>PDGT01000035.1:180496-194167 GCA_003671415.1 Megathymus violae
GGTGGCGAAAGCCCTCCGCGTAGGCGCCCAACCTCTCACCCCGCCTTTATCACGCCCCGATGGCAGTATCGCCTTCGAAGACGTCGATAAAGCCGAATGTTTCGCTGACAGCATAGCCTCTCAATGCACACCCAGTTCGCAACCATGCGCTCCTTCACATATAGAATCAGTAGAGGATGAGATCCGTAAAAAGAACTCACTCCCAGTCACCGCTGAGCCCATCGTCGTTTCCGTTGACGAAGTCCAAGACATCATCCGGGGTCTTAAACCCCGCAAAGCACCAGGAGCCGACGGCATCTCTAACGTCGCGCTCAAACACTTCCCCGAGCAGGTTCTCTCTCTTTTAGTTCTCATCTTCAATGCCTGCTTGCATCACTGCTTCTTTCCAACCGCTTGGAAGGAAGTAATCGTTATAGGTATTCCTAAACCCAATAAACCTCTAAACATACCGTCCAATCACCGCCCCATCAGTCTCCTCAAGGCTATGGGGAAAGTTTTCGAACGCGTCATATAGACTAGACTGAAAAACCTTCTTTTCCCAGTAGGCGGTCAACCCTTAATCATCCCTCATCAGTTCGGTTTCCGTGCCAAACACTCGTGCCCTCAGCAAATCCATCGTATAGTGGAATACATTCTAAGCGGTTTTTATCCCAAACGGAAACGTACAGTCGCGGTTTTCTTCGACGTTGCCAAAGCTTTCGACAAAGTTTGGCACGAAGGACTCCTTCTCAAACTCCACTACCTAGGTCTGCCTGGTCGCGTTGTTCGATTGGTCGCTTCCTACCTACAAAACCGCTCCTTTCGTTTTAGACATGAAGGAGTACTTTCTTCCCCATGCCCACTAGCGGCTGGGGTTCCTCAGGGCTCGGTACTAGCTCCCTTGTTATTTTTAACGTACATGAACGACATTCCTGTCCCTAAAAACGGCGTACAACTATCGTTATTCGCAGACGACACCGCCCTATATTATCAATCGCAGAAATTAGATTCGGTCCTCTCCAGACTCCAACACTCAGTAGACGAATTAGGAAAATGGTTCACCAAATGGCGAATCGATGTCAACGCAGACAAAAGCACCGCGGTATACTTTCATTTCAAACCTAGATGCAGACATGAAGAACCTAACATCCGGTTGCTAGGCGCCCCTGTCCCGTGGAAAACCACAACCAAATACTTAGGAGTAAGACTCGACTCCGGACTGACATTCAGACCGCACATACGCAAAGTCACCAACTCCGCCAGATATTATATGGGCCGACTCAACAATCTGTTGGGAAGGCATAGTAAGATGTCCCTCAGAAACAAGCGAACGCTCTATAAGGTTTGCATACGGCCGGTGATGTCATACGCCGCCCCTGTTTTCGCACACGCCGATCCCAAAATCCTTCATCACATCCAAGTTGTCCAGAACATTTTTTGCAGGAGAGCAACCAACGCCCACTGGTGCGTGAGGAACGCCGACCTGCACTTCGATCTCCAGCTTCCGACCATTCAAAAATCCTTTAAAGATTATTGTACAACACTTTTTAAATCCTCAGAGGAACATACTAATCCACTCATCAGACAGGCAGCGGACTACACCGCCCCTAGTCTTACAGGCCGCCAAATCCGGAGGCCAAGAAACGCTCTCACCAATCCCCCCCTACAAGATATCTTCTAACTTGGACCGCCGCCTGGCAGCCATAGTCAAGAACTCAAACAGTACCAGTTAGTAGCGTCCTTAAGATGCCACATAGTCTCACCATTCGACAACACCTTCAGTCTTAACAACAAGCGTATGCTCCCTCGGGAGTGCCGCTAGCACCCTTTCCTTCTCTAAGGATGGGTCGCATCAGATGAAGGCTTAGAGGCCACAAGGCCAAAGCCAACTCGGGTGGTGTTTAGTGGGTAGGCCTTCGGGAGTCCCATATAACCAGCGCAGCCGGCTGCGTTGATATGCTAGGAGCATTCACCACCCCCCTCCCGCGCTTTTCCGGAGGGTAGCCCATTTTCCATCTTCTGGGCGCAAAAAAAAAAATCAATTAGCCGTCTTGTGAATACATGAAGCAGTGTATGCCAGTAGACCTTGTAACGGTACATAAATCGATTTGCCTCCTTTTTTTCTAGGTTTTTATATAAAAAGATGTATATTCTAACAGCAACTTTTATAAGCTGGCAGTGAGACAGCACCTGCATTCACCGTGTCGGTGTTGTAAGTGAACGTCGCCTCGAATTAGCGAGACACATTAATAAAGCATTCGCACGAACGTCTGACAATAAGAATTTTCAATTACAGACGTACTCCTTAATCCGCTCGGAGGTAGCATTCGCTTCGCAAATAATTTAACACGTTATATGTAAGTGTATCGTTTACTAATTGACTGCTAAGTGGAAGACGTATTTATTGAAAAAGGTGGTAGAAACGTCGTACATCTCTGTATTGTACATTGAAAAAATTAATTCAATGAATATTAACGCAATACTTTGAAAACAAAATCGAACAGTTTCTTTGTTAAGTATACTTATAAAATAACTAAGAACAATTTCATTCTAAATTTACAATATGTTATTAAATTAAAAACTAGTTGTATCAATAATTATCATCAAAAGGAAACAAAAAAACAATTCTTCGCGTGTTTTAAGTTGAATCACATGGACCTTACAGACTGTTAGCTCGCAAACATTTGGTAGTAATACACATTCAGAATTCATGTGCAAGATTTTGTTTTTCGATACCTCCCCGCACGCATGTCACTCTTTACATAAACAGTTCAAATAATTTAAAAATGGAATCAGTAACAATTTTTAAAATTAAATTTAAAAACATTTGCTAAATCTACAAACATTCCATACAGTAAGTAGGTGCTTCGGATTCGTAAAATTAACTTATTAAATCAGGTTACAGACTACGGGTATACATAATTGATTTATTTCATTACGTTTCCTCCATCCCTTTAGATCAATTACTATACCTATGCGGTCCTATGATCTTATAAGCTTGGCACAGAAATCAAATAGAAATGAGGTATATCTGCACTAAAACCCCTCATATGGACTTATTTTAGAAAAAAAAATGGCCGGCATGATGTAATGTGCATAGTTATAAAACAATAACTCTGTTCAATGAACACCCCGAGTCTCCTCCGCCCCACGTCCCGCAGCGAAACATCATAACAGGCTTCAAAATGTCACATATGTCACTGTCTTTTTACATAATTACCACTATTTCATAAATCTAATATGCTGTTCGTGTTGCTGTAGCAAAAAGGAATTAATTTTATTCTTTTCTGAATAGGTCACAGGGTGTGACTTTTGGAATCAAGTAATTTATAGGTTTATCGTTTGGAAACTTACATACTTAAGAATTCTTCATTACTTTTGAAAAGTATTTCATATTATACAGTTGTTTACACCGTGTTTTCTTGTTTTCCAAATGTGTATTTTCTTGTGGTGTACAATAAAGTGTTTTGTATTGTATTGTATTATTTGTATAGACTACAATAGTCCAAATACAATAACTATAACAGTAAAGCAGTTGGAGTTAATGAATATTCCACCCCACTCAGAACTGCTAATATAAGAAGGGAGTAAATATTCAATCGGCCGGCATCTAACCTATTACCTGCAGAGCCGTTAGATACCAAGTAATACCTCCATTTTTCGGCCGTGATCGCATTCTCGGTAATTCTCGCCAATTTGTGAACATGGAAGAATGGTCGTAGAAGACACGCGCAAGATTTCTAATGTGTTTAGGGCGAAGTGACGAATGGGAATTAAAATTAAAAATGTTATCAATCTTTCCTCAATGATAACAATAGTCATTGGAAATTAACATTCGTTTGTACACGAAAATATAAAGTTTGTACAAGTGAAATATGAAGTCACAGCGGCCTTATTAAGTTGCAATTTGTTCAAAAAATCTTACGCTGGACTACGAAGTTTTATACATATGAAGTGAACAAAAAGCAAGGATGGAGGAATTTAATAACAAGGTAATTTAATATGTAGACAATGAACGAGACGCACAAGATAAATACTGAATGAGTTTTGTAGTATTTAAATACTTACATGTTTTTATATGTAATATTTTAGTACGCACATAGTTTGTAACTTTTATAATACTGCTTTGGTTAACTTTTTTTATAATTTCCTGTATCTTTTATCCATTCATTCTGTAATTTCATTAATTATTTTATTGTTTATTGTTTTGTTATTGTTGTCAAATATTTGGCAAATGTCTTAAATTATTGTCATCATGATAACCTTTATTTTTAATTTGTATAATTAGAAATTTTAAATTCGTAAAATAGAACACAAAGAAGAGAATCATTCCTGAAAATTCGACATATAAAAGGCGAGCTGTATCGAGGCTGAACACTTCCGATTCTGCTCCCGTAGCAGACGGACACCTCCGACATACTCTCGAGTAAGTCATCTCATTTTTCAACTGCATTTCTGTTTCGTCGATACCTATCGACCGCGACTTAATTGTTGCCTTTTTAGTGTCATTATGTGTTGGCATCAAATAAGTATTCGTTCGCGTTTGAGTTGGTGGATACCTAACGGTGACAACGAAACCAGCTAGCGTTGACCCGGTGCGCTTCTCAGTCCTCTCGGACTGAGAGAAACCGGAGACCCGATCCCACTGCACTGGGCCTTCCCAGGGTGACGGTTAGTGGCTATTTCCGCTAGGGATAGTCACTGTTTTCGTAGTCTCGCTCGTTCCATCTTTGTTTTTAGATTCCGTTTTTTCGTTCTCGCTTCTCTCCCTGCCGCGGCAGGGAGGATTGTTAGGAGGATGAATCCACCCGAGTTAGGTCTCCTTCGTCGCCTCCTCGAAGCCCTGTCTCCGTTCTTCAAAGCGCCTCTCGATGAGGCTACAGTCATCCAGGCTCTAAAAACGACACCACTGACTGACTCACCCGCGTCCCCTGACGCCTCACCGGCCCACGACGTCGAATTCTCCGACGCCCATTCAATCTCGTCGCGTAAGCGTCCGATCGAGTCCGATGGCTCACTAGCTTTATCCGACGACGGAACCGTCACGCCGTCGCAGTCCGATGACCAGGCATTCCAGCCGGTCCAATCCAAGCGCACTAAGCGCCTAACAAAACGCGCCGCGAAGGCGTCCGCAGAGGGGAAACCTTCCCTTCCCACCCAACCAGTCCCGCTCATGTCCATCGACACCAGCGCCCAGTCCTCTTCCAAACAATTCCCTCCCCTAAAACCAGCATCCCGTTGCTCACCCGTCCCTCCCCAAATCAAGGCCCCGCCACCAGTATTTGTCCGGGACAAGTCTAAGTGGCTCCTAGTAACCCAGCTGTGCGCCGACAGCAAAGTTTTCTATACTCACGCCAAAGTAGTTGGCGAAACAGTCAAAGTGACTTCCCCAAACACTGATGTTTTCCGTGCCCTTACGAGGCTTCTCACGCTGAATAAAATCCCATACCACACGTACGCTCTTCCGGCAGAGCGCAAGGTACGAGCCGTACTCCGCGGAGTCCCATTCGAGCTTCCTAATGAAGCTATCCTCGCCGATTTAGTCGCCCAAGGTCATCCCGTGGAAGCTGTGCACAAGATGTACAGCAACATGGGTAGACAGTACCCGCTGGCTCTTGCCATACTATCTAACACACCCGAGTCCCGGAACATTTTCCGGGCCGACATGACCATCTGTGGTCTCTCTTTCATTAAGGTAGAGCCCCCGCATAGACGCGGCTTCCCCGGTCAATGCCATCGCTGCCAGCTTTATGGCCACGCAGCGGCGAACTGTTCCGCCAACCCCAGGTGCGTTAAGTGCCTGAAGCCCCATAGCACCAAAGAGTGCTCGCGCACACGCGACTCAGAGTCGCCTCCGGCCTGCGTTCTCTGCGGCCAAGCCGGCCACCCGGCCAATTACCGTGGCTGCCCTAGAGCTCCCCGACCTATCCCACCCAGGACTGCCGCATGGAAGTCTTGGAGAAACACCCAATCTGGCCCTCCGCCGAACACCGTAGCTAACTTCCCTCCTCTGAGGACGCCTATCGCACCGCCTAGACCCGAACACTTTAACTCGTGGAGACGTACTGACACGACCACGACAACTGTAGCTGCTCCCCGCCCTGTCCCGGCCGCTCCACGCGACCGAAAACAGGCCGAACCGCGTAATACCAACACCGCGCAACCAGAGGGCAAGTCGTCTCTGGCCGAAGACATGAAGCTAGTTTACGACGTCATTCAAAACGTCGACATCGCCGAAATTTCCGTCCTGGCTCGCAAGATAAGGGCGGCGACCACACCACAACTGCGCCTTCTAGCGCTCGCTTAGCACAGCCATCTATTAACGTCGTTATAATGGCCCAAGAACTTAGTGCGTCTTCCTGTCACACCGGGCGTACCAACCTAAAGGCATCTCGCTCATCTCGTTCAACACTCGCGGCCTCCACAACAACATCCCTGAATTAAAGGAATTCGTTCGCAACAACGCCACAGACTTACTACTAGTTCAAGATACTTTCTTAAAACCCGCCCACACCAAGGGCTTATCAATTCCCTCGTACAATCTCATACGTAACGACAGACAAGACAGAACCGACAGACGCCCCGGCGGCACCTTAAGCCGCACAAGCGGTGGCACCGCCATTTACTTTAGAAAGTCGCTCCACTGTTCCCATATTGAGACTCCTACACTCATAAACTTAAAAGCCACTGTTTGCAAGCTAGGTATGACTGGGCATCCGTCCCTGTTCATAGCCTCGGTTTATAATCCATCGGGAACCCCGCTTTTAAACTCGGACTTAGAGGCCCTACTCTCACTAGGAGACTCGGTTATTTTATTCGAAGATCTTAACTCCAAACACACGGATTGGAAGTGCCGATCGACCAACGCGAACGGAGTCAAACTTAGACAATTCATAGAAACACGGGACATCGATGTCCTTTGTCCTTCCTCCCCTACTCACTACCCGGATAACGCGCTCAACTCTCCGGATATCATCGATCTCGCGTTAGTTAAAGGAGTCGCGCTCAACTTAAGAGCGATCGAAACGCTCCACGACTTAGGTTCCGACCACCGGCCGGTCACGCTCAAATTCGGGCCTTATGCCACCGATCCAACCACTTCTACTAAAACCTTCACCAACTGGGAAGGATATAAAAAATCGCTAGTATCAGGTCTCGATGCCGCCGGCTCACCACTGGCTACCATCAACTCAGATTACTTCGTCAATACGGAAAAGATTGGCTCAGCGGTCAACTCCCTAACGCACTTAGTACAAACATCTCTCCGAAACAACGAGCGCGTAGTCGAGGTGCCAAACCGAAAACTACCACTCGATGTCAGGAATCTTATTCAGGCCAAGAATGCAGCCCTTAGAAGGGCCGCACTCTACCCCACTCCAACGTATAGGAGGCGTGCCAACGCTCTCCAGCGACGTGTTCGCTCTCGTCTTGCCGAAATGAGGAACTCCAATTGGGACTCCCTCATGGAGGGAATCAAACCCTCCCATCAGGCGTTCTACAAGGTGGCGAAAGCCTTCCGAGTAGGCGCCCAACCTCTCACCCCGCCTTTATCACGCCCCGATGGCAGTATCGCCTTCGAAGACGTCGATAAAGCCGAATGTTTCGCTGACAGCATTGCTTCTCAATGCTCACTCAGTTCGCAACCATGCGCTCCTTCACATATAGAATCAGTAGAGGATGAGGTCCGTAAAAAGAACTCACTCCCAGTCACCGCTGAGCCCATCGTCGTTTCCGTTGACGAAGTCCAAGATATCATCCGGGGTCTTAAACCCCGCAAAGCACCAGGAGCCGACGGTATCCGTAACGTCGCGCTTAAACACCTTCCCGAGCAGGTTCTCTCTCTCTTAGTTCTCATTTTTAATGCCTGTCTGCATCACTGCTTCTTTCCAACCGCTTGGAAGGAAGTAATCGTTATAGGAATTCCTAAACCCGATAAACCTCTTAACATACCGGCCAACCACCGCCCCATCAGTCTCCTCAAGGCTATGGGGAAAGTATTCGAACGCGTCATACAGACTAGACTAAGGAACCTTCTTTTCCCAGTAGGCGGTCAACCTTTAATCATCCCACAACAGTTCGGTTTCCATGCCAAGCACTCGTGCCCTCAGCAAATCCACCGTATAGTGGAATATATCCTAAGCGGTTTTTATCCCAAACGCAAACGTACAGTCGCGGTTTTCTTCGACCTTGCCAAAGCTTTCGACAAAGTTTGGCACGAAGGACTCCTTCTTAAACTTCATTACCTAGGTCTGCCAGATCGCGTTGTTCGATTGGTCGCTTCCTACCTCCAAAACCGCTCCTTTCGTTTCAGACACGAAGGAGTACTCTCTTCCCCACGCCCACTAGCGGCTGGGGTTCCTCAGGGCTCGGTACTAGCTCCCTTGTTATTTTTAACGTACATGAACGACATTCCTGTCCCTAAAAACGGCGTACAACTATCGTTATTCGCAGACGACACCGCCCTATATTATCAATCGCAGAAATTAGATTCGGTCCTCTTCAGACTCCAACACTCAGTTGATGAGTTAGGAAAATGGTTCGCCAAATGGCGAATCGAAGTCAACGCGGAGAAAAGCTCCGCGGTATGTTTTCACCACAAGACCAGACATAGACAAGACGAACCTAACATCCGGTTGCTAGGCACCCCTGTTCTGTGGAAAACCACTACTAAATACTTAGGAGTAACACTCGACTCCAGACTGACTTTCAGACCACACATTCGTAAAGTCACCAACTCCGCCAGATTTTATATGGGCCGACTCAACAGTCTGTTGGGAAGGCATAGTAAGATGTCCCTCAGAAGCAAGCGAACGCTCTACAAGGTTTGCATACGGCCGGTGATGTCATACGCCGCCCCTGTCTTCGCACACGCCGATGCCAAAGTCCTCTATCCTATCCAAGTCGTCCAAAACATTTTTTACAGGAAAGCAACCAACGCTCACTGGTGCGTGAGGAACGCCGACCTGCACTTCGATCTGCAACTTCCGACAATTCAAAAATCTTTTAAAGACTATTGTACAGCATTTTTTAAATCCTCAGAGGAACATTCAAATCCACTTATCAGACAGGCAGCGGATTACACCGCCCCTAGTCTTACAGGTCACCAAATCCGGAGGCCAAGAAACGTTCTCACAGATCCCCCCGACAAGATATCTTCTGACTTGGACTGCCGCCTGGCAGCCATAGTTAAAAATTCAAATAGTAACAGTTAGTAGCATCCTTAAGATGCCACATTGTCTCACTATTCGACAACACCTTCAGTGTTAACAACAAGCGTATTCTCCCTCGGGAGTGCCGCTAGCACCCTTTCCTTCTCTAAGGATGGGTCGCTTCAGATGAAGGCTTAGAGGCCACAAGGCCAAAGCCAACTCGGGTGGTGTTTAGTGGGTAGGCCCCTAGGTTTCTCGGGAGTCCCACATAACCAGCGCAGCCGGCTGCGTTGGTATGCTAGGAGCATTCACCACCCCCCTCCCGCGCTTTTCCCGAGGGTAGCCCATTTTTCACCTTCTGGGCGCAAAAAAAAAAAAAAAGAGGCTGAATAGTCTCTCGCGTGTGGGCACTCAAATCAGGACACTGAAAGTCTCTCTCGGAACAGTCTCGTGGGTGGATTCTTGACACTTCAATCAGGACACTGAATGTCTCGCTCGGAATAGTCTCTCGCGTGTGTGTCACAATACTTAAATGCGACACTGACAGTTTCACGCGGAAAGTCTCGTGAGGAAGAGTCTCACGGATACTCTCGACTCTGGGATCCATATGTCTCGTGCGCCCTAACGCACGCTCTTCTTAAGTACCCAAGTGACTTTGTTTTCTTTCTTAAGCTATTATCTCTTCTAACATATTTATCGTAACCGCTAGGAATAATTGAATAGATTCTATCTTCCAATTTCCAAATCTTTTCCTATAATACTACAGTATCTTTTACTATAACACTACAGTTTCGAAAAGCAGCACAAGTAACAGTTTTACTGACTGACTTGACTGTAGCTTTAAATTAAAGGATCTTGAAGAAGAAATACAAAGTCGTATAGCTTAGGACTGGTCAGAGTGGTCCAAGTTCGCGGAGGCCGGTGTTCAACAGTGGACTTGAAAATTTATATTTAACTGATCAATGGTGAACTTAGTTGTATTTTTTGATTTCTATTGGCCTCACCAACCAACTCAAGTAGTGAATTGGTTGAAGTGATGTCACTTGGAGTAGGCCCTTATCTAGCATCGTTGTGATGATGCCGGATCTTATGGCGATGATGTAAAAACTTTCTATTTCTACTCAGTGATATGGAGCATGATCGAGATAAGGCTGCGTTCGTTACTTCTAAAATGTAAAGCGTTCCCTGACAGAACTTTGAAGTCGTATTCCATATCATAGTCGTAAGTTGTTATAATTCATGTTTGCTGAATTATTCATTTAAGGGACTCCGTTAAAGCTACAAGAATTCGATTCTCAGATGGATCCGAAAATGTCCTTCAGATTTTCCGGACACGCCCGGTGGTCATGCTCACTTCGTTTGACAATCTAGCGGTGAATTGCAGCCTGCCGTCTGTCTATACATATGTAGCTCGGGCACACCAACTATCAAGTCAGTTACCTTGCTGGCAGCACGAGAACAGTCGAAAACAATGCTCTTTGTAATGGTGGAACAAAGTCTCTGAGACACAATTTACACTTTCTAGATTTTATTTTACGGAAGAAATAATTATCGTTTCAATACATGGTCGATTTTTGTAAGATTCGTATTAAAACACTAGTGTCACACTTGTCAATTTATAGGTTACTTTGCATTTCAGCCTGAAGTTGACAGATACGAAGGTAGTATCTTATATTGATTCGAGTAAATGTCCTATTCCGACTACTCCTACAAGGTTTATCGAGTGCTATCTAAAATAACAATCGCGACAGACTGTTTCGGTATTCAGTCCCTCTGAGTGCGCAATGCAGTGTTCTTCTAATAATATATGCCGTTTGTGACATCCCAGGTATTATACATGTACACAGATGGGTCACTAACCAACATGTGCCCTCTGCTCATTTTATAAGCAAAAAAACTTACTAACGGATATGTTTAAAAAAAGTTCGTGTAAAAGTATAACCTTAGTATGTCGAGTTAACAAAACTTTGTCGGAATATAATGAGTATCATTTTGGTTGGTTATGGGGCATCGTTTCAGAATACCTTTAAGCTTAAAACTATACATAGCAATCCTGAGCTACATTACTATGCCTAACAGCGACCGGAACACGTGCTAACAAGAACAATGCCTCGAAAATGGACTGCGGGGCGTTGCTTTGCCTTTGTATAATTTCGCCTACAACGTCGAGTTTGCTAGCGTTTACCCGGGCTCGTTTAAAATCGCACTCCTAATGCGCTCTAATTAATGTTACCTGTACAACGTTAATCAAATGTCATGTTTTTGGAATGTGTAGTTAAATTTTCCATGCAATAGTTAACATATTGGAAATAGAGAGTATCGGTTCCAATTCCATCTTCATACTCGTGTCGGAATCCGTCAGTGTGCGTTCTCGTATAAGGACTTGGTCGATCCTACTGCAAATATCATAGTTGTATTATTCAGAGGCGCCCAGGAAGCTTGGTTAACGAGACAACACTTTATTTAATTGTAATATTAAATAACACCTATTGTATCCATCCGTTATAATCTAAGCTACCCTACAAATTGGGCAATAATATAAAATCTTGAAAGTAACTACCAGGACAGAAATAAATGTTCATAGGAAAATGAAAAATAAATTCAATTAACAAATGTAGTGAAATAAACAGAATAAGATATCCAATTGATAACATCGTTGCATTGGAAGGTGTTTGACAATTTATATTATATAAAATATATATTCATTATTATTCATTATGATGTGAAAGGAGTTTATTTAAAATTTTTCTGTGAAATTTCAGTAGAAGATAAACGAGCTGATGGCCACTTGATGGTAAGTGATCAACGCTGCTACAAGTTCCAAACACCGGAGGACGACACGAGCAACAACACAACAAAAACAACAAGCAAGGAGCAGAGGACCCACTTATTATTGGTACTTCGACACTGCAACCCAAACATATGAAATCATTTACAGTTGATTCTAGAAGATAACTATGCAGGCGAGCATGGAACCCTACTAAAATGCAAGAATACTGTTCAAGCCGATGTTAATGGTATTATAAAGCGCCTGCATCAGTGAGCCTGGAATGTCACTAAATACGAAGCATTGCGGTTAACATTTTGTAGGAGCTATACACGCCACCTGAGGTCTTATTTTTTATATTGCAACTCTCGTTCGCGATCAGTTAGCGATGAAATAAAATACGTAGTGCATTGATAAGCTGAAGTTTAAATTACCTACTACCTGGATAGACTGGATTTCCGCACATGGTCCATACGAACCGGATTATTAAAGAAGAAGCAAAATATTAAGGAGTTAAAATAATAAGTGAAAAATTAATACGACGGGCAACGAATTGAGCTGTGAGATTGCCACGCAACCACGAAGATATTTTATTGCAAAGTGCCGATTCAAGATTTTAACTCATTAATTTATATTTTTTATCACCCAGCACATTAATATTCAATGTTAATAAATGATATCAGGTAGTATTCAGCAAATTATTGTTTAAATAAATAAGGTTAGTACCGTTATTTCACTTCACACTGCATACGTAGCCTGTGGTAGGTTTAATTATTAATATTATCATAGTTAATTCATACTTTATACAGTATAGTAGCCCAGGGTTACGTTATTTAGCTATTTGGTAAAATTAAAACCTAAATTAATAAATATTTGAACGGTTGTAATCGTGTTCAGTATTTCGTTAGTTACGTTACTTTATTTTCTGTTAATAAAATGGTCTTGTAGAAGTTTAACAATTATTAACTCTATTTAGTTTTAAGTTAATGCAAGATAAATAGCTAATTGATTGTCGTAACATAATATATATTGTCCCTGTATTGTATTGCATTGTAAAGGTTACAAGGTTAGATAAATACTTTTAATCATAGCTCAGTTAAATTCATTATTATATAAATTCCAGGTCTACGACACACGCTTTCCAAATGACTTCCACAGACCCCAAGGAGCTCAAGAGAAGGAGAGGCATTTATAAAGGAAGGCTTACTATTTTTGCTGCTTACCTAAACTCTTTAAAGTTATCAGAAATGCAGTCTGTTCACATTATAGAATTGCAGTTACGTGTGGCTAAACTGGAGGAATTGTATAGTGAAGAATTTGATAAGGTACAAATGAATTTGGATATGGATGAATAGAGGATAATCCCGAAACTGAGATGGCGGAACGAATCAAAATTGACTCTCAATATTATTCGTTACTTTCTCAGGCTAAGGATATAATAAATAACTTTACAAAACCTACTGATAGTGTATCAGACCGTCGTAGTTCTAATCACTTGCCTGTTAAATTGCCTACAATTCAATTACCCAAGTTTAGCGGTTTATATGATAACTGGCTTGAATTCCGGAATACCTTTACCAGTCTTGTTCATGCCAATGATGACATTGACGAAATTAATAAATTTCATTATTTAAGATCATCACTGGAAGGGTCAGCGGTAGTTATGTTGCAGTCTTACGAGTTTTCTGCGCAAAATTACAACGTTGCTTGGAAACTTCTATGTGAGAGATTCGATAACAAACGTCTACTTGTACAAAATCATGTTTCGGCTTTGTT
>PDGT01000035.1:195402-267662 GCA_003671415.1 Megathymus violae
TTTGTTTCACGACTAAGGCTATTCATTTGGAGTTGGTGGGTGATTTAACAAGCCACAGTTATCTGCAAGCCTTACGCAGGTTTATGTCTCGAAGGGGAAAGCCTCTTAATATTTACTGAGATAACGGAACAGCATTTGTGGGTGCCTATCGCGAAATATCAAATTTCATAAAGAATAATTGCAGTACTCTTGCTGAAAGTTTAGCCACCGAAGGAATTAATTTTCATTTCATACCCGCCTATGCTCCGCACTTTGGTGGTCTTTGGGAGGCAGGTGTCAAGTCGACCAAAACTCATCTAGTCCGTGTGTTGGGAAAATGTAATCTTAATTACGAAGAACTTAATACAACATTGATTCAAATTGAAGCAATACTGAACTCACGGCCACTTACTCCTATGTCATCTGAACCGGAAGATTTGGCGCCTCTTACTCCTAGTCATTTTATAATCGGAAGGCCTCTCACTTCTCTGCCAGCGAAAGATCATCGCGACTACTCTACTGACTCTCTGACACGCTGTCACCGAATAGAACAACTTCGCCAACATTTTTGGACAAGGTGGAGTAAGGAGTATATCTGCGAACTTCAGCAGCGAGTTAAATGGCGCGCCTGCAAGGATGCCTTGAAACTCAACTCCCTTGTCCTTATCAAGGAGGATCACATGCCACCGCTGAAGTGGAAATTGGGCCGCGTGATTTGCTTGCATCCCGGGACTGATGGGATAAGCAGAGTCGCAGATGTTAAAACTGCATCAGGCGTTGTTCGGCGAGCCTTCACGAAGATTTGCCCTCTACTTGAAGTTAGTGGTTGAAAGACCAGCTTTCAACGGCTGGGGGCATGTTCAAGCCGATGTTAATGGTATTATAAAGCGCCTGCATGCCTTGCGGTTAACATTTTGTAGGAGCTATACACGCCACCTGAGGTCTTATTTTTTGTATTGCAACTCTCGTTCGCGATCAGTTAGCGATGAAATAAAATACGTAGTGCATTGATAAGCTGAAGTTTAAATTACCTACTACCTGGATAGACTGGATTTCCGCACAAATACCGTTACATGAAACTTAGTGGTATAGAGCCCGACAACCTCTAACAGGAAGGGCCCTTCTCCGTAGCCTCGTCCGTTCTACAGGACTGTGCACCACGAACCTCATTGCCGGACATTACTTTTAAACTTAACTTTAGGTGAACATTACATTATACTGATCCACGACCACGACGAGTGATTCGCGTCGGACATAACTAAGATTAGAACAGATAAGGCTACTAAATAATTCCGTGTGTCGACGGAAACTTGTACAGCTACCCTCGCCGAAGAGACTTCGTGTAAACCGGAATCTCTGCGGCTATTCCGAGATTTGAGAGAATTGTTTTAAGGCAAGTTAAATATGGAAGGTAGGGAAAATTATTAGTTTTGTATTACGAAACACAGTTACACACGTGTATATACTACCGGTACATCAACAGGAGGAGACACTTTTTCTTATCACTAATTGTTAACAAACCATTAGATTTGCATCTTTATTGTAATATATTGTATACATATCCAAATTCACGATTGGATTGGATTCCAGTGATTAAACCACAAGTTTATTCTGATGACGATACTACTAATTACTAAAATTTAATATACACTACTGAAAGTTTAACTGTCGATAATTTTTGCAAAAGATCTGTTACCTTACCTTGTTATTGTTGTAATTACCTTTGTTATATAAACATTAGTATTTTTGGCCACAATGTTGGACCAAGAGCGGGCCGGTGGGCGATGGTGATGACCACGGTGATAAGGTACAATAATAACGAGGTACCATTAAACATTTTCAAAACAAACAATTCAATAAAACAATCAGGAATTCCCAGTGTTAAATAATTATACAGTACGATGTACCGGCGCTGGCGGAGAGCGCCGTGGATGAAATGTTAAAGCGTGCATAAACTGTTGCTAGCCGTAGTCTGTATCACACCGACCAGTATCACAATTCGGAAATACACAGGTGAAAAGTTTACGTATTATGAGTACAACAGTTTATATTAAACATGAATATTACAGGGTCTTAACACATCGATAAATCAAGAAGGAGTTTGAGTTCCTTTGGGATTAATCTGGATGGTACAGAGTCCAGAGACCTCGAATAGGATGGACCATTTGCCATAACGTCGTCCGCACTTCTTACATGGAGCCCTTTTCATGTAAACAAGCTTTACGCAAGCATCTTCATGTGCTGTGTGTGTAACTTTGATATATAGAGAATTCTCACCACTCCACGAACTCCTTGAATAAGATCAAAAGTCGATCCAAAACGTAATTTTAGTTTTTTACCAATTCACTAAACAGCCACCATCGTTTCTCTACGGACGGGGATCAATGACCGAAGAGAACATTACTAGATACTACAGACTCCACTTAAATATTTTACGGTGACAATGAATACCGACTGCTTAATGTGTTTTCTCCGCACAGAAGAGCTCAAACTAACTATACAATCTCTAATAGATGCCATCTAACTTTCGACCGCGTGCGACAGTGCTTCACTTACTAAACACAGTCTATGGTACTATGAGCGCTTTCCTTTCATCTAAATTTCCCTGTAATTTCGTATATATAACAACATCATTATGTAGTCTGGGGCACGGAATACGCGTGCGTCGGAAGCACACGCAGGCGGCTGCTGGACGGGTTGGGTCGCTAATGACCTCTTAACAAAGCGGTCGTTAAAAATATTCGGTTCGCGTACACCAGCCCCCCGTCCACCTCACCGATCACCACCCACCTCACCGCTGAGCTCACCGCGCACCACGCACTGCGAACCGCTCGCGGTGTTTGAAAACTAAGCTCTACTTTGCCAACGAAATAAATAATGAGAATGTATTAAAACTCACGTGCATTTAGGAAAAAACAATTCGACAAGTTCTCTCGCTTTTCATACAGCTACTAGCTAATTTTACAAGTAATGTAAAATATATGTAGAGTACATGTGTATACTCGGACTTATCATGAGCTGGTAAGTAATATAACATCTATCTTAATACATTATAATTATGTTTTTGGATAGGTAGAAATTAACAATTTAAAATAATTGATATCGTATATCCTCCACCTTCGACCAATGTCATGACCAGAATCATGATTTTCTACTAACAGCAATAATTCGCCGAAAGAATTCACAGATAGTGAACTGTAACGTAGTAGAGTCCTATACATTTGTGCTATATTGTTATTTGTCAATACTATCATATTGGGTGGTGGAAAATAAGAAGTTAGGTGCCCTGGCGGTGTGGTGCTATAGACGAACGCTCGGGGTAACGTGGGATCAAGTTTCGCACAAACATCTCCATACTACAAGGATCCGACATCAAACAGCGAAACAGCATCTATCGACCGTCACACACGCCTGCAATTTCAGTTTCTATGATCACGGCGGTCAGCAGAGAAATATGGCGGGCTGACGTAAGGGGTACTGCCTCTGCCACTACAATCGAACAAACACGACGGTCGCCACCACTCCGTCGAGAGTGTAAAGACCATTCGAAACGAGGGCTTCTACAAGCATTACACTTCACATAACCGATCATGAAGCTTCTATGTAAATAAGTCAAGTTTCCTAGTGTTTAGGTTGCGGTTCACGTTCTTTAAAATGTGGTATTTGCAGTCATGAGGCCGTTGGAAAGATGCAAAAAATGTTTTTTTGGTATATCGTTGACGAACCAGTCGAAGGTGAGCTACATAGTTAGCTGGTACTGTCAATTGTTGTACAACTGGTGGTGGGCGGCGGGGAGAATCGACAGTTAATAAATTCAAAAATTCAAGCTTTGGAATGCCAAAAATGTTATATATACAATTTCCCTCCAGCGTGCAGTCTCGCGTAGCAAACACCAGATCAGCCGTTGATCGTTTGAAATATTCATATTGGTGCCACGAGCCGCCCCCGCCCCGCGCACCACACGCCGCACCCTTAGCTCGATTGAAATGTGTAGTTCAACCCCCGACGGAATTGAAAAATTACAATGAGGGGAAGATTATGTGGATACCTCCTGATCCAGTCGCCGAACTCTTGGAGTAAATATAACATGTAGAGTGGCTATCTGATAATATTCATTTCTAATAAATACTGGTGGCTTGCGCTCGCATCACTTCTAAAAACCAATTCCTTGTGTTTACAAATAGGATTCACATTGTCTTCGGGATCAGCTTTTCTAGTTTTATGAATTCATTTACGAATATAATAGCTGAAGACAAATAATATCTTATACCGCAGGATGTAAAGTATCCTAAATGATTTACCTATAACAGTACAAAAGTGAAAAATATCATGATATTACTTTCAGTAGTTTCAGTGTTATACTCGTACATACGTAATCAGAATAATGTAAAAAAATGTACGTCCGTGTGCGCACTCTGTTCCGATCGCGCTCCGCGGACAGCGATAATATTGTATTTGGAGATGTGATTGTGCATGCCCCTTGCAGCCGCCCCACACCCCGCGCTGCGAGCATCGTGGCCCGCACTGGATTGGAAACAGTTTATTACGATCGAATTGAATTTGCACAGTTTTGTGTCAATGGAGTGCCAGCGGAGAATCTGTTGTTGTGGACTATCATTGGGTTTTTTCCCGTTATATACTACAGAATTCGAATCCGACCAAAAATTCTGTATTATAACAGTGCAAATTTTTCCAATTATGCACGTCTTAATTATCTCTTGCTTCGGTGGAGGAAAACGTCGTGATGAAACCTGCACGCCTGAGAGTTCTCCATAATGTTCTCATAGGTGTGTGTAGTCTGCCATCCCGCTGGAGCCCAGCAGTGGGACGATATGGGTTGTGATGATGATACTTCTTTATCATTGTTATCATGTTGCATGATTGTTTCAGTGGATGCTGAACACTTTGTTTAACATTTATCATGTACCACAGACAAACGGACACAAATTCTATCAACGATTGGTTTAGGTTCTGTTGCATTACTAAAGGCCCCTAATAATAGTTTTTCTCATACTATGTCCTTCACGTACAGAAAGCGATCAGTTATAATTTTATTACATGCATAGATATATAAAACGATGTCAATTTTCAGGTATGAAATTTCAAGGATTCGATTATAAATATCATGTTACGCACACACACGTGTGTGTATTTAGGATGGAAAAAAGCTTTTAAAAAAATCAATAAAATACATATTGTATGCAGTACATTACGAAATGTTTAAAAAATCGTATTTTATTTAAAATATTTTCTATTTTTAGTAAAATTTTGTAATATATATTTTTGTGGTCGGTTTTCTTTTTTCGAAAATCATTTCAACTCATCGTGGTGGTGTGGATGTGCCGGGTGAACTCGATCACATATAGTGACCTCTCTGTTCGTTAATCGAAATCAAAACATTACCTAAAGTTTACACTTTGTCTATGAAACTACTTTCTTATACATTATTATATAAACAAATGGTTTAATTTTTAATCATAAAATATATTTATAGAATGATTTTGTTTCATGATAAATTTTATTTTTTATTAAATAATAAAAGTTATTTTCAATACTGTACGGCTTTGTTGTCCATCATGGGCCCAAAAAAGAATAAACTGGTTTGATAACACATGTTAATGGGACGAGGTAGCCTTTACATACCAAGTGAACTGCAACACATCTTCTTGTTCAATATCATCGTAATGTACACCGTGTGTACACGCTATCCGTCCCTGCAGGTAGTCTTCTCGTAGGTCGAATCCAAACTACACCTCTATACCTTTTCCCCGATCCAGCAGTTCAGAAGACTCTTGTTTTTTCTTTTCTTTTCTTCTTCCAAAGGTTATACGAAAGAGACAACTTTTTGTGCTGTGCCCGTTTATATATCTATTTATCCTCTCGACGATTATCCGTGGTGCCAGCTACCTGCAATCAACTGAATATTTCCAGTTTCAGTAATCGACCAGCTTATCAGACCGCAGGACGTCGGAGGAATCGCCAATCCTCTGGCCGTTCGCCAGCAGGCGGCACGCGGCGGGCGGCCTCTCAGGGCCGACAGCGTCGCTGATTGCAAAAAAGAGACATCCGAAGCACTAGACGTTCTGAATACTGCATTTCGAGTGCGTTCTGAATTTGGAAGCGATTTTGGCTCTCCGATGCCAAGTCTCTATCGTGCTGTTGATTTAAATGACTCCACTCAAAAAATGTGGTAAAGATGAAATCGTTTCTCTCGGTGCGTGAACATCCAAACCGGAACCACGCTCGAATAAGCTTGCAACGCAATAGTTTAACATTTTTAGGTTTTAAAATGTATATCCAGTGTAAAGCCCTGCCGCTCTTCTACGCTGCTGTAGAGCGGATTCCGATGTAAATCTCAAAAGTTTTAAAGGCCCGAGGCCGCTTTCGAGTTGTCTTCGCATCTTTTACTGCGAGTGTGGATTGTTGACGATCAAAACGCACACCGTCAACGTTTCATGAACGACGAAAAGAAACATCAAAAACTACTCTCAAACGTTAATTAACTCTTGAACTCACAGAATTTGCATTTCACGGGTGACGGACGCCCGACAATAAATAAGCCGTGTGACGTCACGTAAATTTTATCCCACAATTTATCTCCCCGTACGACCTTCCGTTCCGCTTTGTCCGAATTGTATGATAATTATCTTCCACCTTAATTACACTTGTTTAATTTGGAGGATATTAATTCTTCAAGCACCCACTGTTTAGAAGTGACTTGGTGTACTATCATCTTGCAGTGAGAGAACTTTAACTTATATATTTTATGTATTATGTATCTGAAACAGACATCGAGTCCAGTGTATCTCAAGCCGGACTACAGTATTACTAGTATTAGTTAAAGGAAATTTTATCACATACGTATATATTGTATGTTTATGTGCGAGGGTGAACGATAGGTTAAACGAAAATTATTCTCAAAGCGTTCATATAATAAAAGCTACAAGTATGTGCTGCAAGGAAAATCATAAGTAGACAGGTCAATCACAACCGGGATCTATGTGAACTGATATAAAGAAGAATTAAAAGTTGCAAAAGTGATTTTTAAAGTTGAAGCTTATCAGTAATCAGTGGAGTAGTTTGAGACGCCCTGAAGTTCTTCATAATGTTACCTCTTGTTAGAATTCGACCTCTTGGTTTACAGTAAGTGTGAGAGTAAAAACATGAGTTGTGGTGATGATTTTTGATTGTTACTGAAATAGCAAATGTGAATGTAATCCATCTGATGTTAAGCGTCCACTGCAATCCGCGGATATTCGTCAAAGAAAAAGATTAACGCAGTTACTCGCTCGCGGTCGAACACATTGATAATTAATGTGGGACTTTAATATTAAATAAGTATTTATGAAGCCTCATTGATGTATTACATTTAATATAAAATATTTAAAATTTTGTATTAATCCAAATCCTATTGATAGGGATGGCGTTTTATACGGGTAATGAAATATTAATTATATTTTGTTAAAACATAATTAAAAGGTATTAAAGTGCAAATAAATTTTTAATACATCGTCGAAAGCTTCCAACTGGATAATTACTCGTTATTTCATATTTTATTTTATTTCATATTTTAGTGAAATGGAGGGTAGGCCCTGCTGAGAAATACATGACTTTGTACTCATATGTCTGCTGTTGGTGTAGCAATATTTTCCAATAGATTTTCTCCACACCTGGAACATAATACTCATTTTGGGTATAATTTTTTTTTCTTAAATAAAATAATTTATTTTTGATGAATTATTTTAAACGTGTCCAGGAATATAATATATGAAAACACTCCTCATCATTCGACCGACGTCTCCTCTATTTGCGAGACTAAATTAAAAACCAAAACGGGATTGGTCGTAATGCATCATTTGCAAGAAGAACAATATGAAAATCTTAAGGATTTCAGCAAAAAAACTTAAAATACATTCTTAGTAATTTAAATTTAAAGAGAAAGTGCCTCGAATTAAAAAAAAACTTTCCTGTTGCATTAATATATTTTAACGATAAAGATAAAGCTATGCATACAATTGTGTGTGATTACTGACTACACGTACAAGCGGCTCCGATAGGCCCGTTTTGCACGGTGCGGGCCACATTTGAATACGCAATCGTCTGTGCTTGACGTTCTCGCGATAAAACACGTGACAGACGTCATCAGCCCGCCTGGTGGCCGGTCACCACTGTAATGCATCTCCGGTCCATCTCCCAAGTCGACTGGTGAACAATCAAACTTGTAACTTACGATTTTAACTATAAAAAATCGTGAGTACTCATTACAATTAAATGTTGTAACTAATTAAGAGCACTTTGTGTCATGTTTAATTTCCCGTCAGTTAAATCATCTTGCACCTATTAATTAGCGTATCAAGGAAATAAATTAAACATTAAAAATATTTTATTACATTATAAATTATTAATAAAAACTATATACTATTCCAGCAAATAATAGATGTACAAAATTATGTCTCCGCCACGGTCTGTGCCGCTGTTTAGGGAAAATAATTAGGTACTTTAGACTGTTCGAATTTCACTTGCAGAATTTGAACCAAAAACACATACATACTTGCAAAATGATGAAATTCTCTCACAGGCTGGGAGAAAAGCACTAAGTAGGAGAGCGGCAACCCTTACTTTCTTTCTTACTTTCTTCTCATTTCCTGGCCGACAACGCATCGGTGATACCATTGGTGTACTGATGTACACGTGCGACGATGACCACTGACCATCAGGTGTATCGTCTGCTCGTCTGTCGGCTATTAACATAAAAACACGTCATATAAGTGCTGAATATTCGTGTCGGACGTATTAATGGGCATTACACTCGTAAGTGTAGTGCCATTTCTGACCGACTTCGAAAAACGAGGTGGTTCTATGTATGTATTTACAGGTGTTACTGTTGTATATCCGTTGTTTATGAATACCGATTTTAAATATTTCAGTATGTAGCGCATATAATAATAATTTATTCAAATTAATTTTACCTGTATTAATTTATAGAATTGTGTAGATTAGAAGTCGGTTTAAGTTAAAAGGCACAGAAAGAGCAGAGGATCGATAACGAAAACAATTCGAATGGCGAACCGTTGTGAGTGGGTACGCGATCGGCGCACTTGTCGCGATCATATTTTACTTTAAAGAGTACTCTGGTGAATACGAATGGTATGTCGCTATGGATGTGTGTAGGTGTAGAACAGTGGGTGTCTCCACACACTCATTAAACAGTTTTTGTTACAGTTAAATGTAATCTGAAAATCCCAGACTGTGGCGCTAAAGGGTTTTACTTCTAGAGCTATGCATATTTCATCCGGCGAACCCAAGGCTCCATATTGGGTCCTTTATTATTTAATATTTTCGTGAATGACATTTCCTCATGTTTCATCCATTCTAAAATTATTTTATATGCTGATGACATGAAAATTATATACCCAGTAAACTCCTTTGAATCCGCATTACGTCTTCAGGATGACCTCCATAGATTTGAGACGTACTGTGAAAACAATAAGTTAAACTTAAATGTATATAAGTGCTATGTTTGTACCTTTACGCGTAAAGCCAATCTATTTATTTTTGATTATAAATTAAATAATTTGAATGTAACTAGAGTACATTAAATTAGGGATTTAGGAGTAATTTTCGATTCTAAACTAACATTCAATGATTACATCAACAGTATTATAAAAAAAGGCCTATAAATCTTTAAGTTTCACATCGCGTGTGTCATCAGACTTCTCCTCAATAAATATATTTAAATTCTATACTGTAGTTTTGTAAGAAGTCATTTGGAATGTGCGTCGCAAGTCTGGAACCCAGCCTACAACACATATACTATGCGCATTGAGCGTCTTCAAAAAGGATTCCTCCGTTACCTACAATTTAGACGCAAACGTTATATTCCAAATTACATTAGGCGTTGCCAAAATTCCATGTATTACCTTTGCAGGAAAGAAGGCGTATAGCTGACCTCGCTTATTTACTTAACATAGCGAATGGGCTGGTGGATTGTCCTGAACTTTTGGAGCGTATTGGCTTGCGCATTCCATATGCGTCATCTAGAAGACCTATCTCATTGCATATTCCTATAGCCAATACCAAATGTATACAAAATTGTTTCTTGATGCGAGCAGGCCGAAGTTTCAACGAAGCCTCAGTGCAACACGATCTAGATTTGTTTAATACATGTAGCAATAAGCTTAAGCGCGTACTTCCTGATGATTTTTTTTAAAACTAGCATCTCAATTCTAATTCAAGTGTTATATACCTATTTTTTTCCCATATGCTTGGTCTGTATGTTACATAATTTTACCAGATTACCTATAAGTGGAAACTTGTAATTGGCCATTGTTACATATCCCATTGTTATTTAAGTACCTAGCTGTTAGTTTCCCGAAAAGTTAATAAAATAAAATAAAATAAGCGTAAATAAATAAGCGTAAAATAATAAGCGTAAATAAGTAAAATAAGTGTGTATCACCACACAGGTAGAGCTCCTTACAAACCGACGCTACATACACGAGAAATGGAGTGTTCTCCTGCTTGACGTATCTGATGGAATAACGAATACTTACATATGAATATGATCAGTGAATATGATATTTTGTAAACGTTTCTAAATTCTGTCTCAAAACAGTGTTCTTAAAATACCTATTTTAGCATTCCCAACTAAGGGCTGCTTCATATTGCTGAATTACTTTATATTAAGCTGCAAAAGCTTCACAATAGAAAGTTTGTGGTGGCGGTACCCCATCAGTTACAAATATTTCCTACGAAAATAAATTCTACCCGAGTTTTCTGATGCATGAAATAAAAAATTATTGTTTTAATTCTTTTGCGAACATGCACCGGGAAGCACGCACACATGCAGCAGCGCCAGGGCCGGGACCGGGGCCAATTTAACACAAAATCAGGTGTGCAAGCGCCATAAATTCCACTAAAATTATTTATTACAGCTCGCGTGTCCCGTTGACATGATAATTCGGCGCATTCCGCGATTTACTGCCATTACCGGCGCCGCGCGCCGCGCCGTCGTTTGTAATACTTTGCGTATCACCGGGCGATAAGCTCTGGTTAACATCGTGTAAATTGTTTCTGTACTGCGACTATCATACAGATATGTTGTTGGTACTTTGGCATTGTCCCTGTGGCTCGGGACCACGCTGCGAGTGAAACTTGATGCGAATAATCGGTGTCCGCAACCGCTGGGTAACTTTGGTAAACACAATCCTTATGTTTTCAATGTTCTATATTATTAATGGCTTCTAACAATCTTTGTTTTTATTTCTGGTTCTGTCTATCGAGATGTTGGCTTATAGAAACATATTGTCTTCTAACTCCCTGACAAATGAACAACGCGAAACTCATCGTTTACTAATAACCGTATTGGGGCGGCTTAGAATACTCCCCTCAATCCCATGCTGGCAGAACAGGGTGTCGTAAGAGGCAACAGAAGCCATCCTGCTTGGTGGTAGAGCTTCGCGTATGGATTATATTATCAGTATTACTATTAAGTCGTTAATATTATTAGTGGTATTATTATCTTTCCGTGAAGCCTGCCTGGCTAGCTACCACCCTCCTGCTTGAGTCAGCCGCCAAACGACTCGTCGTGTTCCGACTGGGAGCTTGAGAGCCAGTACCTTCTTTCTAACCTTCTTCTCATTTCCTGGTCGACAACGTATCAGTGATACCATCGATCTTGCTGATGTCCATGGGCGACGGTACCATCTTACCATCAGGTGGCTCGTCTGCTCGTTTGTCGACTATTAACATTAAAAAATCGATCTGTCATCGAGTAGAGCGTTATTTAACGTCGGGCCCCAAGCGGTTGCTATACATTTGGAATAACTAAAATGTCGCGACATGTTTGACTAATGGGGGCGCATTTAATATAGAATAGGGTTCGAATCGTAAATCAAAGCGATGCGCGACTGCTCGTACCTAGTATCATAAAATTGATCGCGAAATTATTTTATTTCTGTTGTAGCCGCTAACACACACGCTGTTGTGTTCACAAACGATCATATTAGAGATGGGGCGACCGCGCGCGGCAGCGCCGCCGAGCGGGAGGAAAACTGATCTTTCGGCTTCTTCACAGTTGGCAAAGGTTGCTGACTGAGGACAAGTTTACTCTTAAGAAGTGTTTGATCTTAATTAATCAGCGGTGAAACAAAAAATGTCGTAAAGGAGTGTAAAACATTCAGCTCCATCTGGAAACACTCGAATACTTTTGTTTTCAAAAATACTCATTTAAACTTGAAAAAATTTTAAGAGCTTCAAAAAAATTTAAACGGCTATTTATATAATAGTATAAAAATGCATGATGTATTTTTTCTATTTTGTTGTTCTGTACTGACTTCATATTACATTAATATATAACTCTTTAATTTTAATGAATATTTCTTTATTGGTCATTTGATGGAAAATCGTAAAATACTAACTATACTCATTTATCTGCTTTAATTAATATGATAATTGATTGAAGCTATCAGTGAAGCCGCGACAATAAGCAAAAAGAGAATGAAAATCCCAAACATCAGCGAATTAAGTTGCGACAGACAGCTGTTGACCGCCATCGAAATCGATGAAGGTGTAATGACCGATACTACTGATAATCTCGCAATTTTAGGATTGATTAATTGTTTGGTCGACTGACCGGCAAATTCCACAGGTGATCAATTTCAAGATCGTATACGTCTATAATTATAGCATTGGATTTTAACTTTGTTATTGCTTAATCCGTTCAAATTATTCAATTTATTTTAAATTAAAATGGAAAGTAATTAAAGTATTTACATGAGCTATGAACAGCGCACAAACTAAATAATAAAATATTACGAGTTGAATCCACGGTTTAAGTAACCTTATGGATACGTTGTACTTATTGGACATACAATTTTTTTTTTAAACGTATTTTTTTAAACGTTTACACACACACCTTCGCAGTAGGATTCATTGTGTTGCGGGATGCGGCATGAACATAATAGGTTGGGGAGAAAATATTTTCGCATTTTAGTATGTATGAACTTGTAATAAAATCTCTTTGACTATACCATTTGCATCAGGCCGATTTTGGTATCATTAAAAAGTTTAATTTTAAAGAAGATAATTTCATACTGAAATTTGGAAAATGTGTGATTTTCATTGGTTTTGCTTATTGCCAAGATGAGTGAGTGTAATGAAGAAATTCGCTACGTTTTAAAATTTTACCACAAAAAAGGCAAAAATGCAACGCAGGCCGCGAAAAAAATTTGTGATGTTTATGGACCTAGTGAAGTGTCGGGAGAGTAGCAAAAAATGGTTTAGCATTTTCAATCCGGAAATTTTAAGTCAAAGATGCACGTCGCTCTGGTCACCCTGTGACGGATAAAATGGATGCCATTTTTGAAAAAGTGGAACAATATCAGTAGTTATGACGTAGCTGAAGAACTGGAAATCGATGACAAAACAATTTTGACGCATTTGGGCAAAACTGGGTACACAAAAAAGCTCCATATTTAGGTGCCACACGAACTCACTAAAAGAAACCTCATGAACCGTGTCCTCATTTGCGATTCTTTATTACAACGTAATGAAACCGAACCATTTTTGAAGAAGTTGATAACTGGTGATGAAAAGTGGATTACGTACGACAAGAACGTGCGAAAAAGGCCGGTCAGGCTTCACAGACTGTGGTGAAACTCGGGTTAACTCGCAACAAGGTGATGCTGTGTGTATGGTGGAATTGGAAGGGCATCATTCATTATGAGCTGTTACCGCCAGGCAGGACCATCGATTCCGAACTCTACTGCGAACAACTGATGAGACTAAAGCAAGAAGTTGAGAGAAAGCGGCCGGAATTAGTCAATAGAAGGGGTGTGACTTTTCATCATGATAACGCTAGATCTCACACATCTTTGGCGACTCCGCAAAAACTAAGAGACTTTGGCTGGGAGATGATGATGCATCCACGGTATAGCCCGGACCTTGCACCTTCAGATTTCTGCCTGTTTCAGTCTCTTCAGAATTCTTCAGGCAGTGTCAGGTTAACATCACGTGAGGACTGCCAAAACTACTTGACGCAGTTTTTTGATCAGAAACCCCAGAATTTCTATAGCAGTGGGATCATGTCCCTAGCCACAAGATAACAAAAAGTTATCGAATAAAATGGTACTTATATACTTTAGTTAAATTTAAAAAAACTTTATTAAAAAATGTTTTGAATTTTCATTAAAAATTCGAAAAGACTTTCTCCCGAACCTAATATACAAATATGACATCACAAACACCCATGACCCGAGAACAAACATTTATTTGTCACATGTCCCGGCCGGGAATCGCACCCGGGACGCTTCGCTCGGCAGGCAGGGCTACTACCAACTGCGCTATGAAGTCGTCAGTATTGTATATACTATGTAAATGAACTATAGCAGGCGCCGCCGAGTAAATATTTGCGCTACGGGTTGAGGTCCAGTGGACCTTAACTCCAGTTAGGACAAGCTCTACTCTAAATATGATATACGAGAGGGTGTGACCATCGAGCGGCACGCGAATGATTTGGGGCATAGCTTCTCTAATATATTATTAGGGTGGCTGTTGCTATCAGCTCTGTTCTTAAATTCAAGCCAACCTTACCTGCTCTTGCTCCGTTCTTGTCGGTCAATAAACGATGCAATCGCCTGAAGTTTTATTTCTATTGAATTTTAGACTTTTGTATCACCCTATACAATCACAGCACTCCCATTCCCTTCCGCTAACTGGGAAGCCCGTGAATACTGTACGTTTCTCACTTGAATAATGTTGTTTAAGTGTGCATTCACTAGCGCTTATTTTACTGAAGCAAGTAAGGAAGGATTCAAGATGAAGGAACGATCAGGAACACTGACTTCGAACAAACAACTGATCTTAAATCAGTTTGATTACACGACCGTTATGGACTGCTTATTAAGCAAAATATCGAATGTCCATTTGCTACTGCTCTAATTAAAATATATATATCTGTAACAGAATACCGAATCGAGTGGTTCATATACAATCAATATGGGTGTGCTATTAATGCTTCATTCCCGCGCCGCGCGACAGACCCAATCAGTGGGCATTAGCCGCCCCCGGGTCTTAATAGTCCCAATGTGTGTCCCCAGATGGCACCGCTTTCGGGACAAGATTTATATGTGACGACAGAATTAAGAATTAAGATGATTGGTCACTGTTAAGGTCCATGAGTATGTTTGGAAGGTTAAACAATCGCGTCGCGTTGTGCTGATTACATTACGTGACAAACTGAAGGTAATCAGTTATATTTGTTACATTGGTCGGTATACCTGCCTGGAAATCAAAGTTATTTATGTCAAAACTAGCATATGCCCTCGCTTCGCTCCAGAGAAACTACCTCGCACTCAGAAATAGCATCTGCATTGTTTTAGGACTGAGTTTTCTCGTTGTATGAATTACAAATACATATATCGATTCATAACTATTTTATTTATGGACGGATTGAAATGAAACGAACTGTAAATATGAAGTGACGCTTACTGCAATATATTAGTGAAAACAGTACCGAAATCGGATATGCCGTTTCTGAGATTAGCGCGAACGAACGACAAGCAGCCGGACAAAAATTCGAAAAACTAATAAATAAATGAAACCTTCATATGCAGAAAGCGGTTAGTTAGAATTTTTTTATTACTATGTCAAAATTGCGAAACAGAAATCTAAATTATTTATGGTTATAAATAACTGCAATTATATATATAATTGTAAGCCTTTAGGCCCGTCTCGTCCGGTGTAAAAGCCACTGCCGTTCTCAAGCGGCACATTCATTAGGGAGGATTACGGCCGGCGCGGCACGACGCGGCGACACACGACGCGGCTACGTAACAGTGCCTGCCATTATTTTTGGGACTCATTTATCGGTTTTGGCTCTTTATGTTAATAACCTGAAGATAATACCATGTTGTAATGATAATACCGTATGGACTTTTCTGCTGAAATGTTGGATTTGATCAATTTGTATTTACTGTCAATATTTTTAATTTTTTTGATTTTAGATGAAAGTCGTACATTATCTTATGTAATATTGTTTTTTTCTGGCAGCGTTAATAACATTTTGATATGTGCTATATATTTATAAATTCTCTATTATTGAGATGGTATTTATGTACTTAGGTAGAGAGGTGAGAGGTGAACAGCTGCTGAATGATTTGAAATAAATCAAGTCAAACAATACCTTTACACTGTATATATGTTTTGTAACATCCGGGTTAGAAATCACTTATCGTCTGCTAATAGTAAAATAAATAACTAAAAAAACGAACATACAATCCATACGCAGATAAAATAAAATGCCCACTTCAGTTAATTACGTACACAACTAACTCAGGCCTATATCGATTCGCTCACAGAGACTTTGCTGCCCTTTACAGCTGGAACATTAATCATTCAACTTCAGTCGTATATAATTGTTGCTGATGAATAATCATATATAAGTCCCAATTTATGGAGCTTTCAACTTCAAATTAATAAAATATCTCTGCAGATCTATGGCTCAAATACTTAAGTCCCAATGGACGCGAACCCTGCAATGCAAAAAATATATATCTCAAAGCACTGGAGCGAAAATCCATTGGTATATTCATCAACGCTTCAGCGCGGCGCGGCGCGGCGGCGCGGCGGACCGCTCGCGCTGGCAGCGATCGGACTCTTTTGTTTATTTGCGAGACTATCGGCGTAAAGTGCACACTCAAATAAATAAAGACGGAGAGAAGTGTATACACTATCCGGTTTTCAAGTTTTAAAGGTTTACTTTGAAGTCTGCATTATGAAAAAAGATAGATCAAGGCCACATTTTTAAACGAGTTTGTTACAAGGAAAAATTTAAAAACGTGTTAATTCTTGCTTGGAATGAAAGCAGTGACGGACATACGGTCCCATGGCATTAAGTGGTTCGTACCATATGATTTTCAACTTGTATCAGGTGTATTTGTTAGGAGTACCTACCCGCTATTTTTGTACTTTGTTTCAATATTTCGACTCAATTGCATGAGTAGTAGACAAGACTAGAGATAGCCTTGAAATTCGACACATACAACAAATGATAAATGGACCTGTCTACTTTACGACACTGACGACATCTGCACACGCTGAACTTGATGCAGTTTATCCCTGCCATAATCGAATCACTGGATTCCCTGCTTCAGCTAATTAAAACTTATCTTGTCTATTACAATTTTCAGGATGATTTTTTGATCTTAGAATAAAAATTGTGAAAATCCATAACAGTTAAAAAGAGGTCCTGTAGGACGTCCTGTAAGTTGTACTGTAGTTTAACTATAGTTAAATCGACTTGAAGCAAGACCTCGGTCCAACTACTATTTTTTTAGTTTGTATCACTGGCACTCGGATTTTCTAAGATTGGAAGGAGTTACGACCACAAATCTTATATAAACGTTGCAAGTGGCAGAATTTACATACTTTAGATACATTACTTTATTGTGTATTTTACTTTCCTTTACTGTCGAAGCAAGAAACATTGTTATTGTTTTTGAAACAAGCAGTAGTTACGAACACAACACCAAAATATATGTGACGTTCATTTCCGGGACGGGGGACGACAGAAAGAAACAGAATACTCTCTCAGATGGCGAGCTCAGCTTTTCAAGCTGATCGTTTGGTTTTAAATGTCCATTCATAAAAAAATATTTTATGTTGTTTGACTATAAACATGATCGCATGTAAGCGCTGCCAAAGCAATTAATCCTGTCAATTAAACCTATAATCTGAACCCGTGTTACGTATTTATTACGGTCCGGTTTGACATTGATTACGAAGTTTATGGACCGGGTGATGTCGACATTAAATTTTAAATTTCTCATAAATATTTTAAACGTCAGACGAGGAGATATTGCCTGTAATCCCTTAAATATTTTTGGTTTTCACGAACTTTTCTTAGGACATTTAATATACCTCGGCGTACTTCGTGCGACACCGTGTGTACAGTGTACAGTGTACACTCCCCAGCCAGTCGTTATTAATGACCGCGCGCCGACCACGTTTTTATTACGTCTTAATTCCAACGACGCGGAGATTTATGGACTCCCGGTATCTGCACGCTTTATTCCGTATAGAAACGGTTTGCTGATGTGCGTGTACAAAAACTGTGTAAGGACCATTCTTCACGCGTTACATAATTTCCCGACTCGCCAGGCTTAGCGTTGTTTTTATTTCTTTATTTATTTATTAAGGATCGCCGACACAAATCACACTTATGTTCACATAATATTCAGAAAAATATTAAGCGCCTTCCTAATTATAAACAACCACGATTAATACTTTAATATTGTAATGTCACTGTGTAGCTTGTACTTTACGTTGTGCATTGGTAAGTTGTTACGTAAATAAAGTAAAAATACTTTTTTATTATAAGAATATCAAATGTCCTTCAATAAAACGATGGTTAAGTGGACTGTAAGCACTATAATAAAAAGGAAATCGGTGCAAGTAACTCCGTACGAAAGATGTCGTCGGCGGTCAAAAGCGAAGTCCTCAGTAGTACACCGCGCGCCGCGTCCTGCGCTCCCGCAACCCGGCTGGTAGTCGGCAACCGGTTCGCGCTCGAACAAAAAATATTGAATAAAAGTAAACCGTACAGCTAGTTCAGTATGACATTAAATGTTTAATTAGTATTGCCATAATGTTAAGGGTCTGGTAGGTATTTCAATAAAGTTGTGTTTGTATTTACATATTGAATGTGTTGATATCTAGAGACCCGTCTAAACAATTGTACAAATGAATAATACGTGACAGTTACTTTTTAAGTTGGCGCAGTGTGCTGGGATCTGAATTAATGAATTTATTTATTTGTGAAATCACGTGTACATATTTGATGTTGTTCCAATAGGTTTTCAACATAGATTACTGGTTTCAGCACTGTACAAATTATTATTATTAATTTATAATTAATTCCTGTAATCTTAATCATTACTTAAATTATCAAATTTACATTATCATTGCATTCATTTGAAAAGTATAATGTCAAGTTTTAAATGTCACTTCTGTTATTCATCAATCGTGCAGAAATCCCACACTTCAATAATAATTAGTTCAGAACGTGTGAACAGGGAAAAATCAAAGCAAGAAATTTATAAGCATTTCCTTTCAACGAAAAATAGCTAGAATTATAAAACGTTGCTTCTATAAAAAAATATAATTGAAACTCCTTCTGTGGTGCATTCTACTGAATAACTGATGAGACTACGGCAAACGGTCTCAATACCGCGCATTTTTATCCCGACAGCATTCATGCGTAGCAATAGGGTTTTTTACCTGCCTGGTAGCAGCTTCTTGTAGCATCAACTGTGAAATTTTTTCTTCGGGTTTCAGTGTGTTTTCAGTAGTGAGCGGGACCCCGCTTCCATCTCAGCCGGCGACGCGTCGGTGATGTCTATGTTTGGTTGTTTCTATGCTGCGTGGGTGGTGCTGGGTAAGAACCGGCAGGTTAGTTCGTTCACCAGCTACTGACACAACAAAATAACATAACCTTTCTGTTCTCACTTTGTATAGTTAAAAAATCACTTAGCTGTCGTAATACAGGTAATCGAGATATGTACACTCGATAATAAATTCGCAATATTAACATAAAACATATTGCGCGGTTCTAGTCACGTCTAGCCGACATGAATTTCGTATGCCGGGATTAACAATTTTTATATTAGTTTATCGGAAGCTTCACGTGCATTTAAATTGGCCCGCGCTGAGACTCCTTCCGAATCTTACTAACGTTTTCGTTTCCTTTCATCAAAGTTTTTAAGTAAAGTTTCTTCGTGTACATATCCGCTACGATTCTTTCTATATTAATCGAGATTATTGTTTCATGCATGCGGATGTTTTGATTTAGAAATAGCGGGACATATCATTCGTAACGTAAGTAGGGTAACGCAAGAGCCCCTTTAGTTTTCGAAAGGAATTCCCTTTTATTTACCTTTAATTAGGTGTTTAATCATGTTATTGTTAGATGAGAATAATATGATATGCGAAATTGATAAACAAAATAGGCGACATATGTTTGAACTACATATTATCGAATTCCGAAATCAATTCAATAGCTAGAGAATATATGATACAATAGGAATAATGAAAAAAGGATTTTTATTTTCCGGAAAAGATGATACATTGTTGTTAATATAATATGCCTGCGATTATACCGTCACTAACATAATCTTATAATGTCAAAAGAAACAAAACACTTTATCATATTTATTGAGTCGCTTGTTGTCATTATTGTAGTTTCAAATAATACAAGTTTATTTTCTTCACATAGCTAAAAATCAATTGTCAATCAATCAAACCGAGTTTTATCTTTAGTATTTTAATGGGTTATGTCTTACAGAATATGAAAAACATGGAGCAAAACGAAGATCGCTGAGAAACATAAAGTATGTCCAGCAACAACGCAAGTACCATACATGTATTGCCATAGTGATAACCAGCAACCGTCTTCGCTTGTCAGTAAACTAGTATTAATTTACTTTGCAACAAACCGCAAGCACGATGTATGATGGTATATACTTTATACATGCATAGAACATCCCTCCCTCCCTCCCTCCCACAAAGGAAAACATGCATTTATGATTAATAAAAGTATATACCAAAATACATACCGTCACTAACACGGGTTTCGCTCCGAAACAGGGTGAGTAGAACCTGTGAGTGTTAGTCGCAAAGTCTTCGCTGCTCCCGACAAACTACGTATGTTCAACATTATTAATGTTGTTATTTATTTTTAACCGAGTGATCATCATCAATTCTCAATTAAATTTATAAAATTACGAACTGTCAAGTCAAGTTGTAATTTTGAAAATACTGCTCTCAGTAACCGTCTAACGGCCAAAATTTTTAGCCTCGACTGTTCCTCCTGGACGGTGATAACCAACATTAATAATTAAACAAAAACTTTCATACGAGTATGTCGAGATCGATAGATACGTGACCTAGATTTGATCTTGCTGATATACATAAAACTGAAGTGTGCATATGTGAGTATGGCGTTTATTAAAGCAATCCACGCATTACGGAGTTGGGAGCTAGTTAGCGGCGTATGTGAGGAACGTGCGCCGCCGTTGACACGTTGTGTTCTGCTCGCCACTGATCGCCACACGCGCCGTCACTTACACGTTGACTCACAGATTCTTGTGGTAATACAATGTTTCGTTTATTAACACTTGAACATTACATACACACTGCCGCAGGGTCGCAAACATATGTAACAGACATTGTTTAAAGAATATTATATCTGCTTCTCTTGTTTCTTCACTTTGTTTTACTGTTTCACTTTGTCATCTATGTAAAGGGTATGTGGCGTCATCTAGCCTAACGTTACGGCCCTCTCTGCTGATGAGTACTTAACATTATTAAAAATGTTCTACGTTTACTTTAATGAGTGCTTGAGTAATAAATTAATTAAATAAAAATAAATACAATATAATCTAGAGTGTTGCGGTTTGGTGTGGTGTGTTTCCACCCATGGTCGTGGTGTTGGTGGTGGTATACTTGGTATACTTCTATATCCATAAATAACTGACACATTCCTTCCGTGTTACGGATTGATTCCAAAGCGAAACCTTAAATACGAGTTTCAAACTTAGTTAAATTAACTGCAGTTCTGCAATGATTCTGGTCGGTGTATAAATCTCGAATCAATTTCAAATGGGGAAAATTTAATTAAAATCAACAGCTCCTATTATAACAGTGCGCTAATTTCCTTACATAATTTAAACTTAGTATTGCCGAGCGTCGATTTATCTCACTAAGATATAAATTAATGCAAAATTTAATTTAACGTTATCTGCTGAGATGTACCTACTCGTAATTTAACATTCATACGAGTATCTGCCGGATGACTCCACTCAACTTGAGCTATCGTCTTTGGTGATCTAATTAACCTTATCGAGGGGTGACTATCAGATCTGATTTATCGGGATAAGAACTTCTGGTTTTTAAAATTGCGTATGATAAATGCGTATGTTACCAAATTATGAAGGATTATTTGCAAAATATACAACAATAGGTAACTTAAATGGATTTCATAAACTGAAAAAACCCCATAACATGACAATGAAAAAACAACGGTACCTAGACAGCGAGTGAGTACCAAACGGTATTTTGAAACATGCATCGTGCCTTTTAACCAATGGTGCTGTTAACTTTTTTGCTGACCATATTATGCGCTGGTGAGTAAGGAACTGTAGTTTAACGTACGATGCTCCATTCTCCTTAACATACCGAAGACCGTTATCGCTCCTTAAAACTTATATTTTCTTTGAGGTCTGCATTTGTACAAGAACTTGAAATATATTTTTTTTTATGTTAATAGCCGACAAACGAGCAGACGAGCCATCTGATGGTAAGTGATCACCGTCGCCCATGGACATCAGCAAGACCAAACTGATGCATTGTCGGCCAGGAAATGAGAAGATAGTTAGAAAGAAGATACTGGCTCTCAAACTCCCAGCCGGAACACGAGTCGTTTGGCGGCTGACACAAGCAGGAGGGTGGTAACTAGCCGGGCAGGCTTCACGGAAATATAATAATACCAGTAATAATATTAATAATACTGATAATATAATACATAAGAGAAGCCCTACCCACCAAGCAATCTGGCAAGCAATCTACAAGCAAGCTAGCCACTCCAATACGGCAAAAAATATAAATATCTTAAATTTATGAACTATTTCGCCCTTTGACTCGAGAAAATAAATAAAACTTTTCTCAAACACTCGTAGATGAAGACCAAAAATAATTTTGCACCTCCTGAAGACCCACCTAATTCACTATGTACAAGCTTCAAAAATTCAGTTCATATATTTTTTGTTTTTCCGCAAAAGGCAACCTAATCTGCTTTCCTTTAAAACAAGCTACACATGGTCGTTGGTTACTATCACCATTAACAATGCCAGTTACCATTCATTCATGACGTACATATCAAGAGTTTAAATGAGCAAACCGCTTTAGGCAGGTTTCTTGTGTAACTTTACCATTTGGAGTGGTGTAGGTTGACCTGACCTTCGGCTCTACCGCCACTGTGCTTGCAGCGCCATTTGTGAATGCAGTGTCCTGTAAAGTTGAACTACACTGAAGCAAAGCACGATCCGACACAGTATTACACGCAAAGACTACTGTCTCTCAACTAGAACACATCACTTACATGGAGTGCAGTGGTAACTATCTCATTGTTTCTCATATTTAACAGCCTCTAAAATTAAATAAGACTGCAAAACCCTAACTTGTCATGGAATTAATAGATAATAAATTTACAGAAAGTTTCAGGTACAAAATACAAATCACTTATAACGTATAAATTTTGTTTTACTTTAATTTAACGTTACCTTTACCAACAGCCGAAAGTTTATCTCCATTTGGCACAGTTACCTGTATGCAGTCTATCGGCTCGTAGTCATCAAACAACAACTTATTACTCATGTGGTTAGTTCCTTCTGTGTTGATACACCGTGTCTCTCCTTTGATTCCAACAATTTTACGTAATCCCATATATGTATCGAGATCATATTAATCTGTAATTTCTAATTATGTTAATTCGTAATTGTAGAGAGCTTTTTCATGATGAATTGTTGTAGGTACGAATTAATCATTTTTGGTAGAAAACGCGACTGTAATAATTTTGCGACTTTTTACAGAAATATTATCAATATTTGAACGTGTCCTGATCCATTAAATAACTTGAAGGGGTAATTTGCAAAGTATATACAACAATAGCTAATTAAAATGGATCTAATAAACTGAAGATTTACGTAACGAGATCATGTAAAAATAATGGCATCTAGGCAGTTACTGAAGATTGAATCGTGAAATTCTGGTTTATCCAACAAATGAATAGGTCATAGTATATTTTCATTGCAGTCTTTATGTGCATATACTATTACAAATGAAATAAAGTTGAATCTAGAAGATTATTTAATCCCCAGTACAGTTCCGACATGGTAGTCTATTCGAGTTAGATGAGAAATGTTACAGATGTGTGCGTGTCTATTACATTACAGTTCGCAGTAATTCCATTATATCTGCGGCGGAAATCCAACCAGCTTCATAATGAGTGCGTAAGTTAGAATTCACGTGAATATTACTATACATATAGTACTCAATTGCTACGTAGGCGACCGCTAGTGGCAAAATGTATACACGTTTACATGCTTCGGGGTCGGGCAGCGCATCAGAGATCGGTCGTAGTTGTGATTGAAGTAGAATTAGTTAAGAGCTGGTCACGAATGCAAACATCGACACATACAGGAGCAGCAGGATGGAGTAGGTCCCAGTTCATTATATATATATATATAGTACGTATACAGGGCAACGTAAGACGAGCACTCAAATATTATTAGCAGTAGTGACGTGCACTAAGATAGTGACGTTACAGAGACATAACTCTGTTTATGTCTCTGTATATGACGTTATCATAACTCTGTATAACGTTATCATAACCCCGAGCGGGATGGGTTGCGGCCAATTCTATCCTGTTCGTCAAGTGTCTGTAACACTGCATATGAAGTTAGCTTATATGTGTATGCAGGTTTCCGCGCGATGATGCACGAATGCGCAAGTAACTTAGAATGATTCATATTTATGAAAGACGTTACAGGTTGCCTGTTTAGTGATATATTTAAGACAGGTATAAAAAGTGAGCTAACTAATTTATGGTTATCTTTATCTATTGACGAATACAAAAATTTCCATATTGGGGTGACTTTACAATGCTCCCCCAATCCCATACTGATTGAACGGGGTGTTGTAAAAGGCGACTGAAGCCGGCCTGCTTGGTGGTAGGGTTTCGCGTAAGGATTAAATTATAAATATTATTATTAATTCACTGGAATTATTACTGGTATCGTTATATTTCCGTGAAGCTGCCTGGCTTCTACCACCCTCCTGCTTGAGTTGGCCTCCAAACGACTCGTCATATTCCGGCTGGGGGCTTGAGAGCCAGTACTTTCTTTCTTTCTTTTTTTTTTTGGCCAACAACGCATCACTTATGTATTTGGTATTACTAACGTCCAAAGATGGCGGTGATCATTCATAATGCGATGGTTCGTGTGCTCGTTTGTCGGCTATTTACATTTAAAATATTTTAAACAGGCAACTCCAAAATGTTTTTGCTATGTCCTGTTAGGAACGCAGATCTCTTAAGTATTAAGAGTACTTTCAAACTATTAGGCGAACATTGCCTAAAAGGAGTATTTAAAACATTCATGAAAGTCAATCAGAGGAGTTTGCAAATGTGTTTAATTTGATTTCATATTCGGTTTTCAGTAAAGTAAACCGAGTTGCGGTCGAGAGCAGTTCACTCACTGCGAGCAGGATTGAGCGTTAAATTCATGTTCTCCTCGATCGGGCAGCCATTCATTGCATTCACTGGCCTTTAGCGGCAGATTTGAGTGATCAAAGGCGTGCAGTGGACTTCGAGTGAGTCATTGAACACTAAATTTCTAAGTGAAATATAGATTGCATGGCCGCCTAACATGCGGTTCCCAGCAATGTGCGAGCCGCCTGGTGTGGGCCATCGATAAAGCATAACAATATTATTACCTATTATTATTACCTCACCGGTAGCCTATCATTCATGAGGGGTTGACCCTAGATGTTGCTGAAATCTTTATAATTCAAAACACTTTTACCGTCGCTTCCTATTCTCGAGAAAATTTACCGTTTAGCTGAATGAATGGAATAGTCATTACGTAAATATTGGTCGCAAAGCTTTGACTATTCAATAACTTCAATTGTAACGCGCCGCCTTTTTGACCTCAATAAACTGGCGACTGCTACAATGATATTAAGTTGAACTCGACTCGATCTGCTGAGGTGAATGTTAACTGTAACCGTTCAACTTCCCGTCGACCGCAGTCCAACTTTGCAACTTCTCCAGCCAACTACTTTGCATTCAATAAAACCATTTTTATCAAAGTATAGAGTTTCAAAACTTAACTCATCATATACGTCAGGAGCTACCGGTGACTCCACCTAATAAATATAATAATAAAAGTACGTTCAATTATTTACGCGATGAAATGATTAATGTATTAAGACGTGAAGGTTGTATAATTTTTTTTAATAAAATGGCGCTAACGAGATCAAAAGTCTGTTCTGGTCTATTCTGTTCGTAATGTACTGAGCGTGAATTACTGATTCTTGTCTTAATTCAAATTAATTATGTCGACTATTTATTTCACTTTAATCATGTGTTAAATATTCATTAAACATCACCATTATTATGTGTATTAAAACTAACAAACAACACGCAGGACATCGTCCTAGCTATTCGTTTATTATTTTAAATATCACCTTTTAAATATTTCACCAATGCATAAATTTTTATAAAGTAATATATTTCTTGTCCTGCTGATTATGTATCATTAAATTGAAATTCGATATGGTCACCTATAGGTCTCAAAATGCCATATGGGCTTTCAATATTATTCAAATAAAGTAGGTGCATTTCCTCGTACTGACGGCATTTGTTTTCCGACCGGCAATAAGTTCCTTTCATGGTCGTTGCCAATGACATTTTATTCGTACTAAGTACATAAAGAATGGAACATCCACTTATTATATAATTTCAACTTACAGAAAATGTTATCAAACAAACTACCTACCAAATTAGCAAGTTCGTAAATGTTTTTTAAAAATCTTAGGTGTATAATATATTTTTTAATTGTTTTATAATATAAATTTTTACCAATTAAATCATTAGTTTCTCATATCATTATATCATTGGTACTCGAATACACATTCCGAGAGAAACGGCACGGTGCGACCTCCATGCACTCGTAACTCCATTATTGAATTACACTTCAGCGCTGACGGTTCTACTGTGTAGTTAAATTCAAAATATATGTTCAAAATAAAAGTATATTATTTAATAGTATAAAGGTTCATTACACCTGAATCTCTGAAACATACATGAACGTGTGAACCAAATTTTAATTATTGGACGCTTACTGCAATTGATGAGTGAAAAGCATAAAGAACTGGAAAAAGTTAAACCGTTCCTGAGAATTAAAGAAGAGAAACACACGGACAATCATATAAAAATTCAAACAACTATTATTTCGGATTATATTGTGTTAATAAAGGCCCCTAATAATATTTTTTCTCATGTCCTTCGTGTACAGAAAGCGATCAGTTATAATTTTATTATATGTATAAACATAGCATACAGCTATCAGATCACTAGAAAGTTTTTAACCTCATGTTAAAAGGATAAGTTACGGATGTAACCAAAACAAATTAAATCGGTGTAGCAGATGGCGCTACTGCCGCCAGCGCTTGTACCGCGCCGACTGCGACGTCCACAGTACATGCTGCACGATAACGAAATGCGTTAATTAAGGCGGTGGAATACCAGTCATGCCTTCAAGCGGGAAATTTTGGCTACATTCGAACAAATTTACCTGTTCCCCATTCTGGCGTATGCACGTTCTAATAGGTAGGTAAAGTTATGGGCGTGTTAAATGTTTAGTATGGTAGAATAGCGCTGTTTATCACTTGGGAAATCTTTACATATCTCAAAAATCCTCTCTCTTCATCGGATAAAAAATATATATTTTAATGATTGTAGTATAAGGTATATGTAAGTATCATAAAGATTGTATAGTTATGATAATAGGAGATAGGAGAGGATAATAAAATACCTTTAATTACAGCATGAGAGAATAAAACAGTAGTCCGTTAGAAAGTAAAGCCGTTGTTTCACCGAATACTGACGCGCGCCGCTTCTTGACGTGTGCATGGGAGTTGTGACTGTTGAAGACTTCCCAAATATCAACTGATACTTGAATTCACAAACGTCTCCGTCTATATACATATATAAAAAAGTACTGTTTGGTACGAGGTGCGAAATAAAATTATAAACAAGGGACAGTATAATGTCAAATAACACGGATACTAGCACCACGTCGATTGTTCAAATGTTTCCTAAGATATAATAGTGTAACAACAACACTGTGATGAACCTCAATTAATTTTAATATTTTTGTAATCAGATTTGAATGGTAAAAAAATGTTTATGACAAAAAATTTCTGTTCACATATTTAAAATTTCTCAATTATATTGTAATGGCATCTAATCATGAAACGTCAAACGCAGCTCGAGAGCAAGATTCATTTACGAGCCACGAAATAAATGTGAGCTTCTAAAAATCTCTGCAAATTCGAGTCCATTTACATAGAAATGGACACATAATCTTGCTCCTCTCGATCTGCATTTATACGCCTCGGTATTTGTCACACTAACGAAAACACAAGCGAGTCCCGAGAAAACATCGATGTTTCCATACCCCAAAGACAATTATCCCTGTACGTGTAATTCGTGTATTATTTTGCTAGTTTAAGATGGGCAAGATTCCCTCAATCATCTACAAAAATGCCTTGCTTCTTACTTGCTTATCTTCTACATCGGTTGAGACTATCGCCGTTTAGATGGAATATGTGCTAAACGTCACATTATTATGTACACATGTTCTCCAGTAACCCTCCTTGGTCACCTTTAACAAAGAGAACACGTCTAGCTCAGTCATTCCCGGCTGGGGATAGCTTCGTATTATATTTATTTAAAATTTCGTTAAAGTTCGTTAATTTTACCATATTTGTAGGCAAGCCATTCATGAAACCGTGTGTTTACAGAGAGTCTTGGTATTTTATGAAAAGAGTTGTGATCAATTGTTTAATATCATAGATAATTTTTTATTACAAACATATACTTCTAAAAGATAATATCACATCATACCGTTTAGCAGATTAGTTGATTTACAATAGAAAACGATGGAACGAGGAACAATATGATAGGAGTCCAGCTACCTGCAAGGGATCGTTCGCCGTAGCCTCAGGTGCTTAGTATGGTACCTTTCGGTTGGCTTGGAATATTGGAAGGATTGAGCCCCAACCTTTCCGAATTTTTAAGCTTTGTTATATGCATTTGATGACTGTTTATTTAGTGGATAAAAGCAATAAAAAACATAATTGATATTATTAATGTACCGAGTTCAGAGTTTTCAAAACTGGTAGCTCTTTCAGGGGTAGATGCGTAAATATTTATAATAAAATTCCGTTACAATTGACAGAAATGCCATTATTTTAATTAAAAACTCACATCAAAAGCATTCTTATGCGACAAGGATATTACAAATTTGATGGTAACTTTAAGGATAAGACTGCCTGAACTTGAGTTTAATATATATGTACGAGTAGCCATAAATGTATTCTGTAACTGTGATTAGGAAAACAAGCTCCTCGGGAATTTTTTGCCACTTCTTCTTCCGGGACCACTCACGGTAGGAATTTGTTGAAGCGATGGCGTAGTTTGACGTTTGAAAAGTGTATGTAAAAATTGACTTCGAATAAATATTATTTGATTTCAATTTAAGCTCTAAATGAAGTAAAGGATAAAAAAGAGGCCCATGTTTTAAGCTCCTAGCTACGCTCAGTATGGCTGCATGCATGTCAGCTGTATTCCTGTTTGCATTTTCTATACTATGATGCAATATTTTTTGTATTGCTAAAATACCCACTAATGGTGAGACACGCGCTATTCATCATAAATTTGGCTATGTTTGAGACGGAGCGCAGGACGACATTCGAGCTAATGTCACTGTTGCTCCAAATTGAAAATAAACATATCCTTTCCCTTTGACGGGATTAAATAAATTCGGGTGAATTTCGTCGAGGCCGAGTGCTTACGTCACAGAACTCGGGCAAAGAACTTTATAAGTAGACGAACCCCTATAAAATACTTCAAATAAATTTCATCTCTAAAAACAACCGTATAAAAAACAGTTTACAATGTACACGTTTATGGATTTCCCGTGTGGCTCAGTCGAACGCAGTGGAGGCATGCGAATACCTTCACTGGCTTTGCTTTCATTTTATTATCGAAAAATAACACAACGTCAACTCCGCACGCGGCCGCGTGCACTGTTTACGTTGCCGCTCGTACTTATCTGTTTTAATATTTAGTTAACGTAAATAATTTTTAAATATCGATCATCAATATTATTATATCATCGTACGCGTGCTTTTGTTAGCACGAATATAATAACTGCAAAATAATAACTATTGTTATTTAATATAAACGGTGACGCAATGAAATTATGATTATTGTAGCTTGGAAGTTGGAAGTTTGAAAACCGAAATAATGGGTAGGTATTAAATCAATCGCGTAATTGAATTCTGTCAATTTGTGACCTATTCTGGTTAGTGCGGAAGAAGATGGCATTAAAAGAACCGTTGAACCGTAAAGATTCTAACAGTAGAGATTCTAGTAATGATAGATTATGGTGAATAAATCAACTCTTTAATTGTTTCAATGAGCCAGTAAAAAGCTATAGTTAAATAATTCGGTATGAGTGATTTTGAATCAAAACCAGGCATCCCAACTAAAATACCGGAATTTGTTCTTTGATAATGATAAAATTAAAATTTTCGTCAAATTACAAATAACCTCTAGGTAACTATCAATTAATGGATTACAGCAAACGTCACAACACAATTAAAACTTTCAAAGCAGCGAGTTAAATAAATAAATATAGAAACGTTTACACATTCACACCCCCGCACTAGGATTCCCTGTGTTGCGGGTGGCATGGACATGCACATATAATAATAATAAAATAAATAATAAACGTTTACACACTCACACCCTCGCACTAGGATTCCCTGTGTAGCGGGTGGCATGAACATATACAATTATCACATCACAAACACCCATGACCCGAGAACAAACATTTATCTGTCACATAAATGTCTGCCCCGACTGGGAATCGAACCCGGGACCCCTCGCTCGGCAGGCAGGGTCACTACCAACTGGGCTATGGGGTTGAGGAGAACTGTCTATATTTGGGTGTAAAGAGCCTCATTCGTCCTTGATTTGAGAAACCCATCACCGATGCCTGTGATGCTGGAGGTGGAGTGACGAGATTAAAGCGTCGGTTGCCGCCTGTTAGAGGCAGCTGAGCTTTGTACTACTTGTTTTATTCCATGGAGATTCATCAAGATAGTAGAGGGTAGGACTTTTTTACTGCGCAGCTACGCAGGTACGCATGTACACGCAGGTTTCAACTCCCTGTTACGTAAGTTATAGTGTCATATTGCCGAGAGCTTAGGGCTTAATTGTCGTTAAAATTATTTGCGACCGATAAAAATTTATTCTTAATTTTTTATATAATCTTATTTATTTCCATGTCATCTACGATGTAAGACATTCTGCGACATGAAGGCAACCCTTCAAGAAAATCATGATCCCTGAATCAGACCATTCAAATGTATCACGACCTGGTGTTAAATAAAACTCAATAAAAGTCTTACACTATTGAAGCTGTAAAAGTTTATTAAGTAATTAACACATATTAGTACCGGTTTCTCCAAAAGACGTCACACTTAGGGCGAGTCCTTCAAACAAGGAACTTCGGAGACGCTGCGAATAATTACAGTGCCGATAGACGCGATAACGAGCCAACTTCGCCCTCTGCCGCTCGTTACTGAGTAGGTACTGGTAGGTACAATGTACACCGAGCACATCCGTCAGGTAGGAGACGTGTTGCCACTTCAACTGTGCATTGGTTTTTGACAATTACACGATGTAATCGACGGGGAAAGAAAGAAAGAAATAAAGAAAGAAAGAAAGAAAGAAAGAAAGAAAGAAAGAAATACATTTATTGACAACTTGTACAACAACACACGCAAAACAAACAATTTTAAGTGTAATTGGCGGTCTGTTCTCGTGATTGCGGACTTTGCACCGTATTCCGCTTCCGATTTGACATAATATATACTTTTCAAAGATAACTGACACACACTTCGAGACCGACACTTTCACATATTAAAGGGGAAAGAAGAAGAAGAAAGAAAGCCATCTTCCGATGACTATTCGTCGAACGATAAATATTTGTAGTTATTTAAAGACAAAAAAATCATAATTTTATATGAATAGATTTTTTTTTTAATATTAATAGCCGATAAACGAGCAGACGTGCCATTTGATGGTAAGTGGTAACCGTCGCCCATGGACATCAGCAAAACCAATGGTATCACTGATGCGTTATCGGCTAGGAAATGAGAAGGTAAGAAAGAAGGTACTGGCTCTCAAGCCCCCAGCCGGAACACGACGAGTCGTTTGGCGGCTGACTCAAGCAGGAGGGCGGTAGCTAGCCAGGCAGGCTTCACGGAAAGATAATAATACCACTAATAATATTAATGACTTAATAATAATACTGATAATATAATCTTTACGCGTAGCCCCACCACCAAGCAGGCTGACTTCTGTCGCCTCTTACGACACCCTGTTTTGTCAGCATGGGATTGGGGGGAGTATTCTAGGCTGCCCCTATACGGCCAACAGATTATATTTTTCATTTTCTTTCCTCCACATCATTGTACCCCTCCACATTTTCTTCTTTTCGCTGTCTCCTCTACTCCCCAAAATCGCCTGTGGTATTTCCACATTATGAGCTGGCCTTTTTATGATTTTCTTGTAATTTTTATGATGTGCAATAAAGATAATTCTATTTATATATTTACGAGCTGTTACCGGCGACAGTGTCCGGCGTATGTGAGTGTGGTGTGCTTTGTATTACGAGGTTTTAGTTATAAATATTGATTTCACATAACTCAGTTGAAAATTTGAAAACTAAGATTTTATTGATCATTATGCTTGTACGAGTATTAATATCCAAGTTCGACTTTATCACATTTTATTATGTTTATGGAAGTGATCGGTTCTCTGTCCTCACACATATTTCCGCATTACTCTCAACGTGCTGTGTCAGGAATGCGGTCCAGTTGTTTCCGGTGGCCGGTCCCCGGTGAGCCTAAACCATGAAAGTTTCCGTGCAGAATAAAATTCACCTTTTTTCATTCTCTTGAGAACGATTATTATATTTTTTTACTCGTAAATCGCCACCATATCCAACTGGGATTGTTTTTACCTAAATATATTGTACAATTTCTTAATCACTGTAATATTAAACCTGTTTCGAATTTATCCATCAACTTTTAATTAAATTATAATATTCTTAACTGTACATGGACAGCAATCTGTCTAAACACATAATAAACCAGTGACGGTGATGAACTCTGTACATGAAACAAATAATAGGTACACATACATATAAAGAGAATGTGCATGGATACTTATCCAGTGGAAAGTATATTGACTATGAAGTCTATAGGTCAATGTTCAAATCTTATCTTGTTTAATTAATTATAACAGGTTTTCATTTCTCATTTCTTTTTTCAATCAAGGGGAGGTGCAGGTACGTGTTTCCTACGGATAATAGTTATACACCACAAAAAAATTTGTTAAATAGGTTGGCAAAACACATAAGCTTCTAACGCTTTTACTATTAGAAAGTTATCAAATATCATGAAGAGTCTAGGCGCTATCTCTACAAGCAGAAAATTTACAAACCCTGAAACTGCATAGAAATCATAGAAACTGCCGTAAACTGATGTTAAGGAGTCATTTTTGTTATATAATGGTTCTGTGAACCGGTCCAGCTACACAAACAATATATACTAACAAACCGAGTGAATAAATCAAACCAAAGAATACAGAAATAGAACAAAAAACAGATAAACTTAATAACATTGATATAGGCAATACTCTCGAACAAGTTATTAAAGCAGAATTTGCTGGGAGCTTTCCTAACTAGTACGGGAGAGAGTTCACGAGTAACGTAGTTTGAACAATGAATGAGTGGTAAAAACTAAAAATAAAATTATTGTGGAGCTCGAAACGCTTTTTAAGTTGAATTTTACATTGCACATTGTTCCTTTATATCACAGTTACTCTAGTCGGGATGTGTTCGATTCGATTGGTTTCATTATATTCTTCGAGTGCAATGTATGAATACTTGACGTAGCTCTATGGCGCGGTGGTCATGTAATTCAGCGACATGTAGGAACCAATATAATAGTTGTGTACAAAAATTATTAAATGATTGTTTTGTTAGTTGCTGATCGAGACAGGCCTCCTCATAGTCGGTAGTTCGAGAGCATTTAGTTGTCATCTGTAACAGGAGTATTTTTAGCAGGAATACGCAAAACATACTATATGGTGACACCGGTATTAAACTAATTATAAGGAGAAAAATGAATACCATGCAAACCTGACTGCGACAACAACGACCTCAGATGCGTCCAAAAGCCATTAATCCACAACGAACAGCTGGAGTATTTACTCGGCGAGTTATTAATATGCATAATATATAAAAATTCAATTAATTTCAAGCTCTCAGCATTTAATTAGACTTCGATGCACTTCTGTACGCAAGATTTTTATTAATAACTCTAAGGGCATAGGATTGATTTACGGTGACTGAGCGAGTACTAAGCTAAGCACCCGTTAACTAGTGTATTTGTGCGTGAAACTTAATATTTCACTGCACAATTACGACCAGAGATCAATATACACTTTTAATTAAAAAAAAAAACGATTAAAAGACTAGGCTACCTTTATCTTGATATGGAAGGGTAGCTGGATAAATCTTTTTTTGTAAATATTGGCCGTAGAAGCTCTTTCTCATGTGTACAGAACTATTTCTTCTTCTTCCTTTAATGACTATAATATTAAGAATACGTAATTTTTCACTATAAACAGTACATTGTAAATTTACGATAGGGTTATACATTATCCTGTACCTACCTACCCACCTACCTGTATCGTGAGGTCTGATGACGAGATAAATTGGCTTATTTATAAATCATAAATATTACGCGATGGAAATGACAGAATCGTTAGGAAACCTATGAGTATAATAACATTCTCCATAAAATTATGAAAGATGTATGAAATAGGCCAACAGGCACACTTAATAGCGAAAATGGTAGTCAAAAATAATTACTTGCAAACCAAACAAAGCTGCAAATACACTTGATATTTTGTACACAAATGCCAAAATTCATACTAATAATATGAATACGGGAAGGACGTTGTCGTCAAACTTTGCTTGTTAGTATCTAAGACCGATTAGACGGGAAGGCCCGCCGCGCCGGCGGTCGGCGGTCGGCGGCGGCGGCGGCGGCGGCGGCACTCGAGCAAGGACTTTCACGATTTGCTCGTTACGATGTACTTCAGCCGAAGTTTGTCTCTGACACGGAAACAATTGGAACCAAGTTTATTGCAGACAAATATTTAAATATCTTGTCGCTGTCAAGGAAAAAATATACGGCTGTTCTACCCTCTGTAAATGCAAATGCTGCATTCTATGCATAAAATAATTCAGATTGCTGGTTGATCGTGTTCGATAGACAAAAGATGGTCCGCCGTCCGTGCAGCAAGTTATTCACTGCGAATGTAGCAGACGAAATGCAAGAGATGGTATATGAAATGAAAATTAAAGAAAACGAAAAAATAATAAATTGTTGTTTCTTCGAAATAAGTTTTCCAATTGTCAAAACATGTTAAAAAGTTATGTGACCCAAAATTTTATATGCATTAGATACATATCGAATATATTAAACTCATGTCGTAGAACTTTAACAAAGTTATTCAAAAAGTAATGACGGAATTCTATGAAATATTATATTACTTCGTTACGACACCAGCGGAAAGCGCACAGTAAGCGCCGTAACGGTACGCTTTCAATATAGTTTTTGATAGTAAAAGATCATATCGATGTATGCGGATCCGAATTGGATTGTTGAAATGCGACTACCATTCAAATGCATTCGGATGTAAAATAACTCAAGTAATTAGAATAGGAGTAAAACATTTAGAAATCAATAATTTATTAACATTTTATTATGTATCGGGTACTCACGATTTTCACTGTTAATTTTCTTACGATCTTAAAGAGATGCACAACATTTTATATAAATAACAAGTGTTCGACGGCATTGTAATATTGATTGATTCATTGGTAAAAATTATATTTCATTCAGTATTATTTTTTTTTCTCTCAATATTATGTTCAATAATGCCATTCACATTACCATGGAACAAGCCTCGGCTCAGCGCGGCAACGTCGCAGCCCCGCCTCTTCCGTGTCCGGTGCTGTCCTCGATGACTCTAATTGACCTGCTGACGGGTATTAATCTGTGTGAAACACGCTCAGATATAGGGTACATAAAACTGATTGTAACTTAAAATATAATTATGAAAGTACAAATAGATTATCTTCTCAGATTTTCAGACATTCGAATCTTTAATCGCTCCGGCTGGTACGTAACTTCATCGCGTAGCTGAGATAAATTTAATACGATCATTTGATTATAAAAATATCTTATCAATATTATTAACAAAACAAATAATCCGATTCTTTAAAATACAACAGAAGAGATATAAGTGTGGTAACGAAGAAAATTTCATTTAAACGGGATGAAGTTCAAACACTCCGTACAATTTCCAGAAAACGAGACCATCTTAATGAAAACTGGTTCTCATTCAAAAGTGCAACAAAACGTTTGACTGCAGAACAAACGCGACCAACTTATAAATTCAATTAGACTTCATACGGGTACATGACTCTTGATTTAATAAATCCTTAGGAGCAGAAGAGAAAGTTGGAAATTTCAAGATTACGAAAGCGATATCGGTGGCCAAATTCCGAGTTTAATAGAGCCATTAAGTAGTTTATTAGATCTTAAGAGAAGCAATTGAAATCCTATTGAAGCAGGCGCGCCGCAGGGAAGGCCATTTGTCCAGGAGATTACCGACGATTTAGAGTGAACGCCGGCGCCTGCAAATTGTTTCATTACCACCAAATCTTACGGCATCACTTTGCTCTACGGATTTAGATATAATTTGCAGCTTGTCAGAATCGTGATGAGATTTTGGTAATAAATATATCCCAGTAAAGAATTTCTTTTTTTTTTGTCAGAATTTTAAAATAACTTTAAATATTGTTTATGTACTAAAACGGATAGAACTAGCCTACGATATTTCAGTACAGTGCATCTACAAAACATTTAGACGGCCCTGGCATATTAAAGTTCTCATTTGACAAGCTTGAACCAATGAAACTGAGTGGAAAGATTAGAGATAAGTATGTATAAGTGGAGTTGACAGTAGGTTAGGTAATATTAGAAATGGAGTACCGACTGGCTCGGTATTAGGCCCAATTGGATATATGATGCATGTCAACAGTATGGTAAACGTCATCATGAACTGTAAAGTGTATATGAATGCTGATGATACGTGTCTAGTGTACAGTGGGAAGGGCAGTAGCCAAATACAACATATAATACAGCAGGATTTCAATAATTTAATGAAGTGGTCAGCCTAGTAGTAGTAGTAGTAGTAGTAGTTTGCCTACTTTTTACTTTTAGCCGTATTGGGGCGGCTTAGAATACTCCCCCAATCCCATGCTGGCAGAACAAGGTGTCGTAAGAGGCGACAGAAGCTAGCGTACTTGGTGGTATGCCTGCTTCGCGTATGGATTATATTATAAGTGTTATTATTAAGTCATTAATCTTATACTGGTATTATTATAATTCCGTGAAATCTGTCTGGCTAGTTACCACCCTTGAGAGCCAGTACCTTCTTTCTAACCTTCTTCTCGTTTCCTGGCCGACAATGCATCAGTAATACCTTTGGTCTTGCTGATGTCCATGGGCGACGGTGACCACTTACCAGTTACCACTTATCAGGTGACTCGTCTGCTCGTTTGTCGGCTATTACCATAAAAAAATACTTTTTACTTTTAATCGTGTCCGGTGCTCATGTACAATGAAGATGTAAGATTTGTCTTGTGAATGACTCCGTGCCATAAATGCATCAGTGTAGTACGAGTATTTACTTATACTATTACCGGTAGTACCTTTGAAATAACGTAGAAAAAAGTTACATATTGTCATAAGTCGATAACCATCACGTGACAATGGAAATAAAAAAAATGTATGTATTGTAAGTTTCCTGTATTTGTGTAAGTAGTCCTTGAAACAATAATCCCCGAGACTACTGAGCGCTGGTAGGTAATGTTTTGTCCCGTAAAGTAACAGTGATGTAACACTATTCGCGTCAGGTATAATCGTCGGTAAGACGAGCGATGTGCGGGGGAGGGCCGCGCTGCGGCAGAGGGGGTAATCCTACACTAATCTGGTGCGACGCGACGTGTTCCACCGTTATGTTACTTGTTTCGTGTACTGCTAATGTACGGTTATATTACAGTTTAATTGGTATATAAACAGCACAAGAAGCGTATAGAGAATTCTGATCCAAGTGGTCACTGCCGCCAACGTCAGAATAGAATTATTACTATTACTAGTACGACGAATTGAGGTAGAATGTTCATGAAGATGGAACGATTCCAAAGAAATCGTTGGATGTGCAAATGAATAATTGTTTAAATGAAAAACCTTGATTGAGTCGCTTCCAGTTTCGATCCATTAGTGGTCTCGTACTCCACCACGATCCTGCTGCAGGCAAATTTATAAAAAATTCACAAGTATCAGCTTCGCCTGGGATAGAAAATCTGCAGAACATAATTATTTTCATATAATTTTTTCGGTGCTATATGCTACATTTTTATTAGACCCATTAGTTTCGGAGATAAAGGGAGGAGAAACGAAATTGCCTTTATAATTTTCTATTAAGTTTCCATTATGCATCGGATATTCGGACTCTAAAATGATTGAAACTGAAAATTTATTGTGAATTTACCATCTTCTAAAATACTTTTAATAATAACAAGCTGATCCGTGAACGAGACTGCTTTATATTGTGTATTATGTTACGAACCTCTGATCCAAGCACCAAGAGTCATTCCAGAGTGTCAGGAATGGCCCTTAACGACGAGGCGCGTTAGTGACACATTAGCGGCTTCTGTCAACCTTATGTCGAAATTATACAGCTGCATAAAAACGTACTTGAAGGTAATAGCGGGGCCGCCAAATGTACGGCCTAACTGACTGTTTATCATTATGAGTGGGAGAGAAATAATCTCTGATGGCGTAAAGTATTGATTTTCAGGCGTGTTTTTTTATTTTTTATAAATAAGCTCCATCCATCCTTGACTCCAAGTCGACCTCCTCTGCTTGCGCTGCACCTTGAACTCTGCGTGAGTGAGTTGTGAGTAAAGTGCGCTAATTTAATAAGCACTCTTGACTTAAAGTCACCCTTTTGGTCACCAGACGGGAACAACGACAAGCAAAGCCCTCCATTTATTTGTAACGCATACTTCAAATCACCAATTTATCTCACCACAATTTCAATTCTCCCAGTATTGTCGAAAGTCAAGTCAGTTTGGTCAAGTTTTAAAACATTTAGAAACTAATAATCTCCAACCATAATTTTAATCTGGCTTTAGAATTATTATTATAAATTTCTCAATCCTATTCTATTCTCGTTGTATATTGCGGATTTGCCGAAACAAATTAAAACATGCAAGTATCACTTAGAAGACGATACACACCTATATTATTCATTAGATAATCAGGAGGTAACAATGAAATGAGAAAAAGTACTGCTGATCTTAAATCTATTTGCTCTTGGTCACAAAATAACTTCTTGGTATTGACGCAAGTAAGTCCCTAGTTTAGATACACGTAAAATAAAAGGTATGACACTGGAACAAGTAAGTTCTACTCGCAACTTGAGAGTGATATCCACTCAGGGAGCAATGCAGCGAGTACAGAATGCATGTGTTCGATACTGCTATAGTATGCCTTGGAGACAATATGTAACGCCATACTTAAATAAGAGGAAGGAACTCTCTGTATGAACGCCAGAAGAGAGTTGCATTTTGCTTCAATAGTTCAAAAAGTAATATGTAACAAAAAGACATAATATCCTTTTGAAAAGCTCAACTGGATTAAAAATATTTTTTCTTGAAGCGTGCGCACGCTCACACATACGTGACACTGAACCACAAGACAACTATGTATTGGGACTATTTAAAATTTGCTGCAGCAAGAATGTGGAATGACTTGCCACCCCCCCATGAGAAAACAAATATCTACTGAATGCTTCAAAGCCAAATATAAATCAAGGTTATTAAATTAGTATTAATTTACTAATTTAATAACAATGAATTTCCGCAAAGTAACGCCTGATACTATCAACTATATAAATCAAGGTTACTAAAAATAACTTGCTACGGAAATATTGAAACATCCGTATCTTTAATGTAAAGTTATAGGATTTTTGTAATTAATTGTAAACACACATAATCACATACACAAAGTTTACTTATACTCATAGTTTTCTGTTTTTTTTTATTAAAATTTTTTATGTACCGTGTTTTTTTGAGGCAATAAAAAGCGTGCGTACAAATGTGCAATGAAATAAACATTTACTCAATGATTGCTGGGTCTTTAAAAAATGTTAGTATCCAGAATAATGTTGTTAATCGTAATCGTTAAAGTTATTCGGTTTTGCTACAATATCCCAAAGATATATAACAGCTTATTTAAACAGGAGAGGTATACTTAACATGAGCGCTAGAAGAGAACTCCACTATGCTTGCACGGTTCACAGAGGAATGTGGAACAAGGAACCGGAGTATCTTTTCGAAAAGCTGCATCAGATTAAAGATCACTCCTCTAGAAACTGTCGCACGAACGCTCAAAACCTACTTAAAGTCCAAAAACATAAGACGACAAGGTTTAGGGGATGTTTTAAATTTGCTGCAGCGAAAATTTTGAACGATCCTTTTCCTCTTATAAGAAAAACCAGTACCGAATCTTTCAAATCAGTTGTATTATTATTATTTTTAATTACTAATTTTTACCATTATTTACTACATAGTTTTTGTATAATAAATCGATGGCCAAATGTCAGCTGGTGATTAGGGGATCAATGGTCGAAACTCCCGCATAACAGCTCAGGGAGGAGGGAGTGACTGAAAACCAGCACTACACGGGGCCATACCTCCGCGTTAGCACAAGCTTAGAAGATATAAACATACCAATTGCTTAAGAATTTATAAAAGCCATAAATTGATTTTATCATTATTATTGTCATTGAATGAAATTAGATTAGTTTCTCGTGCTATAAAGTTGATAAAATTTGTAGCTCGGCAAGATAAACATTTAGTTCAGAAGTTGATAAATACCAGTTACAGAAAATATACTTTATTTATTGAGTGGTGCGGGAGAGGGGACGGGCGGGGGGAGACGGCTACTGGGAAACAAATTATACTCGTTACATCTTCTTTGAAATCCTAAATTGTACCTTAGAGTAAGTTTTGGGTCGAAGGTCAACAAACTTATTTCCTTTGAAATTACAAGACCTTCTATTAGTTCACCGAGGGACTTATAATGAACCGAACTAGCTCCGTAATTACTTGATTTCTCAAATTATTAGTTGTCTTGTATGCGGGTGTGAACTTAAGGGTAGCGCAACAATTAATAATACATGGACCTCTTTATTTGTTTATATATTTTTACACAATTTGTACAATTTCTCCCTTCAAGACTGACACGTTATTAAAATCATATAATAAGTTCATTACAAATTGAAAGGGCGTCTCATTCACACATTCTTCTTAAGTACTCCACGGCACTAACCACTAGCAACTCTATGGAAGACGTGATGTCACGAGTCATATTGATGAAGCTTGGAGCTTATCTCACCATGCTGCTACAGTGCTTATTAGTAGAGCGGTACGTTGGCGACCTAGTATCTAAGTTGTGAGGGCGCCAGAAGTCTTTCAACATGGTTGACTGAACGAATGAATGTCTTATGGTGAAAACAAGAACAGACCGTGCCCTCTGATCCCTGAAAATGCTCAAAAAATTTGTGCCCTTAATTCATGTCATTGAAATAATCTTTATTTATATTTAAAAAAAAGAGTGCGGGTAACCTTCCAAATTTAAACCCTTGATTGTAAGTATTAAGAAGAATTACTATTTGAAAGTTCAATTTTGCCAGATGGACATTCGATTCACTGACATTCTTAAATGATACCTAATCATTTCTTGAAATGAGTGCACTTTAAAAAATATTAGACCATTTTACGATATTGTCAAATTTGCGGTCGGATCATGACAGGATACATTGAAATTTGAAATAATCCCGAAATTAACGCAATATCCAAATCGTGTGTATATTCATATTGATATTCATGACTTGTAGCGAAGAAAAAATCTCACTTCTTCAAAACGTGGATACACGACACGTAAAAATATCCAAACATTGATCGGAATTTCCTTATCAACATGCGAAGGTACATGCAAATAACACAAAGTCCCTATATTCCATTTTCATGAGATCCTTTAAAAGCGCGGAGCCTCGCAAAAAACACGAAACTGTTTACTTTACCTCCAGAGATGGAGAGAAAGGTGACGAAGGAGTAACGGCACGCAATTCTAACATTTCAATAAAAAAATGTAAGGCTGAGAATCGTTCGACAGTCGGAGAACTAGCGTTCGTTTGGCATGTAGACTAAACGATCCCATGTGAAGTTTTTGCGTTAGGCGTTGAATAATTCAGAACTATCGTCCAGACACAAAGCGTTCGTTCTGTGTAGGCTGTGTACCAGCCAGACGAGCCGTGGCCTCGGGCAGTGGTGCTTGGAACCGAAACTAGAAAAGCTTTCTGAATAGCCCATCGTAGGGCATCGGTCTTACGTCATTACTAACCCGAGTGAGTACCCGTTATATAATAAAATGTATAAATTGCGCGATGACATTAGTTGAAAATCATAATTGCAGGAGATTGCACGGGTGATTTCCCGTAAAGTAAAATCAAATGCTTCGGAGAGAACGGTAAACTATTTTTCATGTGTAAACTGATCTTGTTGACGGTTTGTGTCAAATCAAAATTATTCACTCATTCAAAAAAATATCACTAACCTCGGTCCTGCATCTGTATAACAATTATTAACTCATGTGAAGTCTTCAGTCAGCAAAAGAACATCCGACTCTTACGTTGACTGCAAAATCTTTCCATCCTTAAGGGTGCAACGTGATGTATAATTGCCTTAATTACGAAACCAAACCCATGTTATATATTAAGCCGAAGTTTATTTTACATTTAGACAGCAATCTTAAGGCTTAGAGCGACTACTAAAGTTTCAGTATTTCAGTTAATTCTTACTAAAGTAGCGTGATGGAAATCGTTCCAGGTTTACTCGGTTGTGAAAAAAAATCATGTTGCGCTAAACAGTAGCATTGACAGTGGTAAGAGGTATCGCTGTGAAATTATTCAAACAGGCCGCACCGCTCGCGGGTTTTAACTCAACGGGACGTAATAATAATGGTGTCCGCGGGATATTTGTTAGCAACCTTGGAAACAGTAAAGTACTGGTGAAGGTTGCAACCTTGGAGTGTTCCTTGTTGTGGTTAAAGACGTAATTTGAAACGAATAACGGATGATAATAAATGTGGCTTGTAGGCGTGCTTCAAAGAGCAGATTTGCGAGGTAGCATGTCCACGCTCCATTATTTCTAGCTAAGTGACGTACGTTTTTATATCTATACGTTGATTTTAGATTCGTTAAATATATTCTGTTTAATAACAGAATACACAATTGTCACATTTATGACTTCACCTCTCACAATGAGAGGAGTCGAGGCCACGCTGACCAAATTTTAACGAAGTCTTCTATTGAAGATCAAATGATCGAATTTAATAAGATTTTGATTTGGAAATTGCCAAAAATTATTTGAAAATTAAATCTACCCGATTCATGCCGATCAATTATGCGGCAATTGTGAAACAGAAGTGTTTAACCATCCGGTAGTACAGCCGCGCCGCGCCGCGCGCGCTCAGCGGGACATGATACTAATGAGCGCTGCGAGCTATTTGTTAGCGACCACCGACGAGAAAAATGTCCGCGGAGGCTGCAACGTGTAACTTCCACATTTAGAAAGTCCCGCTTATTAAATGCCAGCACGGTTGCTTTGTCACGTTTCACGGTTTAAATAAAATTTATTATATTGTTGTAGGATTTCATGGGACTGCAATGTGTAGGGTCATCATATTACTTTTCGTACATATCTTGGTCACCAGATGGTAAGTGGTCAATACTTTCTGTGGCGTGCCTAATAGAAAGGAAACCAACGCATTGACGGCCAAGAAAGAAACTTGGCAACCGCTTCTTACTGATTGCACTACATTGAAACTAGAAAACGTAAAATCGGTTCACGGTTCAATACAGAAGGAGAGTGGTGGCTATCCAGTATAAAGGCAGGTAAAAAACCCACCATCATGCGCGAGTACCGTTTGATTGGGTATGTAGCTTAGCGAGCTCCAACTGGACGAACCTGGCCTAATGCCGCATCCGTTGTTCAGCAGGGTGCACCACGAGTAGGAGAGATTACCATTTACAACAAACAAAGGAAGGAAGGTAGAAACACCAGTGCCTTGCTAGTGTAGTGCCTTGCTATCGATCACCCGCGACCTGGGTGAAAATCTTGCACGGCATCTAAATTTTTAAAGTTAGGTTTGCAAAATTTAAAACCGTGTGAAGAAATTGTCACGAAACTTAAAACAGTTCTTTCTTAATGTTTTGGAAATTGTGTGAAGTTATGAATTTTTCTAACTTACGTTGATAATCTGGTGCTAATTTTTTTAGAATATAAGTGATACGTTTACGTACTAAACTTTACCTTATTATCTTTAAGTGTCGCTGCTTCGCTTTGTTGCATAGTTTTATTTTCTCATGTAAAAGCAATCGTTAAAATACTTATACCACTTTATACACTTTTTTTAAGTAGGTATTTTTAAAATTTACAAATGACTGATGTAATGTTGAACAATAACACAGTGAACTCCAAAGTCCTTATCATTTACAATCGGATGTGTGAAAATAATGCTTATTTCAAAGTCTTGAAGAACTTTCTCAGGCGGGGTGCGGGTTCGTTAGAGGAACAGTCACGAAATATTCCGCCTCTAATTAGGAACACTTTGAAGAGACAACCAAAACTAAACTTAGTGACATGCTTTTAGAAGCGCGGGAAGTTTTCGGGTAGTTGGTAGAGAATACTTGATAGCGTGAACTGTCCTGTGAACACGAAATTGGAGTATTTATTAAACTACATGTAACCCGGCCTTGCTTCATACTATTATTCATTTTTATCAGTCGTGTGATTAATTCCCGGCGTGCACCAGCTGATTCTTTTAGGGGAAGAGCTTACTAAATCCAGAAGCAGACAAACGTTTGAAAATAGTCACTTAAATCAATTACAAAAAATATATCGCTATTCGGAGACCAATAATGTTAAACAAGACTTAAATCTAGTGATACGAAATTCGATGCTTACTGTTAGTATCATAAAATATAATAACGCGACAAATATCAAAAGTTAAATATTTAGGTTTACAGGTGTTGATGTAATATTAGTATTTTACATAAATTAATTCGATAAATATTAAGTGATTGGCGTTGAAGGCTTAAACTACTAAAATTATCATCTTTACAGTTAAATAATCTAGTTATGCTATTGACTTACTGCGCCACCATTCTTCAAATTACATAGATGGCGCCACCGTTTGTTATAGTTTAAAAGCGAACGCTCACAACTGGTGGGCATCATTGCTGTCCGATAATTGTAACAGACTCAGAAAACAGTATACTACACCAGTGGTGTGTATTTATTATACGTGTTTTAATATTACATACAAATATAACTACTGTTTAGAATACGTGACCGAAATTCCTAGACTTATAAGGCAACTGGATTTCATAATTTCCGTTTCCTCTTTTTCTCAGGGGCACCGAATGTCTCCTGCTCACTGTCTTTTTGACTAAAACTTTTAGTGGATCTAGTGTTATAGTCACTACCAGGTGAGCACTGTTGAAGGAGCTGTCCGATGCAACACCTACGCCCTGATTCAAGTTAATTCTATTGTTAATAATATATATCTGAATCCTTGGATTTCAACACTTTATTCCACTTCTTTGATAGCTCAGGACGACCTCTGACAATGTGGTGCCAACAACAAGTGTATGTAAGTGTGGTGTAACAAGTTTTTTGCTACTGGCATATAAATTTCTCATATCTCATGCAATTTCATAACATTTGAACAATTCCTCAAAATTTCCTTTATATGTCAAAGCTGTCCATTGTTGTTTGTCAGCTAATTTAGATCGAGCTTTTCTTTTAACTTTTTGATACGTTTCTTAGCGATTGCGCGATTATTTGTATTCAGTATCCATCTTTGTGTTTACTTGGTTTGTATCCAGTACTTGAAATGAACTGTTATTATATTATTGTAATATTATATTATTGTAATACAAAATAGTTCTTGTGAAGTGGGTCAAATTTAGCTTATTAGATGTTATTCTATTGTTATTCTTACACCGTTACAGCTGGGACGTATAAAAACCCACCACTATAACTAAAATGCAAAATCTAATTAAACAACCACAAACATGCAGACATTAATTCTAAGTTTAAATATTATAAAGATAAACAACGCATACCGCATAATAAGTGTTCTTTATTTGAAAATTATAGATAGGCAATCTAATTATATTTATTAATACCTTTGTGATAAATACTGTTAAGCTTAGAATGTTATTATGTAACGGGTACTCACGATACTTTTTATTTATTGCCAATATTTCGACCCAGTTGCATGGATCGTGGTCACGGCGGAACTACGCTGGCCGGGAGAAACCGTCGACAAGCTAGTGGTAGAATATATATTACACTATATTAGTATATTATATAAGTATTTGCTCTACGCCTAGTTCGTTTTTCTTTTTTATTTACCGTATCACGACACACGACACTTGCAGTATCTTCACGCACGAAACTTTGCACTTTATGTGTTTAATATTGGCAATTTAGGACCATACAAACTAATCCTTTACTGAATTCATTAAAGCATTACTCGTAAACCGACCTGCCCATTGACAAATACATAGACTGCCAAACATTGTCGGAATTCACGGTAAAGGTTGACTTTAACTCATCAAGGTAAAGTGTAAGTGGTAAAGTGCCAAAGATAACTCATCGCTGGGCGATGGATAAATTTCCGTCGACGAACAAACTTGGAGATTACCTGGCGAACTCATGCGAACCGAGAAATCACAGAACATAACTTTCGACCGAGTAGTACCCAGCACAAAGTTCGATGTAAACATAATATTATAGGTTCTAAGGAGTACGCTCGCGTAAATTTTCGGTGCAACAACAAAACACGATAGACAGACGGATAGAGTGGATGATGATAAAGCGACGCTGGAATTGTCCTGTACCCGATATGGACTATCTTTCTAAGATTTCAAGTCTTTTTTAAGGTTTCAGTAGTCAAAATTCTAACAAATAGGAATAGATTTCAAAAATTCAAGCCGTTGAATACCTATAGAACTCATTGGAAATATACTTATTTATTTATAATAATGTTGTTCAGATTATGCTTAACTTAAATTATTAAACAAAAATAAAAGACTATTACCTACAATACTACGGTACCTACATTACAAACTGGGCTTAGTAATTTCCCAATAAGGATTATTACGTATAAGCTTCACGTTCACAAATGCAATAAATCTTTCTTTCTTTCTTCTTTCAATAAATATTTGACAAAAGTAAAATAAAGCTTTTCGGGGACTTGTAACGGTGACCGTAATCTCCGCCCTACCCACAAAATCTGCAATCCAATTACTACTAATTCATCTTGTACATAATTCTACATACAAACAAGCTTATCTATCGTCCTCTAATCTCTTATTTACCGCGGCGCAGCGTTCAATAGCGGGGTGACTCGGGGCGAATCCACTTCGTTCAATGGGATCTGTTTTGACCCTCTAATGAAGATGTTCTTTAAGATCGTAAGCCTATTTGTGGCGGCGATAGCAATCTGAATTCTATTAGGACCTCTAGGCGGTGAATCAACGAGTTTAAATGGAATTTATCTACTCGAAGCACACACGCCGTCACTGTATTACTCGTATTTAACCTTAAGTTTATTTCTGGAAATAAATATTTATGCTTTTTTCGTTATATTTTGTGTTTTGATTTGTTGAAACGAATATTGAAATATTTTAGAATAATTTATAACATAGTAACATGCTGGGATTATACAAGACTCCTCACCTTGTCACAAAGTTGACAAGAGTATTCTGATAGATGATAAAGTAATTGAGTTAAACACTTGAGGAATATTAGTATATTATTAAATATATGTTTATTTGATAATAACCTAATGCTCAAGTATACAACAATTTATTGCTTTTATCGAAATGAGTAAACATTTGTAAAGAATTTGCGGCTCAATAATTAGAAATTCTACATGTAGACCATACAGTGCCGATAGATAAATTACATGTTTTATATAACAGCATAATGAAATTACTCGTATTGGATATTGAGTTTGTAATTAACGCTAAATTTATCAATATCGAGTTAATGCCATATGTGAAGCGGGTAGTTTCAGAGCCTTGTTATGAACGAAAGGTTATTTATATATTATTTTTATCATTTCCATTTGCTATATATCGCGTGAGGTGTTGGGCTGAGAACAACACATACATTATAGTTGGCACGGCATCCGACTTGCGATTCCTGTTATTCTTATTCTCTGCGAGAACGTTTGCCGCTTGGTTCTGTTCAAGTATCTTTCTTTATTGATTGTCTTGCAACGGTTTTCGAAAACATGCATATGTATGTAACTTTGAATGGTTTAACAATCCTAACATTTTTCTATGTTCGTTTACTTTGAAATATTACGTTGCATTAGAAACAATTGACGGTTTATGCGAAATAGTTTTTTTATCAAGTTTTCTAATTTGATCGTAACTGACTGGTTTCAAAAAATGTATGTCAGACTGTGCACGAGAATCTTGATCCTTGACAATATTATTTCAGAGAGGTAAAGATTTGAGGTTGAAACAAGAGATAAATTCTATTATTATATAAAAAAATATAATTCTATAAAAAATAAGAAAGATTAAGTTTCGGCTTTCTGAGCTACACTTTATACTCGTGTCGTTTCATTTAAAACATGAAAAGAAAATATATACATATATATTTTCATATGAATTTAAGTATAGATCTTGCAAAAGTAGTTTGCAGTATACGTTTTACCATCTTTAAAAGAACTGATTCCTAAGAAAAAAATAAAAAAAATTTCTTCTAACCTTAATTTTTTTTTTTGCGCCCAGACAGTTGGAAAAAGGGCTACCCTCCGGAAAGCGCAGTAGGGGGGTGGTGAATGCTCATAGCATACCAGCGCAACCGGCTGCGCTGGTTATGTGAGACTCCCGTGATACCTAGGGCCTACCTACTAAACAGCACCCGTAGTTGGCTTTGGTCTTTTAGCCTCTAAGCCTTCATCGGATGCGACCCTTTTTTAGGGAAAGAAGGGTGCTAGCGGCACTCCCCAGAGAGCGTCCGCCTAGGAATTAACCCTGAAGGTGTTGTCGAATGGAGAGATTATGTAGAGCTTTGACTATGGGCTGCCAGTTGGCGGTCCAAGTCATACGAGAGCTGGTCGGGGGAATCTGAGAGGGCGTTCTTCGGCCTCCGAACTTGATGATCTGTTAGATGAGGAGCAATGTAATTCGCTGCTTCTCTCATTAACGATTGGAGTGTCCCTCCGAGGACTTGAAGAAGGTAGTACAATAGCCTTTGAAGGCTTGTTGGATTGTGGGGAGTTCTAGATCACTGTGTAGGTCAGCATTCCTAACGCACCAGTAGGCGTTGGTTGCCATTCTGCAGAAGAGGTTTTGGACTATTTGGATTGGGTAAAGGATACTGGGATTCACGTGAGCAAAGACAGGGGCGGCGTATGATATCACCGGTTGTATGCAAACCTTGTAGAGCATTCGCTTGCTTCTGAGGGACATTTTACTGTGCCTCCCCAACAAACTGTTGAGGCGGCTCATGTAGTATCCGGCGGAATTTGTCATTATACGGACGTGGGGCCTGAAGGTAAGTTTGGAGTCTAACGTCACACCTAAGTATTTGACTGCAGGCTTCCAGGGGACAGGGGTGCCTAACAAGCGGATATGAGGATCATCGTGTCCACGTCTGATCTTATGGTGGAAACATACCGCGGAGCTTTTCTTCGCATTGACTTCTATGCGCCATTTGGAGAACCATTTTCCTAGCACATTGACTGAGTGTTGGAGTCTGGTGAGGACTGAGTCCAACCTTTGACCCTGTGTTCGAGTGCAACGCAATCGAACAAATCAGCATTTTTCATATTCAATAACGTTATACTTAAATACAATTAATTGTCTCTTTCAAGGCAGTACGTAGCTAACCACCGTTGTGACATCTCGTGCTCGCTATTTACCATATCTTACCATTGTTTTAAATACTTTAAATAGTTCTAAGGATTTATATGAAGTTTGTGTAAAGCAGTTAAATATACTTAGTATTTGAGAGAAACTTCAGACTCCTCATTTATTCGCTCTGCAACCAATAAACCACTCTACCATAAAAAGAACTAAAAAGGGGGTTGACTCCAAGCCAAAAAGGAGAGTTAACATCAAAACCATCCTTTTTTACATTGGTCCTTCGAGCCGGATATTCGGGACGCGAATTACTGGACCATACAGTGGTATTTCGTGTTTTCGAAGAAATAAAGTAAAAATAAAAACCAGTGGCTATAGTGATCAGTGCATACAACTGGATTGCAGTGAATGGGATACATAATATCTTCGTAAGGCGATATCCGGGTGAGATCAAACCATTTATTATTTATTTTCTCTACTCTATCACTATTAAAATGGAGGTTTTATACGCTAACCAAATTGAAATAGGCGAACTTTTGGCTAAACTTTTAACCAACTTTAAGAAAGATGGAGCTGATCGGAAAACCATGGATTATTGTAAGCGGAAGTTGATCACGTTAGAGGATTACTGGAAAGAGTTCCAGCGTAACCATAGGAAGCTTCTTGAACATGCTAATCTTGACCATGTGTATTTTACCAGTAATTGTTTTGAAACCACGGAAGAGCTTTATTTGACCATTAAATGAATGAAATGAAATGAAAATGAAATGAATGAAATGAAATGAAAAAAATGTTTATTCGTAGTCTAAAGCCGCAGCTGAACATAATAAAATACACAAAAAACAGAGAATAGAAAACACAATAACACTACACCCTAAGTATATGCTAAACTAAATCTAAATACAACATGAAATGTCCGTGCTGCAGCGTAACGAGCTACGAATGGGTCCAGCCTCAGCTTAAGCCGCGCGTGAGTACAGCACTGATATTTCAGTCTCGGCCCTGCCTTCCGTGACGGAAGCCCGGTCAGTCGTTTTCGGTTAAATTATTTTTCTTAATAAAATTAATTCTTTTTTAATAATTTTTAATTTATTCCTAATTTACTGACTGTCAAGTATTCGGAATAAGTGGGTACATGAATAAAACGTTTGTTTAGTTAATGAGAGTAAAAAGTATAAAGAAAGAAATGAATTAAAAGGACATATTGGAGGACATATTGGACGCGACACGTGTTTTACCTACAGACAGGCCACAGGGCTAATGGGTTTACATATATTCGCCGCCATACCTGCCGGTCAGAAACACAGTGGTAAGTAGTTCAAGTGCAGTATTATTATTGATAATATTTACTAGGTTTAAAATAATTTATAACAAATCAATAACAATTATATTTTAATAAAAATTCTACAAAACATTTCAATTATTAATAAATTAATAATTAATAAATGTTATTATTAATAACATCAATTATTAATAAATAATTAAAAAAGACTTGATTACGAAAACCATTGACCAGCTAGGGGGTAAACAGAAATTAAGTAAATCGGAACAGCAGATAGCTCAAGAAGGCACCCAGAACCCAAGGGTCGCGGAGAGAAGTCAACCAGGCACCTCTTCCAATAATGGAACTAGCCAGCAGCGGCCTAATACCTCGTCTGGTGGTTACAGCAAACTAGATGAATTAATTAGAAAACAAACCATTAACTTTAGGGCATTCATGCGAACGGTGAATGCCATAGAAGTCGACCAGCTAGAGAACAAGTGGGAATTTGAAGACACCTTAAAATCTCTTCAAGCTCGGTGGAGTACTGTTGATAGTCTACATTGGGAAATAGAAAATGAGAGTGATGGAGAAGACAGGTGGTACCAAAAAGAATTCAATCAGTATGAGAGGGTCTATATCGACTTGAAGAAAGCCATCAATACTAAGATGTGGTCTGTGTCTCATCGGGAGAAGTCCACGCCACAAATGGATATCCCGGCATTCAGTGGGATTTATCACCATTGGGTCTCGTTTAAAGATTTATTCAATGAGACCATCCATAGGAACCCATCCTTATCTAATGCGCAGAAAATGCAATTTTTAAAAAGTAAAATAACAGGAGATGCAGAACGCCTAATTCACCACCTCCAAATTAGTTCCGATAACTACGAAGTATGTTGGGATATACTGAACCATCGATATGGTAATAAGAAACTGATCTTTACTTCACACATGAACATCTTGCTAGGGCTTCCGAACATACAACACCAATCATCTGGTCTGATCAAAAAATTGCATGACGTAACTAAGGAGAGTCTGCAAGCTATTCAAAACCTTGGGGTAGACATTAGTACATGGGACCCACTGTTAGTGCATCTTTTAGGTCAAAAATTAGATAACCAATCATTCGCTGAGTACGTGGAATCACTAAAGGAACCCAGGGAGTTACCAGTCTTGCACGATTTCTTATCGTTCCTAGAGTGTAAATTTACTGCATTAGAGGCATCTCGTCGTAACCAAGAGCGTTCAAACCAACCAAAACCAAACATTCAATATAATTTAACGCGTCATAATACTCATAACTTGCAATCGAACTATAAAAAATCTTTCAATTCAAATAATAACAATCATTCATTTATTCGCAATAACCCCCATAATATGAAACCAAACATGAATACCCTCCACGTGTCGCGGTCATTAACTTGCGTATTGTGTAACGCTGAGCACGGGCTATGGCAATGTAGCAAATTTTTGCAGATGTCCAGTGAATTAAAATTAAATACAGTAAACCAGTTTAATTTATGCCGCAACTGTCTTACGAATCATTACAATAAGGCATGTTTTTCAACTAAACGATGTCGCAAGTGTCTAGGTACTCATAATACTTTAATACACGAAGCATTAGTGAAAAGTAAATCTGTTGCAATGCCACAGAAACCAATTAAGTCGGCACAAAATATACCTCCTACTGAACACGTGCCGACATCCAGTCATGTTTCATGGGGTAATATGTCCGAAATTTTATTAGCCACTGCCATGGTTAACGTCACGGGGGTAAACGGTATTCAACATACCATGAGAGCTTTAATTGACCAGGGTTCTCAAATTTCTTTAATTAGTGAAAATGCAGCTCAAATAGTGGGTTTAAAAAGAAACCAATGCAAAGGTAAAATTTTTGGGGTGGGAGAAAAAGAAAATCATTGTAAGGGGACGATGAACGTTGAGATACGGTCGATGTATAATGATTTCTCGGTAAAAACTAAAGCTTTTATAATGAATAATTTAATTAAGAGTTTACCAAACCAAACTTTCTCTAAACCATTGTGGGCTCACATACAAAATATTAACTTAGCGGATCCTAAATTTAATGAAAGTCGTCCGGTCGATTTATTGCTCGGAGCCGATTTATACAGTAAGATAATGTTAGGGGGCATTATACGGGGAGACGAAGAAGACCAGCCTATAGCTCAGTAGACGCAGTTTGGGTGGCTGCTATGTGGCTCAATGAAACCATATTACCAATGTAACGTCGTTCTTCATAACCTGGATGAGTTACGTAGGTTCTGGGAGAACGAAGAAATTAACCAACCAATTGAAATGTCGAGTGAAGACCAGGAATGCTTACAGTACTTTTTATTAACCACAAAACGACTTAAAGATGGCAGATACGAAGTCAGGTTACCTTTCAAGTCAGACGCTAAAAATCAATTAGGGGCTACCAAACAGCGAGCAATGGCGCAGTTTCGTGGATTAGAAAAGAAATTGGAGAACAATAATATGTTAAAAACAGAATACCAACAATTTATGAACGAATATCGAGATCTAAACCATATGATACCATGTAGAAGTACTATCCCAGAATGCTATCTGCCACATCATGCCGTTACCAAAGAAGGGTCCCCCGTTAACAAGTTTAGGGTTGTTTTCAATGCATCAGCTAAATCTTCTACGGGAATTACTCTTAATGATACGATGTATACTGGTCCTAACTTACAGCAAGATTTACAAGAGTTAATTCTAAAATGGAGACAATATCGGTATGTTTATACTGCCGATATTGAAAAAATGTACAGGCAGATACTAGTACATAAAGATGATCAAGTTTACCAAAAAATCTTGTGGCGAGAATCCCCTAGGCAACCAATTCAAAGCTTTCAATTAGTTACCGTGACATATGGAACCAAACCAGCGCCATTTCTGGCTATGATGTGTCTAAAGCAGCTAGCCAAGGACGAGCAACAACGATTTCCCAAAGCGAGCCGAATATTAGAAAATAATTTTTATATGGATGATTTCTGTGGAGGTAGTCATTCGATCGAAAATGCATTGATACTGAAGGCGGACTTGATTAAACTATTAAAAACAGGGGGATTTAATTTGCGTAAATGGCAATCGAACGAACCTAAATTATTATTAGATGTAGAGAGCAACAGTTGTAACGAACAAATGTACAAATTTAAACAACCAGATACTGCTAAAACTTTGGGATTGTGTTGGAACCCTCAAAACGACCATTTTAATTTTTCAAAATTACAAGTGGAGTGTAAAGCGCGAACCACTACCAAAAGAACATTCCTGTCAGACATCTCAAAGCTATTCGACCCCCTGGGATGGTTGACACCTCTTAGTACTACCATGAAACTGTTGTTCAGAGACGTGTATCTTTCAAAAATAGATTGGGATGAACCATTACCAGGACCCATTATGAGCAAATGGGACAGTTTGAGAGAAGATTTGACCAATATAAATACCATTGAGGTGAAGCGATGGCTAGAACTGAAGAAAGCTGATCAGATCATCCAAGTCCATGGGTTCTGTGACGCGTCAGACAAGGCGTATGCATGCGTGATTTATTGTAGAGTATGTGAAGGCGACAAAAATACCGTAACATTAGTTGCTGCGAAAGGCAGACTAGCTCCGATGAGTAAAACTATATCGACACCCCGTTTGGAGCTATTAGGTGCCGGTTTACTTTCATTACTCATGAAGAAGGTCTTAGAGTGTTTAGTGGACTACCATATTGAAGTGTACGGATGGATTGACTCTACAGCAGTGTTGGGATGGTTACAAGGCGAGCCGGCACGATGGAAGCCGTTTGTAGCTAACCGAGTAAAATCTATCACGGCTATAATACCATCAATCAATTGGAGATACGTTAAAAGTAAAGAAAACCCGGCTGATTGCGCGAGTCGCGGTTTAACGGCTAAGCAACTTAAAAAACATGAGTTATGGTGGCAAGGCCCTTCATGGCTGTCTTCATTCAATTCTAAACAAACAAATAGAACAGTTTATAACACTAATTTGGAAGTTAAAAGCTCATTTTTAAAACAAACCAATGTTATAGTAATGGAGAACTGTAACGATATCATTCCAAACATAATAATTTACTTGTTAAACAAATTTAGTTCTATAAATAAAATCATTCGCATATTCGCGTGGATATTACGACTACCTATTTACCGGAAATCAGTTCATCAACCCTATCTCACATTACATGAATTGCGACGCGCTAAAATGCTAATCATCAAATGTATTCAACAATCGACATTCACTCACGACTTAGATTACTTAAATAAACACAATAAAGTATATTCTAAAAGTCAAATTTTAAATTTGAATCCTATTTTGGATATAAACAATATTTTACGGGTAGGAGGTAGGCTTCGGAACGCTCGAGTAAGTCATGAGATGAAACATCCAATTATTCTTCCCCATAACCATCGTTTAACCATTTTACTAATAAAGGAAGCCCACGAGTTAACTTTCCACGGGGGTGCAAGGCTTACATTGTCCCACTTGAGACAATTTTACTGGATTATTAGAGGATATATGGCAACCAAAAAATATATCAGACAGTGTGTTACATGCAAAAAACAAGAGCCAGTGAAACAGAGTCAGCTTATGGGTGATTTACCTGAGGCCAGGGTGAACCCGGAATGTGCTTTTTATCACTGTGGCGTTGATTATACAGGATTCATCGAGGTGAAAGCTAACAGAGGACGAGGAATAAAAACGTGCAAAGGTTATATTGCCATATTTATATGTATGGTGACGAAAGCTGTTCATATCGAACTTGTGTCGGATTTAACCAGTTCAGCCTTTTTGGCGGCTCTTCAAAGAATGTCAGCGAGAAGGGGAGTGCCCCGTCATTTAAACAGCGATAACGGGACTAATTTTGTCGGAGCCAATAAGATTTTAAACGAAGAGCTTCACTACCTTCAACAGTTATATTCCAGTAGCGGTTTCCTATCAGAAATCACGGAAATGGGTATCGAATGGCACTTTAATGCGCCATCATGGCCAAATGCTGGTGGACTTTGGGAGAGAGCTGTTCGAAGCCTTAAACACCATCTCAAGCGAGTCATAGGTCACCAAAAACTTACTTTTGAGGAGTACACTACAATATTATCAAAGGTTGAAGCTTGCTTGAACTCTCGTCCACTTTGTGCATTGACAGAAGATCCCGATGATCTCGATTTCTTAACACCAGCTCATTTTTTAACAGCAAGGCCTGGATTAACTATAATTGAAACCGAACATGATGCCAGAACCAGGTGGCATTTAACATCCAAACTATTTCAAGATCTATGGAGAAGATGGAAGGTAGAATACCTTACTATGCTATCGGCTAGAAGTAGGTGGAAGAATATTAAAGATAACGTAAAGGAAGGAGATTTGGTGGTGATTCATGAAGAAAACGTGCCGCCAGGAAAGTGGTCAATGGGACGAGTCATACAGAAACATCCTGGCGACGATGGATTAGTTCGAGTTGTTACGTTGAAAACCAAGAGTGGTACCATGAAAAGGCCTATTGTCAAATTATCGGTTTTACCAGTGAACAGTCACCCTCAACCAGATATCCGTCGTAGCATTCAATCATCAAACCAAACCACATTTATGGGAGAGGAGCAACCAGAAAAGAAAGAAGAAAAACGAGAAAGAAATAAGCTTAACAGATCGACTTTTGTGACCGTAGCCACAGCTTTGTTACTATTTATGACATTATTGTTACCAGCCAATGCTATTTACCATATAAAGGAATTATCAACAAACCAGACCTTGTATTTTGACCCTGTAACCAACGTTCAGCTGATCAGAGACAAGTGGAATCTAGTTCTTTATTATGACATGGAACCTTACTGGGATGCCATTAAATCTTATAGTAAAATTTCTGCATATTTAGATAAACTATGTACTACCATTGAAAACCAATCCCATTGTCATATGATAATTTTACAATTGCATAGCGAATTCGAAGAACTGGAATACTACAATGATTTTTTATTAACTCAGCATTTTGACGTTCACGCCAGACGCCGGCGCAGAGGTCTTATTAATGGCATCGGATATCTTGCGAATGATCTCTTCGGCGTATTAGACTCCCGTTTCGCAGAACAGTATACTAAAGATATTGAAATAATAAGACGCAATGAGAGGCATTTGTCCGACTTGTGGAAGAATCAGACATCAGTAGTAGAAACCGAATTTGCTTTCATGAAAAAGATGAAGGAAGTTGTTGATAAACAACATAAATTTATCAACAAAAAATTGAATGAATTACAAAGTTATACCAATGCAGTTCAACAGAAAATTCAAAATATCTCCTCCGTACAAGATTTTACCCTCTCTGCAATGGCTGGGAGCGGTTTATTGCAAGGCTTACGTAGATTACAAGATACTTTTTTAGATACAATCACTGATATTTACCATGGTCAAGTTAGCATTCATTTACTGAAACCAGAGCAGTTAAGGAATGAGTTACGAATAATTTACGGGCAGATGCCAAGGGATGTTACTCTACCGATCACGAATATTGATTCAGATTTTCAATATATCTACCAATTGATAAAAGTCAAAGCTAGAGTGACGGATAAATATATTATATTTGAGGTAACATTTCCTCTTGTTAGTAGAGAAAACTACCAGTTATATAAGATTTTTCCAATACCCCAAAAAATGAACAATAGCATGGTCACTATAGTTCCCATATCTGAATACGTTGCCGTGAATTTAAAGCAAAACACATATTTTCTTGCAACCATCAACGAATTGAAAGCATGTTTATATCATAAAGAAACTTACCTGTGTCAGCTATTTAAACCTATAATGAGCCTAGAAAGAGATGAGTGTTTTTGTGTCAAAAACGAACGAAACCATACAACATGTAAAATTGAAAAATCGACATGCGTAAATAGATGGATGGAATTACACTCGCCGTCACAATACCTATACTTTTGCTGTGATAATTACTCTATTAAAGTCATTTGCAACGATATAATTACCGTGAAACAACTGAGTCGCGCAGGAGTCATAAGCATTGATCAGAATTGTATTGTTAAAGGCAAAGATTTTACTCTACATTCATTGCAACTACAATCTAATCACTTCAATTACTCACCAACCATTTTAGTACCAGAACTTGATCAAATTAACCATCTAGTAAACCTAAAAATACCAGAAACAGAAGTTTTACCGGAGAACCAACAGTTGAATACATCTTTAACTCTCCTCGCCGACCAAATAGAAACTCTAAAGTCAAGCAAACCAGAAGTTAATGATATATCGATGCATGATATTCATCACTACACAACTACATATGTGCTGCTGGTAATAACGTCAATCGTGGCTGCAGTATGGTGTTGGAGGAGTGGTCGTTGCAGCCGTCGTCCGCGACCGGATGTTACCCGTCCTCGTCGCCGTGGGGAGGGCCACGGTCGTCACACCGACAGATCTAAAGCAGAACCAGCGCTAGCCACCCCAGTGTATAGTGAAGTGTATCGTCAGCTCAGTGTTAAGGACTTACGGTCAAACGAGACCAATATCAGTGCCCGGGTTCGTTTACAAAATTTTGCCAGACGGTGGCCTAGTGTGAAACGTAGTGTCTGTGCGAGTAAAACAGACGCACAAACGTCACCGATTCCGCGTAGACGAATGACGGTTGAAGACTCTTTAGTTTAATATTAACAATAACTATTTTGTTAGGAATAATCATTTTGCATAGTTCAACATGTATAACTTTTTACTTATTACTATTTTATTTTGACGTTTTTTACTATTACCTTTTTACTCATAACCGGATAGAAACAAGATTGTCATGCTCATATCATTAAGATTACAGCTTACTTTGTAGTTGCTTAAATTATAAATAGATTTATTATTACTTTTAATTGCATAATATTGTATCAAACTACTCGTAATGCTGTTTAGATTCATTCTCATCTCAGGCGCGGGAGTATGTTCGAGTGCAACGCAATCGAACAAATCAGCATTTTTCATATTCAATAACGTTATACTTAAATACGATTAATTGTCTCTTTCAAGGCAGTACGTAGCTAACCACCGTTGTGACATCTCGTGCTCGCTATTTACCATATCTTACCATTGTTTTAAATACTTTAAATAGTTCTAAGGATTTATATGAAGTTTGTGTAAAGCAGTTAAATATACTTAGTATTTGAGAGAAACTTCAGACTCCTCATTTATTCGCTCTGCAACCAATAAACCACTCTACCATAAAAAGAACTAAAAAGGGGGTTGACTCCAAGCCAAAAAGGAGAGTTAACATCAAAACCATCCTTTTTTACACCCTGGAAGTAGAGGGTAGTGTCGTCAGCGAATAGTGAGAATTGCACACCATTGATGGGGATGGGTATATCGTTAACGTACGATATAAATAGTAAGGGAGCGAGCACAGAGCCTTGTGGAACCCCAGCCGTTAGCGGACGTGGGGAAGAGAGGACTCCTTCGTGTTTGAAACGAAAGGAGTTATCCTGGAGATAGGAAGCCACTAAGCGGACTATGCGATCAGGAAGGCCTAGTTGGTGGAGTTTGTAGATTAGTCCTCCATGCCAGACTTTGTCGAAAGCCTTAGCAATGTCGAAGAAGACAGCGACTGTTCTTTTACGTTTTGGATAAAAACCGTTTAGGATATATTCCACTGTGCGGTGGACTTGTTGGGGATAAGAATGCTTTGCACGAAAGTCGAATTGATGTGGGATGATAAGTGGATTATCGTATGTTGGAAAGAGAAGCTTTCTCAACCGAGATTGGATAACTATTTCGAATACTTTCCCCATAGTCTTGAGGAGACTGATGGGGCGGTGGTTGGACGGTGTGTTAAGTGGTTTCCCGGGTTTGGGAATTCCTATTACGATTGCTTCTTTCCAAGCAGATGGGAAGAAGCAGTGATGCAAGTAGGCATTAAAAATGAGAACTAAGAGAAAGATAACCTGTTCGGGGAAGTGAGCGCGACGTTAGAGATACCGTTGGGTCCTGGGGCTTTGCGTGGTTTCAATCCATGGATGATGGTTTGAACTTCGTCAACGGAAACTATGATGGGATCGGCGGTGATAGGAAGTGAGTTTTTTGACGGACCTCATCTTCCACCGATTCTATATGTGAAAGTTCGCACGGTTGTGCACCGGGTGAACGTTGGGAGGCAATGCTATCGGCAAAACATTCGGCTTTATCAGCGTCTTTGAAGGCGATACTACGAAGGGTGTGTGGTTTGGCGCTTACTCGGAAGGCTCTCGCCACCTTGTATAACGCTTGATGAAAGGTAGTGATTCCCTCCATGAGGGAGACCCAATCGAAGTCCCTCACTTCAGTAAGACGTGTTCGAACTCGATGCTGGAGGGCGTTAGCTCGCTTTCTATATGTTGGGGTGGGGTAGAGTGCGGCCCTTCTAAGGGCTGCATTCTTGGCTTTAATGAAATTCCTGACATCGAGTGGTAGCTTTCGGTTAGGTACCTCGACTACACGCTTGTTGTCGTGGAGAGATGACTGGACTAGATGAGTGAAGGAATTGACCGCTGCGTCTATCTTTTCCGTGCTATTGAAGTAGTCGGAGCAGATAGCGAGAGGTGAAGCGGGGGTATCAAGGCCTGTTATGAGTGATTTCTTATAGCCTTCCCAGTTGGTGAAGGTTTTAGAAGAGGTGGACGGGTCAGTATGTATTGATCTCTGATGTATTGAGTCTCTATGTATTGATGGAGCTTGATGCCATTACTATTGGTCGATAGGCACTTCCAGTCGGTGTGTTTGGAGTTGAGATCTCCAAATAGGATAACAGAGTCTCCGAGTGAGAGGAGGGCTTCTAAGTCGGAGTTCAATAGAGGAACTTTCGGCGGGTTGTAGACTGAGGCTATGATCAGGGAAGGATGTCCTGTCATATTCAGCTTACAAACTGTGGCTTCCATGTTAGTGAGTGCAGGAGTCTCAATAGGGAACTGTGGAGAGACCTCTTATAGTAAATGGCAGTGCCACCGCCGGTCTGTCGTTACGTATAAGAGAGTACGAGGGGAGAGGAGAGATTGATATGCCCTTAGAGAAGGTGGGCTTTAAAAAGGTTTCTTGAACTAGCAATAAGTCAATAACGTTATTGCGAACGAATTCCTTTAACTCGGGGATGTTGGTACGGAGACCGCGAGTGTTGAACGAGGCGAGCGAGACGCCCCTGGGTTTGGTACGACCGGTGCTACGGGAAGGCGCACTGGGTCCTTGGGCAATTATAATGAAGTTAGTAGATGGCTGTGCTCAATGAGCGCTAGGAGGCGCTGCTGAGGTGTGGTGGTGGCCCGGATCTTACGAGCCTTAGAACTTGCCTTCTGGTTGCGAGGTATGGGGAGTGTGAGATTTCGCCTGCTTCCGGTCGCTCGGGGCAGCCGGGGCAGGGCGGGGAGCAGCTACGGGAGCCGCAGAAGGGTCGGAGCGTCTGCAAGGGTTGAAGTGCTCGGGTCTTGGCCGTGAGGCGCTTGTTGCGCTTTGGTACAACCAGTTGGAACGCCTGATCGTCAGACTGCGACGCGGTGACGGTGCCGTCATCGGATACTTCATGGGACGAGCCATCGGATTCGATGGCCCTTTTGCGGGAAAAGAGGGACTTCGCGTCGGAAAATTCAACGTCATGGGCGGGGGAGGCGTGAGGAGACGCGGGCGGGTCTGTCTCGGGCGCGAGGGCCCGAAGATGGGTGAGGATTTTCTTCTCATCGAGAGGCGCTTTCAGATACGAGGACAGGGCCTCGAGGATGCGTCCTAGCGGGAAGAGACCAAGTTCGGATGGATTCATTCTAAGGGAGCCTCCCTGCCGAGGGCAGGGAGCGGAGAGACGAAATGAAAACAAACGAGGACAAAACGAGAACAGTGACTATCCCTAGCGGAAAATAGCTACTAACCTTCACCCTGGGAAGGCCCAGTGCAATGGGATAGGGTCTTCGGTTTCTCTCAGTCCGACAGGACTGAGAAGCACACCAGGTCAACGCTAGTTGCATTCGTTGGCACCGTGAGGTATCCACCAACTCAAATCGCGATAATTCGGATGCTTAGTTATTGCCATCACAAATAATAGAAAAAAAGGCAACAATTAAGTCGCGGTCGAAAACGAGTATCGACGACACAGACTTACTCGGGATTATGTCGGGGTGTCCGTCTGCTGCGAGAGCAGAATTGGAACTCTCTAACCTTTAAGAATTTCTTGGCGTTTATTACAAATCTTGATCTTTAGATGATGAATATGGCAGTACAAGTTTGAGAATGGCGAACTTGTCTGTAGTTATACATATATAACCTAATAATTAAAATCAATTATGAGACGATGAAGACAAACGATAACTGCGGGTAAATCTATATGGCACAATTCTATCGCTAGCCACAGGTCCCAATTCGCCCCAAACAGGCGAAAGCTTTCACTGTTCTGCTGTCTGCGGTAAAACTTATACATAACTTAAGAAACTCCAGAATTATCACGTGTTATAGCGACTGGAATTACACAAATACCGAAGATTTATTTTAAGTTGCGACAGCTTAGTTGCCTAAAAGTCAACATTCTGAAGGGACCAGCTTTACGTTAAATTTTTGAAGTCATGAACGGCAAGCATTTGTGAATAATATAAGAAAATCTCGAGATATCTTTTTGTCGAATGTTTGTGTCAAAGAAACAAATCGGCGGATTACCATAAGCAGTCAATTCACTAGTATTTTAATAATTCTGTGTGACTTTTTCACCGACTTTATAAAGCAAAAACGTCATATTTAAAACCAATATTGAACTGACTCATTGCTAGATCTCACGCTTCTGTTCAGATGTGTGTACATATGTTAATAATCGGCAACCGACCAGATGATCCTCTTGACGTGAAGTGGCCAGCGCTACCCATTGACCTCACCTGATTGATACGAAGAGACCCTAAAAACGTTTAATTAATTTCTTTAGTCGTTTATAGAAGAAGGATGGTAGCGCCTCTTACCTCTACCCAAAATTACGGTTGTAATGATACTAGGGGGGATGGCTCGGCGACCGCCGACAGCAGTGATTGCATCGTTCAAATACTCAGCTGGATAGTGTACGATACAGAATACAATACTTTTGTATATTCCATCAAGTAGCTTATAGAAACGAGACATCAAAATAGTATAGAATATAAGTGAAAATGGAAACAAGCGACGCTAGTTAACCAGCAAATAATGATGGCAGAAGTATTGCGCATGCCGCAAGTGTTGTCGCGCTGTCTGTTCCGCGCCGCTGCCCTTACTCCAGGCGCTTGCTGGCAAATAATAATAATAAATCATTGTTATCTCGCTACAAAGAAGGATATGATCACAAAGTTGTAGCATACATTTGTATGCATGAATAGTTGAAAGAAGGAGCATCCATGTGAGAAGTGGGAGTCTGTACTGGGACGACCTCTACGACAGACCTGCAGGACCTCGCCCCAGATCAGTTAAATCGCTGTAACAAATGTCTATTAGTATAAATTTTACAATACGTTGCGCTTATAACGTGGAGAGGTTACGATGGTTAAATATATAAAAAAAACTATAAGTAAAAGTACTAAACGACTTATAAGTAACAACGTATAACTTATAAGAACTAATAAGAACTAAGATGTTGGGAATGAATGTGTGCGTGTGCGTCCGTCAGTGTATCTAACATAACATTATTAGTAAGTTTTCCATATCTTCATAATTTAGGGATAGGAGCCACTGTTGTCTAACAGATTTGTATCTGTATTTAGCCAGTGGATATATATTGACTTCTTATTGATAATGTTATACGTGTATGATCCTAGAAACATGTAAAACTTTTTTAAGAATTCATGGTTGAATCCTTGCATGGTGCAAACATGTTGCTTTCGCCTTTTATGTTTTATTTTGTTAACATCATATTCCTCGTCTCCGTGTTTCGTTATAATTATGGAAATAATAAACAGTGGCGATATAAGGAAATAGAATAGAATAGAATAGAAAATATTTATTCAGTTTAAGACTTGATATCTGTAACAAATTTAGTTTTAAGTATTACTTTAGACACTAGTCTATTTTATAAAATTATAGGAACAAAACATATTAGTCTTAAATTGTGTATGCTAGACAACATATAGAAAAAAAAAATTCTTAAAATTACAGTAACAAAACATATTTTTAGTCTTATGTCATGTTAGACACTATCCGGCTCCAAAGCCCGGAGCAAGCATCCGCCAAAGCTCAAAGAGCTCCACTGGTCAGTCTAGACCACTAGCCAATAGAACCCTTCAAGCCTCGACAGACCCCCCACAACGAACTTTGGAACTGAGTACAGTGTACATCTATGCAAAATTATTAAGCAATATCATTAAGTATCATTAAGTAATATCTTAAACCAAAAAGGCAATCGGCTCAGCTTATGTCATGTAAGCGGAGGCATACACAGCACTGATTTTCAGCCGATCCCTGAAAATAAATATAATAAAGAAAAGAAATAAACTTATTCAAAAAATTTATCAATTTTTCATTTCTTTTGGTTCTGTGCTGTGTGAGTGTGTGTTCATGAGTGCATGAGTGTGTGTGTGAGTGCATGAGTGTATGTGTGTGTGTGTGTAGTGTTTGTTTGTGTGTCTATGTGTTTGTTGGACCATAAATAATGATAAACCCATATATCTACATATATAAAAGAAAGTGGTGCTAGTTACACTACTTATAACTCAAGAACGGATGAACCGATTTGGCTGAAAATTGGTGAAGAGGTAGCTTAGAATCAGGAGACGGACATAGGATACTTTTTATCACGTTCGACCGCGTTTCCGTAAAGTCAGTATAAAACGTGGTATCACAAAAACGCATCTGACATGGAATAACAAAACACAAATGACAGCTAAACGTAATTATGTCTATGGTTAAGTATGGTAAAAAAATTTGACAATTATAAAAATGATAGCTAAACGTAATTGATAATATAAATTTTGTAAGAAATATATCAGTAATTTGTATTCCCTTTGAATCATCATTAACAATGCCGCGACCAAGACGATCGAATCTTTCCCGACAAAGCCGTAATGCAAGAAGGATACGAAACAGCTAGGCAGCCCGTGAAACGGCTCGGTTGGCAATAAGAAGTAAATAATTTATATAAGAAGAAATATATCAAGTGCTGATTTGAATCGAGCAGCGTTTCGATATGATTGCAGCACTAATTACTGCTTGCATCCTAGCGTTTGCATTGGGCCAATGGACTTGTTTGCGAGTATTGTGACCGCATTGAAGTTTTCAGGAGAAACTTCCGGATTGTGCTGCCTTAATGGAAAAGTGAAATTGCCATTATTGACTCCGCCACCTGAGCCATTGCATTCATTGCTTTGTGGCGAAACACACAGAATCACGTCATTTTCTTGCAAACAGTCAAAAATACAGTGGTTGTTTCCAAATGACCTCCTTTGGGGCAGACATTATCGAAGAACGAGGATTTAATCCGACATTTAAGGTATTTATTTGTTTATTTTTGTACTTACATACAATATAGTAGATGAATAAGTTACTGTACTTATTCCTACATATTATGTTTGCTGATCATACAAAAAAAATGTTTATAAATCAGAAATACTGACTTTGCTTTTTAGCTACATTTAAATATTTATCACGTGTCATTTTGTAAAAATTTAGTATTTAGAGCAGATATAATAGTAGTTTTGGATTTATAAACAGGATTTCCTGGCCGCTTATGTTAACATGACTTAAATATAGATATGAAGATGTGAGGTCCACTTTTTAGTGTAAGATGAGTGAATAAGAGTGAGGTATAAATGTGAGAGGTCAATACTAGTAGCATAGGCGGAACAAATTAGGGTGAGAACTTTAGAGTCCATGAGAGTGTGGGTGAGTGTGTATTGTACTATGAATGTATATGTGTGTGGGAGTATGATTATGATTGAGTGTGAGTTTAAACATGAATGAATATTTGTGTGAAAGTGTTGCACATATTATGAAGAAAAGGTATTTTAGAGTTGCAACTAATATTGATTTGTGCACATAAGAAGCAATAATTAAGTGTAACAAAAATAGGAAGTGTCACCAAAAAAAAATCTTTTTAAGAGTGAGACTTAAATGAGAATTAAATGGCAACATATAAAAGATAAAAAATGACAACATAACCTCAATTATCATTTCAAGAAACCAAATTTCAAGTAAAAATTCCTTTTAGGTCCATTTCATTGCATAGACGATAGCGTCTACCTCCTTGGACTTTTCTAACATACACTTTCCCGTCTCTGTTCCAGGCAAACTTCAGGCATTCTCCTTTTTCCTTCCTTTGTCTGGCCTCATACAGTAGCTTCCTATTTATCCTAGTCAGTCTTTCATTTACAAACCATTTAGTTGGTTTTTCTTGTGCAAATTCCATGCCCTCTGTAGTTAAGCCTCGGCGAGCTCTGGAGCTTTCAGCAGTTGGCCTCGGATTGTTCTTCTAGTGAATCTCACAGCAATGGGGCGGGGCTTGGAGTTGGAGTTGGAGTTACTTTAAGTAAAGATCTCTCAGCCCGCTCAAGTAGCAGCATCGCTATTTTCATGTTCCACCCCAAGAAGCTATGCAGTAGGAGCAGAGCATTGTGCATTATATTTACAACGTTTTCATCGGCAACATGACGCAAGTTTTAAAGATATAAATTAATTTGTAAATTCTGGTGGAGAGGGTATCTTTATGAGCTTTAAAACTGAGATAACTATCGATAATAGTATCTAAAGCGCTTAGTATTTTAAGCGCGCTCAAGAACAGGAAAGAAGCAGGAGCTGATTTGTGACTTCGAGCACGTATGTGATTTTATATTAAAAGAGTTCAGAACTATAATTAGGTCACTTTTTATGGAAAAGGGAATGTATTTCGTCCTTCCAACGTTAAGCGATAACTTATTTTGCTTGCGTATTTTGGAACACTCCATTTCAAGTGCTTCCATGTAGTAATGGAGGAAGAATGACTTTAGTATAGACATAGACTGCTGTAGAGATGTGTGTACCTCTTGTACTCTCCACTAACTTTGTAATCAAACTTAACACTAAATAAATATTTCTATGTGAAATTAAATATGTATTATAATAATATAATAAACATAGAGCATATACATATAGCATATACATATAGTACATAGAGCAAATTATTACAGCAGTGTTATTATCTATTTAAGCTATTAATTATTTATTTCATGTGTTGTTTGTATAGATCGAGCCATAACATGACTACAGTCGAGCAGAGATCTACGCCAAACTAATAAAATTACAATAGTTGATACATAACCAGCTCCTAAAGTAATCCCACTAATACGATATTGAAATGTTATTAATATATTATTATACGGATCTTGGCTTATAGTTATTTTAAAAAGTCCATTGCTGTGTCTACAAGCAATTTCATTAAAATGTCAATATAAAACATGTAATGTATATAGAACTTTATAGATACATTTGTAAACTAGTTACAATATCGTATGGCGCAGTAGAAGTCGATACCATGTATTGCTCTAACGGCTCAGTGAATAAACAACATACGAGTTGAAGTTTGGAAGTGCTTTGAATACTGCGCACTGCCTCTCGTTGTATTCCTTTTGTCGAATCTGATACGAATCAAGTTGGAGACCTCTTCGACTTGAAAAAACAACCACCAAAGAAATTTATAATAGTACCCTAACAAAATGTTTCTGTTTTCGGCGTCTCCACGTTTGTTTAGTATTTTGTGTGCGGTTGTTCGTTCTAGTTGCGTCAGTAAGGTAGTGCAAAAGTAATTTAAGTTGACGTGTTTTTAACATTTAAGATTTCCATTAGCAAACAACCTAAAATTAAACTACATATCCGGTATCATCGCAAGTCATTGGAACAGCTACGTATTAATTATGTTTATTTTATTATTAGCATAGATAGCATTTTGGCGCTTTAATCGGTTCAAATTGATTAAGTTTTTTTATGAAATCTATTAGCAGCACGCCGCAGGGAACGGATTTCTCCCTGTTATTAGGAAAGCGTGGAAAATGAAAATAAAAAATGAATTGCATTTTATAATTTTGTTACAAGTAAATTTTTACGAACGCTTCGTAACTCAAAACAAATGAAAGATGAAAGTCCTTTTGATGAACGGTCTTAGAAGAACACAAAAATATATTGTGACACATCAGTTAGAGCATTGATTACCTCAATAAATTCTGCACGCGAGGCCCTAGGTCTGAGGCGTGGGTGACCCTGTACAACGACCGACAGTGCCAATGTTGTGCTTGACTTGAAGTTAGGTGGATGTGGTTCTGTTCTAAATCCACCTCAGTTTGACACAAACGTGACAGTCAGTCGGACAAAATTATCGACATTCGAATGTTGTTATTGTTTATCGGAATTCATGTTGATACTTACGGATATGTTATATTTTAATTATGACGCAGATTAAAATTTTCGTACGTACATCCTGACACACCTGAAACTCTTGAAAATGCAGAATGTTGGTCCGTGCATAGATTAGGTATAGAGAAAGATTAGATTAGAATACCTCATACATAAAAAACTCACAATTTGAAATTTACGCTGAAAACGAAAAATACCCTTGATACACGTACACTTCCAAACTATATGTGGTTTGGTGATGATGATTCTTTTTCCTACTTTCAACTGTAAAAAATAAATTTCTTTATAATTTACTTAGTTGGCAACTAAAAACCGGTCAAATCGAAGTTTGACTCGAGTGAGTAATGTATATACATACGTATGTATGTACAAAACCATTGATTACAGCTTGGTTCGATACAGCTCACACGAAAAACACAGTAATGCGTCAAGAAAATATGATTTTATTGTGGTGCTACACCAAATATTATCATAGGAAATTACTATGTCCATAGGCGATCATTTCCCATCAGGAGGCCAGCCTGCCTTTTCGTCTGCCCTTCTGGCAGCAAAAAAAAATTAACTTGAATAAAAGAAACGAATTAACTCACTACCTTTATTACTTTTCTGTAATCTGTGAGGGAAGGCCTACCTCTTTTTTTTAATTTTTTTAATCAATGTGGTTGTGAAAAAGGGCATTGCATGTAATTTTATAATAATGTATGTATATACTAATTTTCTCAAACAGTCAATAGATTCAATATAATAGGCTCATAGGGTTAATGGACTCTTACCCTGAATTAATTCAAAACTGACTCACAGTTAGTTGTACTTGTTATCCATATAAATTGGTTATGAGATAAACTTTTTCATGGTCCAACATTTTTACCTGACGGCAGTAATTAGGTAAGTCGACCTGATCCTTCAACTGTACTTCATAAATATCAAGGATTGTTAGAACAAGCTAATTATAACGGGGAAAGTCAGCGCTAACAAATCCCAGTTCGTAAATTATTCTTCTTTTTATGAGGAACACCGTGAATTGAATTTTTCTCTGTTTTTATATTTCACTTTCAAAAATGTGGAACATTATTACTAATTGAAATCTCCGATGAAATGTTCTCTAGCACAATTACACGAACTCTTCCGTATCGTCAACGACTTTTATATACCGTTCCCGTTTTGTTTATTTATAAATATGCCATGTGTTATAAGGAGTAGCAATGCATTTGTAACTGATTGCAAATTTGTAATCATAATTGCAACACTTGGTGTGATACAATAGCCTCTCAACATCAGGTATAGAACGTGCCCCTACGCTCCTTCCTTCTAAATCAATAAATAAAATGCTTTCGACCAATATTCCCGTCACAGCCCACGACAGTCGTGAGCGGCGCTAACGGGACATCACATAATAACAATATTTAATTGCATTACCGTTATTTGTTCTGGACTTGTGGCTATCGAGGCGAGAGGGGGTTTGAATAAATGCATATTGAGAGATTCAATTAAGGCAATAATATTTACAGACCATATATTAATATTAAAATGTGTGTGTTTATTATTTATTTATTGGTTGTTATTTTACTACCAAAAATTAATTTTACCCCAATTACATATAATTTTCTAATAGTAGTTATCCATTATATGACGACCTCATAGCCCAGTTGTTAATGACCCAGCCTGCCGAGCGAAGGGTCCCGGTTTCGATTCACAGCCGGGGCAGACATTTAGGTGACAGATAAATGTGTGTTCTCGGGTCATGGGTGTTTGTAATTTCATATTTGTATATCTCCATGCCACCCGCAACACAGGGAATCTTAGTGCGGGGTGTGAGTGTATTTATTTATATTTATTTATTAGTATCTTAAGTAGAAATTCTTACATGTTAAAATGGTACATGTTAATATGCAGTACAAACTGGAAAATTACACATTAATGGAAAAAATTCTACGTCTTGAGCTCTACGCTTAAAATCAAGCTGAATAAACTAAACATAAAAATCAGAAAGCATTCATATTTTAACGAGTTCACTAAATAAATTGTGAACTCGCGCGTCGCAAAGAGAAATGATAGTTTGCAAACTAACAATCATTTTTCTTTCTACATCGTTTTCAGTTGCTTAAGGGCAGTTTACCATTTTAATACCTCGTTTAAATTTACTGAAGAAATAATAGGTTGGGGAGAAAGTATTTTCGCATTTTAGTATGTATGAACTTGTAATAAAATCTCTTTGACTTCACCATTTGCATCAGGCCGGTTTTGGTATCATTAAAAAGTTTAAATTTTAAAGAAGATAATTTCAAATTCAAATTTGGAATATGTGTGATTTTAATTTGTTTTGCTTACTGCCAAGATGAGTGAATGTAATGAAGAAATTCGCTACGTTTTCAAATTTTACTACAAAAAAGGCAAAAATGCAACGCAGGCCGGGAAAAAAATTTGTGATGTTTATGGACCTAGTACAGGTCTGTGAGAGTAGCACAAAATTGGTTTAAGCGTTTTCAATCCGGAAATTTTAATGTCAAACATGCACGTCGCTCTGGTCGCCCTGTCACGGATAAAATGGATGCCATTTTTGAAAATGTGGGGCAAGATCGGCATATCAGTAGTTACCACGTAGCTGAAAATTGATCACAAACTAGTTTTGACGCATTTGGAGAAAGCTGGATACACAAAAAAGCTCGATTTTTAGGTGCCACACGAACTCACTGAAAGAAACGTCATGAACCGTGTCCTCATTTGCAATTCTTTATTACAACGTAATGAATTCGAACCATTTTTGAAGAAGCTGATAACTGGTGATGAAAATTGGATCACGTACGATAAGAATGTCCGAAAAAGGTCGTGGTCAAAGGCCGTTCAGGCCTCACAAACTGGGGCGAAACTGGGGTTAACTCGCAACAAGGTGATGCTGTGTGTATGGTGGGATTGGAAGGGCATCATTCATTATGAGCTGTTACCGCCAGGCAGGACCATCTATTCTGAACTCTACTGCGAACAACTGATGAGACTATAGCAAGAAATTGAGAGAAAGCGGCCGGAATTAGTCAATAGAAGGGGTGTGACTTTTCATCATGATAACGCTAGACCTCACACATCTTTGGCGACTCAGCAAAAACTAAAAGACTTTGGCTGCGAGATAATGATGCATCCACCGTATAGCCCGGACCTTGCACCTTCAGATTTTTACCTGTTTCGGTCTCTTCAGAATTCATTAGGCAGTGTCAGGTTAACATCACGCGAGGACTGCCAAAACTACTTGACGTAGTTTTTTGATCAGAAAACCCCAAATTTCTATAGCTATGGGATTATGTCCCTACCCACAAGATGGCAAAAAGTTGTCGAACAAAATGGTATTTATATACTTTAGTTAAATTAAAAAAAACTTTATTTAAAATGTTTTGAATTTTCATAAAATATGCGAAAAGTCTTTCTCCCCAACCTAATATAATATTATATAAATGTTTTGCATAAAAAATTATAAGAAGATAGAAAGTGTTCACATGCTACCAGAACTCACAAATATCTTTAAATATTGGTATGGGAACCAGGTCATTAGTGTTAGATGGGCTGACACTTTATCAAGCCCGTATGGGCTGGAGTGCGGGG
>PDGT01000035.1:274922-310110 GCA_003671415.1 Megathymus violae
AACCAAATACAGGGCCCTTGCGACTAGCGTGTGTGAATTGTGTTTATATGAATAAAATATTTTCCATTTTCTATTTTCTATCAAGGACAAAGGATCCTATTCGACATTATTCGTGTAATGTCGAAGATCGTTTCCCTTATCTTATGTAATTACTTTTTTCGTTGTCCCTCACATTATAATATCAGCCATGCTTTCCAAGACGGCAACCAATAACCATATCTCTAACGGATTACCTTTGACTTTAATATCCTATTCTATTTCATTGTACCCAGATAATCTCATATTGAGCTAACGAGAAAAAATTATTCAATTCTTCCTGTCCTATAATGCAGAGAGAATATTTTATCTTCCTTTTGTATGATTTGTGCTCGTTCCGTCTTTTGGTTTCGCAAGGACCAAATTGAATTCGAATCTGAATTATTGCCACACTAACGATCCGCCTTCGACTTTTACCTCGTACATGAATAAAAAAACATTGCTCTCTCTATCTCCCCTGAACCAACTGTTTACGATTGGTTAAAGAACGACCCAAGACCGCAGCTTCTTTTAGTTTTTTATCCGCCGGTACCGTGGAAAGTAACTAAGTTAGTAAATTACGAAAGTTATTTATAATGACAATTAAATAATAGCAGTCTAAAATAGGAAGAAAGTATCGTCGATGTCAAACTTTTTTACAATACACTATAAATGAACTCAGAATATATAATCAATATGTACCAAAATAGCTCGAATGAAATTAAATAATTGGAATGTTAATTTGAAGTTAATGAATAGGAAAGTAAAGCGGAGAATATTCAACCGTAAACACAAAGAAGCTTGACAAGGCATCAAATTGTTTCATTTTGTCTCACCGAATACCCAACATTGTATTCCGATTTGCGAAATATTTTGCGCTACACTCCTATTAATTTTTTTTATTTCGATACGATTGGTTTTTCTTTTGCGAATATACTGTTTTTTTCAATAAGTAGAGGTTCAAGCTAAGTTTAACAAAATAAACGTTAAAATTAGATTACTTCACAAAAATCTACTTAATTGACGTCAATTTTCTGCCTAAGAAACAGAGCTGAAGCTAATTATCATGGATACTGTGATAAACATTTTCATAAATAAGGAGTTTTCATTAATGATGAAAAAATTGTAGCTAATTTTATCAAGTACATCGTTATGTTTAAAATATTTTCATTCACATAATTAGAGGAATCAATATTACATGTTGTCTGTATTACGTGTTGGAGAGAGCGGTCAATCTCATCAACGTTTCTGCGAGTGTCGGAGCCGTGAAAGCGCAATTAATCTAAGTCAAATTATTCTTTATTAATAAATTGTGAGCCGTCGCCGGAAGAGTTTAAATTAAAATTAAAATCTATTCCAGTGTTGTTGCGAAACGCCACAAAAATGTTAATAAGTCGCGAACTACGAATAGGGTTGATTTTCTTGAAGACCACCCGAGCATTCCGCATTCTAAGTAGTAATAGTGATGACGATTGTAGATCTCTCTCCAATAATTCTGTTGTCGTTCTGATATTGTATTTTTATTCCTCAAAGCGCTGTAACTATGTAAACGTTGACATACGTAAAACTATTCACGATTAAATGCAGAAGAAGGGTAATAACTAGCCCGGCAGGTAAAGAATGCTACCATCATACTCTAATACCGTTGGAATCAAACTGCGCGATACGGAGCCGTGCGGCCTTCGCACAGGTGGGACCGTTCGTAATAGCCGCGTCCGTACACCACGAACATGGCAGCATGTTGGCGTGGCCTCACAGGTGGGTGAAAATCTGTTTTATACCTGGCAGCTGTACCTGAATTTTTATATAAATTTGCAAATGTGCTGAAGTGTAGAAACAATTAGTATTATAATAACAAGATGTGTGTGCCAACCCCGGCGATGAAAACGTACAGCTGAAGGATTTAACTGCACTCGCACAGCGTCAGGCACTACAGTTGACTTTTGAAGAGAAAAAATATTTAGGATGCTACTTGTATTCAGGTAATATGTTCAGAACACTCGGTACGTTGCGATGGATTATTATTTTATTTACAGTTATGAAGGTTCTGACCTACTTTTGTAATATGAAACAGGCTTCAAATCTTTTAGTAGTTCCTTTATTTAGATAACGTTAGGGCATTTTTTATGTACCAATTTCTGCGGAGTACAGTAAACCATAGTGATTCCCAAAAACTGAGATTCCATCTCATCGTACCTCCTACTTAAGATAATTCAGTAGGATATATGGGACCCCCCGAAGTTTAAAAAGTATGTTGGAATTTAATTATTAAAAGTAGTAACCTCACTAATTATTCTTTCATGGAACTATAGTTCTTCTGTCTAAAATTGTTTAAAAGTGACTCAATGTTATAATATTCTATACGTTTAACAGAATCAAAATCAGATAGACATGGTTCAGCGAGCTCTGTTCCATCCCGCAATTGTGCTCTCAAGGTTCGTGATCACCAGGATATAAAAACATTTGCAGCGATACTTATTTGTACATTTCCACGAATACTTTTCCAAGCCTCCCTTGCGTCTACGTGAATTTAATTTGTATCCGTTTCAATGATAGTTGTGGCTGCGTGCAGACAAGAGTCCTCGACAGTATTTCATCAAAATATTATTATATTGAAACATGAGACGCCAGCTTCGGTTTTTTTACATTATTTTATTATACAATTTCAAATCTGTGAGCACTTGTAATAGCTTACCATTCGAATTAGGATAATTATGATATGATATTGTTAATCTTATACGAGTAGGAAACGTAGTATATAGCAAAGATCAATATTTTTTGCAAACAAAACAAGTTTTATTTCTCTCATTCTCCACCACACTCTACTTCACCCCTCTTTATTTAGTTCACAGACCAGTTTTCGTCGAGTATTCGAAACTTCTTAAAGTCGATGATACACGACAGGGTTAGGGTTGGCTTTTGAGTAAGATCTTCCACAAACAAACCCTCGTGCGGCTCCGGATAAACCCGATTAGATTATTTGCACTTTCATATTTGACTTTGCAGAGCTTACTCCGCTGCCTTAGCTTATACGTTGACTCGAAGACGATAGAAGAACTTAATATGTACACCAAGTTTGTTCCTTTGGGCAAACAATAACATCTGCCCTTCTATTGTTTTACGTTTGTCTTTGTTTAGATATCTTGTATAGTTTTCTCATTGGTCCTAAAGTACTCGTACCACGCGGCGGCCGAAATACATTTCATAGAAATGCAATTTTTTCTTGTTAAATGTTGTCATTCATACAAAATTCTACGGTAATTTGCCAAACGATACCCCAGCGTGCATATTTATGGAGACCAAGGGAGAAGGCGAGAAATGCGTAGACAAACGACAGTAGAAGGGTGCGGAACCAACATAAACGAGTGTTTCATACGAGGGCACGGCGGTGTAATTAAGTACGGGCGTGCAGAGTTCTTTGTTGCCATAATTCGGGAATAATATCATTCTTACGGTGTTCCGTATGAATAAAAGCTTAGCGATAATTTTAACGTCCGTTCCTTGCGCATAAAGGGGAATAAAAGGTACATTCAACCGCCTGATTGCAATGTGAATTTACAATTTACAATTTCTCTTTATATCGCTTTTTTTATATCTGCTTCTTTTATTTCTATCTTTCTGAAATTAGGTAAATATTGAAAAATATTGTAAATACTATAAATGGCACTGAATCCTTTTCAACACTGCAGTTTAGTAGCAGTAGTACCGCTAAAGGCTAAACCGAGGAATAATCAAATTTCAGGTCATTAGTGACGGGAAGGCTAGATAAATTGAAAAGTGAAGTGGAAGCTTTGAGTTAAACACAGAGCATTCTCCAACAAGTCACGGTGCGACACTAATTACTAAGTCGAAGTGAATTGAAAATTTCCTACTTAATGCAACTTGGAAGTTCGCAACGCTTAATTCTCGCGAAAATTTTAAAGCCCTTTGTGAACGGAGTTTTTACTGTGCGAGGTGCTAGCGCAACCGTAGTCAACCTTTTGTTACCTCGCTCCTTATTCACACGTTTGTCACCTAAACTTATTCATAGTGGAAATTAGAATTAATCACAATTTTGAAAGATGGCTTACTTAGGTCTTTCTTTCAATATAGCAATTATTGAATTACAAAACAAAAAAATTTTAGGCAAATAACCTAATTATAATAAGTAATAGGCCTCAGTCGTAAATGAATATAAGAAATACGAAAGGCGTCACGGACGTATTGCTGTGATAACCGCGTCTCCGATACTAAATGCCAACCTTGTTGTTGTTCAAAATGTCACGGTTCACGGCGTAGTGCCGAGTCCAACGACCTATAACAACCTACAAGATGGTGTTACGTGCATTTTGTGAGAGTCGGTACCATCGCTGTTCCTTAGTTAGTAGTAGCCGTGAAACTTTAGCATTTGGACTTGAAATATCATAAAGAACACGGTACAACGCAAAATACTTATTTCATCCCGATCCTCACAAGTTGTCATATATATACAAGTAGTAATATAAAAGTGTCATATTTATGATTATATTGAAAAAAATAAGTAAAAAAACATAACGAAATTTTTCTTTTGACGGCGGGGCCGAGTTATTTGAATGCCGCAGTCCTCGAAAGCAGAGAACGACGTCGACTCGAAGACTCCATCACATTAGGAACGACAATACAGGCATCGAGGGCGGTGCATCCGTCTGAAACAAAACGCAGCGCGGCTCGCTATTCAAACCTGAGTAATATTTTTAAAATTATAAAAAACCATCTATACAGCGCTTACTTCAGTAATGAATTACTGTTTCAAATAAAACTGAAGAAATGGAACACTGTTAACGGTTTATATGAGGGTATTAAATTTTTTATCTTGATTGCGTGCCGCTGCTCGTCATTGTACCCAAGCAGGTGTTGCAATATAAACTGCTATTACTTCGTAACAAACACTCACAAATGTATAATTACTGCAATTAATCAGTGATAACTTTGGTCTTGTCGATGTCCACGGGCGACGGTGACCACTTACCATCAGGTGGCTCGTCTGCTCGTTTGTCGGCTATTTAAATTAAACTAAGATTTAATATAGACACAACTAAAGGTACTGTATGTATGTATGTTAGTAATTTATGTACTTAATATTTTTATAACATCGAGTGTTTGTGGTACATAATAATCATAGTACTTTTCTATCGATTTTAAACCGTCATTTCATTTCATCTATTCGAAAAAAGGCAAAAGGTTCCTCGATAAGTGTGAGCAAAATGGGTGTTGCTTTCATAAAATCATGGCCGAAAAAAAAAGCGCGCCTGTCGATGCGGCATTAGTTACAATAATAAAAAAAAAACCTAGGAACTTCTTATTCCTTTGTTTATTACTTTTTATCAAAATATTGCAGACAATTTTAATTTCCAATTTTATCATGTAGATATAAATATTCGTCACTACTAAAAACACCTCAAACTTATTTTTCTCATAAACGGGGATGAAAAGCAGAGAACGGTACCAAAATTATATAACCTCGAACGATGTACTTTGAATCCCTCGCTACGCTTAGAATCCTATTCTAAAATCCCTCGCCACGCTCGGGATTCTTTGCTCTAATCCTTCACTTCGCGCTGGATTCAAACAATGGCTATCGCCCTCAACACATTATTGTGGTCCCTTGTGACACAATCTACTATTAATTAATTTGTTCATCTGAGTAAAGATGAAACATTTATAACAATAAAAGTCGAATAACTGACGTCGACAACAATAGCCAACGATATTTAACACATTTAATTAGCGATGAACGACCAAACATGGTACGTTCGTAACTAACTCACTTTTTAAGCACTTTGTTTACTTTTGACTGTTCTGACTTCGTTGATGTGAAGTGAAAGTCACCGAACAAGAAACGAGTGGAACTTTTCGTTCAGTACAATAACTAAGGCGAATTCTACGTGAAATTTGTACGTGTCCTTTAATAATTATTACGTGTAATATTCTGTCGCGACTGTTTCATCAACATTGTTAATACAGAATACAAAATCTGTTGTTTGTTGTTGCAAAACTTTCTCCATAATTTTCTTAGATATTATATTTGTTATATTACGTAATTTTATTGAATTATAAAATTATGTACTTGGCGAGTTATTTTGGGATCTTCAGTTTATTGACCCAGGACTTCAAGATTCAAATTAAATTTGACGTAATATATAAAATGTTTTAACCGGTTTCCCTAGACACATTAAAGTGACGTTTGAAGCAGCGCTGGTTTAGCCAATGTTGAGTGAACGTCACCTCCATCACGATTACGTATTGGGTAAAGTAGAATTCATTCAATATTTAGCAGAAAACGGTAAGTCACATGATGAGATACGAGGATAAAAAACGGCGTTAGCATAAGCTCAGAGATGGCAGCGACGGGACGCAGGAACAAATAATTTACTTAAGACTATATAGTAAATAGATATATAAGAGAAATATTATATATATATATATATATATATATATTATTATATTTGCATTTTTATATCACGATTTTATTTTCCATTTTAACTATTGCTCATTTTATTAATGTACATTCTCAATAACGTTTACAGTTTGAAACTGTAAAGCTATCAAGATGTACCTAATGGACGCTTTGACGTAAATACGCATACGCAGTTTCACAATACGAGTATTTTTTTTCTTAAGTCAAATTCAAATTCAAAATCATTTAATCATATAGGTATTCAGTAAATACACTTATGAACGTCATTTTTTGCTTCTACCACCGTTTCGAAAAGGTGCTTTAACAATGAGGAGAAGAAACGGCGAAATAAACTCCTCAGCAGATCTTTTAAACAACATATGGTAATTACAAAAGTTTAAACCTGTGCGGAACTGGTTTCGACACTAATTTTGTCCAGGCATCCTTGTCATTAATGTACTCATCTGTACTATAATATCCCTTGCCTATAAGTTGTGTTTTAATGCCACGCTTAAAAGTTCCAATGGGCAACTCGCGTAAGAGTGTCAAAAGTGTGCAATTCATGTATTTTAATAAACAATCCTAATAGTGCTGTAATGGACACGTTGGTGAATAAAATTCTTTGATAAAATAAAATACAAACTACACCTCGGCTTTAAACGAATGCAATAGATTGGAAACTAATTAAGAATATATGAAGCGCGGTTATTTAATTTTGTATGATTATTTGTATAACATGTCTCTCGGTGGTGGTTGTTGCTATCCAACTAAATTTTTAAGTGGGAACAGTTGTCAAACTTAACTACACATTATATTGATACTTTATACAAAAATATCATCAAAACTTTCAACTGTACCGACGGATTTTCCGAAAAAAATATTTCATTCAAACACAAATTCTAACACAACAAAATATATGAGTTGTTAAGTGACCCTTTTTCATATATGCAGCAATTAATTTTTTATTATATATGTAGATTCTGTTCAACTTATTTATAAATATGTATGTACGTATGAAGAAGAAATAATAGAAAATCACAAGCTCAGTATAAGGTTTAGTGCTGAGTACCTATGGTTTTATTAAAAACTGACATACTGCCCTCGCTTCGCTTTGGATAAACTACGCCTTACGCTAAGAAATAGTACCCATATTATTTTAAATTCATTTATAACATTTTTTATTTATGGAGGGATTGAAATGAAACCAACTTTAACTTTTAAATGATGCTTACTCCAATATATTAGTGAAAACAAAAATCAAATCGGTTAAGCCGCTTAACCGATAGATTAGCACTCACAAACGCACAGACACACAGACAAAAATTCTAATTATTATTATTTTGTTCTATTGCGTTGACAAAGGCCTCTAATAGTAATGTTTCTCATATATCCCCAATGTACGGAAAGCGATCAGTTACAATTTTATTATTAGTATAAATTTCATTGGACAAAAAAAAACACTAAAAATAGTTATTGGGAAATGAAGAAAACATTTATAGTTATTGGTTTTCATTTCAGTTTCAGATTTCTAGCTTTATATTTATCCGTTGATACAAAGCAAACATTTTCACTTCAAATTTTGTTTTATTTACCAGTGGCCGGCAATCTACTTCTCTACGAAGCTCTACGGACGCACGAGTGATGTGACCGATTCACTCAAACAGTCGAGTATACTAATTATTTGCATATCGATAGCGCAGATTATAAGATAATTTATGATCAATGTTGATTATAATCGTACATTTTAATTTCTTTTTACTTAAGAGAAAAAAAAAAAAACAAAAAAATTGAATTAACGTTCTATAATTAAAAAAAAAATCTTAAACAACATCAACAACTTCCGGACGGAGATGGATACGTGTCCGATAAGATCGTCGTTAGGATGCTCCGAGTACATTACATGGCAACCTCTCTGCTTTAAAATCCTATTATTCGTCACGAACTTTTGACTTAAGATAGTACTTATATAATTTTTTTGTAATGCGTTCAAAGTCAAATCTATCTTATGTCATCCGAATTTTAATTCGTCTAGAGGACATTTTAAAACTATTATTTCGTTGACTCACTTACCAAACCACGGAATCCACAAATAAATTAATTATCTTTAGCCCTATAGCCAAAAAAGGACCCGGGGTGCCGATCTTCTCATAGCTCTTCTTCTACAATCACCACACTTTAAAGTCGTTTATCTATTTATCGTAGTATCCCATTATCCAAGCCAGGCATTAACCAATCCTGAAAATTGAAGTCGTACAGAGCCTAACAACCTCCATCGGAAGAGACCTGGCCAGTGTTGCCACGTCTGTAGTTCGGCAGGCTGTACCACGAGAAAGAGAAATAAACCTGGACTCAAGAATTGGTGGAGTCTTTCACAATCCCAGTATTGAACCGTTTACTCTCAAGTATTATTTAACGCACTGATAAGTAAGGTTTCATAGTCAGAATGGTTTTATTATTATTTTTTTAACATCTTTTAAGATTATTTTTAAAAAAAGAGTTTGTATTTTGTACAAACAGAAGAATAAAAGATGAATTAAAAGTTAATATCGAATTCACATCTTTGTAGTTCTCTTTAAATTAACAGTTTTTTCAGTATCGATTATATATGTTGGTAACAGCGATGTTGGTACAACGTCAATACAATTTGATACAGAACTAAATCTTTTTCTAGGTCAATCACAGGTGAGTCGAGGCTACTCGTCAGTGACACCTCCGTTGTTACCGGTATCCGTCCACGGCGGCAGTCCGTCTACTGGTTTGTCGGATATTATTATCAAGAAAATTATTATCCGAATCTATATATCGAAATCTCTGAAAATCGTTGGCAATATTTTGATGAACATCACTAAAAATATTTTCAACATTTTACCGTTTTAGTTTTGCCGAACCCACCGAGTTAACTTCCCCGTGATTTTATATTTACACGAAATCGAAATATGGGAAGCTACATAAAAATCAATCAATTCTGATATTTTTTGAGCATTGAGCGTTGAACATAATTTACCGAGGTATTAGAATGGATCATGTGTAACGTGAAACGATGCAATAGAAATAAAGCATTGGCCTTAACATAGCAATATGAGAAAAATACAGATGTGATAAAGTACCGGTTTGAAATGATAATAATAATGAAAACAAAATAAATGATAATCTGAATATTAAACGCAGTTGAATTTCACCGACAATTATAAAATAAATATATATAAAATAGTTAATTAAAACGGATTAAGAAGAATGTTGTTATTTTTCTACGATTAGTTCTTATCTTTTTAAACAAGATTACGACAGCTAATTGCGTTCCGAAAGCGACACAAAGGGGAGCCGTAATTAAATTGAACCCCCCTCGATCCCACACATCTTGTCTCCTGTTACCTTCACCGTTAAGGGGGAGTTTTGAAAACGGTGAATGAATACACTTTTGTGTTAATATCGGGTGATGATAGGTGATCACCGGCTCTGGTGTACATTCATAACTCCAACATACTGATTTATGGACTATTTATATATGTAGATAGATGAACATATTAATGACAAGGGCGCCTGGAAATAATAGTGTCGAAACTAGTTTAAACGCACAGGTTTAAACTTTTATAATTACCATTAATGTGTTGTTTAAAAGATGTGATGAGGAGTTTCTTTCGCCGTTCACCTTTTCGAAACGGTAGTAGACGCAAAAAATGACGTGCATAAATGTATTTATAGAATAGCTACATCATTAAATGATTTTGAATTTGAATTTGATTGATGTTCCTAGATTCTATAAACAGAGTGGGAGCCGGATAGTTAACGAACCTTACCACTGGCTACCAGTACGGTTGGCATTAAACCGAACGCGTGGGCGGTACAGAATGAAGCTACCTTTCACAAGAGTTTAGCCTCCTCTGCCTCTACCTCTACCTCTTGTACTACTTTTTATATAGATACTAATCTATTGTAATTAGTATAAATATTTGATATAAATAGTTTTGGCAAAATTTATGTCAGTGGTAATTCGAATATTTTGAATATAATTATTACTTTTAAAAATACATTAAGTTTTAAAAATATTGCAAATATTATTCGAAAGCTCTCTGTGAATAACCGTCCTTTAATGGTACGGGTTACGTCGCAGCAGTGGGAGCCGTACAAGGTTCTTTGTGGATGTATTCCTAGGAATCCTGGATATTGCATTCTGCGGACGGATTATTTCAATAGATAAGTCTAATGCTAAACTTAACGCTACGTGTGTTTGACGTGTGGGTGATGTGCTTCACGTGGTCAGTGGAACAGACAAAGAATTTTATTTATTTATTTACAATTTCAACGTATTTGTACTATAATTGTATAAAAAATATTAATTCTTTAGCATAGAAGCGGAATAAAATGTTTGTGTTAGGTTCGTTCGCTAGTATTACAACCATACTTGATTATTATTTTAAGTTTTTATAGGATTAAGGAATGTTCATTAAATAAAAAAAAATATGACTACAATAATCTGGCCTCTGATTTAGTTTTACACTGTGGTTCAGAAATTCAGTATTTTTTTTTAATTTATGGTTTTGATGATTATCAGCCTATAAAACATATCATTAAATAAACATTAAAAGCAAGTATGTGTATTAGTGTAAACGAGTGTCTGCAATGCAATGTGAGTTGTATTACGATATGTATATGCTGGTGTTTTTGGTGGTCTTTGGAAGCTTACTCTATATTCCCTCATAACTGAATATTCTTTCCGCATCATAATAGTCCATGTTAAGTATGTTTTTTTTAATTGCATTAGGTAACAGGTTCAATTTAAACTTTGGATTTTGTATATAATTTGTTATATAAACGTGGAATAGAACGTCAAAATGTTTAATTGTAATCCTGCTTCGGGCACTCGGCACTGGACATTTGTCAACACGCTTCATTGTTAGGTTAATTGGTAGGTATCGAACTACTTATGCATGGTACTTGCATGATAATTTTGTCTGACTGAAAGGACGTCAGTTTTTTTTAATAGAAATTAGTTGTAAGATATCTACAACGTAAGTGCTAAAAAGATAGACAAAAAAGAAAAAAAGACTTTTTATATTGCTTTTTTGCTCTTTCTGTGGAGATTTTGGTACCATTAGCACAAACACAAGTATTTTATTAACGAGTTGTTCAAAAAAATTCATACGGTACTGAGCATTTGTTTATCTTATCCATATTTGTAAATTGGGCATACAGTTGCTTTTTTATATATATCGGAGTTTGTAATTACAAATCAGTGTATAGTTGCTATTCGGTTTGCCGGAGTCAATAATTCTTATTTTATAACAAAAGCCTACCTGAATCTGACGGTTTCGGGTTCTCTGCGCTCCGATCTTCTGGAAAGCCTTCAGGAAATTATTCACAATCACAATCACCAACCGAACTTCGTTACAGCTACAGACTGGTATAAGATGCGTTGCTGGCCAGCGCTAACGGATCACTGACTCGTGCAGCGCGTACGCCGCATTGTTATCTTTGACCGTGTGGTCGCCCAACCCCCCTCGGCTTACCGGAGCCTAACAGGAGTCCGGAACAGTTGTATGCAGCTGTTTGTTGGATTAAAATGATGGAGCCACTGCGTTGGGACCAAGCTTGAATTGGGTGACGTGCGTAGTAGGGGTACAGCTATTAAACTAGGTGCAAGGCTNTTGGATTAAAATGATGGAGCCACTGCGTTGGGACCAAGCTTGAATTGGGTGACGTGCGTAGTAGGGGTACAGCTATTAAACTAGGTGCAAGGCTGTCATCGGTGGCGTTCGCACGACTAAATTGTGATAAGGTTCACGTCTGAACCGTATCAGATAATTATTTATTTAATGTACTTTATAATTAAGACGATCAAATTAAGATGGTTTCCCATGGTAATAACATCGATACGGAAGGTAGCCTACCAAGATCTACAATAATTAATTTGGGGCGCCCTCGGACCGAAATATACGTCCGGGAACGTGCCCTCTTCAAAGTTCAGATAACATAAGTAAGTATGTGATAGGCAAAGGAAATTTTTTTGTCAAGTTATACGCAGTATCTTTGTCCCAGCCTGGTGCATTTTGTACTTAGATTATTTATAGTTGATTTTACTTGATTGTAATAAGTTAGACATGAAGCGTAAGATGTAACGACTTATCTTGAGACAAAGATATTCTACAAAGATCTGTCTCACTAACGTTCATTTTACTGAGGCCTAAATCAGCAAGGTTTCGCCCCACGCAAAAAAAAAGTTATTGACCTCATTCAGTGAATCCTTGTTATTGGTGCGTGTATTTTAAAGTTTCATTACAAACATGTTTTATAACCTTTCAAATTTGTTTTAATATAAAGATCTATGCTTATCTAACTTGGTTTTATAGTATCACTTTTTTTAAGTTTTGATTATTGTTTGCGTAAGATTTTATATACCTACTTACTGAATAGAGATTTTAATGTAAGATAAATACCTTTCTTGTTTTCTTGTACAGCTCATTTCGTTTTCTAATTGACCTAACAACGTCCTACCCGTTGACCTACCCGTCCTCCAGGGTTTCAGGGTTCTGTTTTTCTTTGGTAATTCTGTTATTTTTATATTGTTATTCATATATTATATAGAAAGACGAGTTCGGAAGAGTTCAAAGGCAAGGTTTACATTATCGATTACGTAAATTTCACTCCATATCTCTTTGCACAATTATGAATTTAAGCTCTCATAATTTATTTTTATTTTGTTTTGTGTAGGATGAATTCTATTCATCCTATTGTTTTTTAATGTTTAACCTCCGGAGGTACCCTATCGTATGCCTTTTCGAAATCAACTGAGTATTCACGCATTTAACTAGAAACCATGACAAAACTACACAATGTTGAAACATTCTCAAGAAACTGTTCAGAAGGCAACATCGTCACGAGAGCGCATGATTTTTTTCTAACTATGACAGCTTTTTACCATAAAGTGGTCGATACATGAAGTGATCCCAGTTGGTTGAATTATAATATTTTTATAACTTCTCATCACATGCCCAAACCAATCCAACCTTCTACTTCTTACTTTATCCATCATAGGCGCTACTTTTACACCACCTCTCACCACTCTTACACATTCCTGACCTTATCCAGTCGAGTGACTCCATACATCCATCTCAACCTTCGCTTCTCGGCAGAGTGGCGACGTTTCTCCTGGCACACTTTAGCCGTTTATCATTCCGAGGCGTACATGACTACAAGTCTTACAATCGACTTGTAAGTCTTGCCTTTAACTTCATTCTGCGACATTCTCGGGTCGCATGTAGTGCTGGTTACTTGTCTCTACTTCTGTCATCCTACATTGATTCGCCGTTTTATATCCCGAACTACTTCCTCGTGCTGGAGTAATGAACCGAGGTATTTCAAATATCAGAGCAGCCTGGTATTACATCTCTATCTATTGTTATTGGGATATCACCGAAAATGCCAACGAAAGCACAGAACAAATATTCGGTTGCGGTTCTGCTGATTTTCAAGCTAACCGTCTCCAGTGCGTGAAACCAGACATCAAGTTTGCTCTGTAACAATGCACCATTAACCTCCATCAGAACGATGTCGTCCGCAAAGAGCATACACGAAGGTGTCTCTCCCTGCAGGGATGATGTCAAAGTATCCATAACTAAAGAATAAGAACATAAAAGAGGTACGGACTTAAGACCGATCCCTGATGCAAGACAACCGCTACTCCGAAAGCGTCCGTTACCCTAGCAGCAGATCTTTCTCGGTGGCTAGATTTTTATACAGGGCACGAATTAACTGCACATACTTCACTTACAGGTACACGTTTCTCTTTTATTGCCCACCACAGAACCTCCGGAGGTACCCTATCGTATGCCTTTTCGAAATCAACTGAGTATTCACGCATTTAACTAGAAACCATGACAAAACTACACAATGTTGAAACATTCTCAAGAAACTGTTCAGAAGGCAACATCGTCTCGAGAGCTTTTAAGAACGTGAGCCATTACACAATGTTCAACAAAAGACAACGTGTAGAGTGTAGTCGCGAGAATGGTAGAGTCGGCCAAGTGTGACGATTCGGAGCGCAAGCAACATGTGGCTCTACCGTAGTGCAGAGTAAGGTTGGTTGGTTTTTTTTATTACTTTTGAGATTCAATCGCCGGTATAATGAACATGAAATGTTATTGTGGGAACAAAATAAAGTGTGTCTGTAGGATAAATACTTCGCTTGATTCCAAAATTGTTTACATTATTTTATAAAATTAGTTTAAATAGTTTAAATGTATTATATAACGCGCATGTGAGGTGAACATGTACTAATAAAGTTAACAATTTCGCAGTGAAGGAAGTTGGAACTGTATGCTACAATTAGAAGTTTTGTAACTTCTACCGTGCACCTATTATCGACTTTAAATTAAGCTACAATCCTATTTTAAATTGCAATAGCCGTGGTTTCAATGGCCACAATTGCTGGGTACGAGCTTCCTTTTAACATCTCCTGTTATCGGGCCACAGTCAACCATGCTATCCTGAATTAGCGAGTGAGTACGAATTGGTAAACAAGCAAAAAATTAAGGAAGTTGCCGGTGACTATAATATACGCTAGTCGCTCATAAAAACATTGCCATCCTGTTATTTCGTTTTGTTTTATCATTTTTCACTCAAATTTGTCCATCCAATTTTGTATTGGAAGTATGTTAAAACGGTACGTGATTATGATTGATAGCCTCATTCTACAGTTCCCGGACAGCTGCACCGCATGTAAATTGATCGATGGGCCCTTAATCCAATTTTCTTGTATACGGTGTTTTGATTCAGTTCCTACTAAAATTAAATAACTCAGTGTCAGTTATTTTCAGTGAACTGCATACCATCACATCGGTTTTACTACACTATAATTTATAGTACAACTGCCTTTTTTGTTAATACTTAAATATTCGTATACTGTACTAATATTTTAATTTATGGTTGACGAGGTTTTCGGGTATTTTGGGAAACCATGAAACGGCCGGAGCTGTTGTAGAGTTATCGAACATCTGTCTCCCTTTCTAATAGGGTGGTGACGGTAACGGTTTGAAGACCCAGTTGATAGTGACCCTGCCTGCCGAGCGAGGGGTCCCGGATTCGATTTCTGGCCGGGACAGACATTTATGTGAAAGATAAATGTTTGTCCTTGGGTCGTGACTGTTAGACAAGTGCCAACTCATATAAGGAAGTGCTTGAACTAGTAAATTCTACCACATCTATTGTAATTATTCTTCTTATTATTGAGTCCTTATATTGTAACCTTGTCAGGAAAACTTAGGTCTGCTGCCTACGCTGTTAAGAAAGTGAGGCTCTTAAAGGACGTAGAAACAGCAAGATTAGTTTATTTGAGCTACTTTCACAGTGTGATGTCTTATGGTCTGTTGATGTGGAGCTCAGCTGCAGATATTAAGTCGATTTTTATATTACAGAAAAGAGCAGTACGCGTCAATTACAACCTCAAGCCTAGGGGTTCATTTAGAGATCTCTTTAAAAAAATCGATATATTAAGTGTTGCAACACAATATATTTTAGATAATATTATGTACGTTAAAAATACTCTGATAGTTTTCTTAAGAAGAGTAATTTTCACAATATTGATAGATATTAGGAATAAAGCTGTAATGAAATTAATAATAATTAATTTGCAATGCGAATATAAACTCGATAAGCACGGACCGAAGTGCCATGTTTTATTCAATATTGCCAACGGATTGATTGTACTAAAATTCAGACTAAGCAAAACTGGTGGTTCTTTCATGAGTAAATGTGTAAATATTTATAATAAAATTCCATTACAATTGAAAGAAATGTCATATTGTAAATTAAAAACTAACGCCAAAACATTCTTATGCGGAAAAGTTATTACCAACTTCATGATTACTTTAAGGATAAAACTGCTTGGATATAAGTGTAGTATATAGCCATAAGTGCGTTCTGTAACTGTGAGTAGAAAAAGAAACTGCTCAGGAGTTTCTTGTTGCTTCTTACGGTAGGGATTTGTTGAAGCGGTGGCGTAGTTTGACGTTCGAAAAGTGTTTGTAAAAACCAACTTCGAATAAATATTATTTCAATTTAAGTTACAGTTTCAGATTTAATTTATATTTCTTTGTTAAATGTATACATCCAATATATTTAAGAATTATTAAAATAAAAACAAATAATTGTTAAAAATTAAATGAATAATAAAAAAAAACATAATGTCAATTTTTTTTTTCCAATAACAACATATTTTGTTCCGAAAAAAAATGTAAGAAATAAAACCATTTCTTACTCTTTATCCCGGACTGTACCAATCTGTCTCCAAAAAAAAAATCAAGATGCGCAGAGTGGAAAAGGTACATATACGAAAAATACTGAAACTCCCACAGGAACCTGTAAATACTTCACAAGTCATAGTAACCGAACTCTCAAATTAGTAATAATCCGTTGGCAATATTGAATAAAACATGGAACTTCGGTACGTACTTATCGAATTTTTGTTCACATTGCAAATTAATTAATTCGAGGCGAGCGATCCAAGAGTTCAATAAAAACTCAATCAGTCGGCGCACGGAGAAGAATAAACGGATAAATATTCCGGAATATCTTTGACATAAAGAAAAATTTTCAAAGAAAAATTGGACCATCATTGATTTTAATCGGATTTCGCGTGGTTTACCTTTTAATATAGAAAAAATAATAATGACTTCACTTTTATTGACTGTAGTAAAGCAATATTCATGAAAATAAATTAAGACATTTTTCATAATCGAAGCAAATTTTACGGGCTCCTCTTGGTGGCTAAAATACATCTGAGTTTATTGGCGTTGAACTCACAAGAATAGCAATTAGTCATTCAGCTAGTTGGGGCAATACTCAGGAGACAGTGGCAGCAGTAAGTAATATTGTATCAACTGGCCACTGCAAGGCGTGGGTCCATCTCTTGGGTCTCATGAAACGTAGAATGTTCTTCATTACAGGGGTCGAGGGCAGGACGATATACTAGTAGTTAGTGTTAGATCCGAGTCTAAGGAAGTCGGTGGTCACCTAAAGTTTTATCAACTGCTCTGCTGCTCTAATATAAAAATTGACTTAATATCAGCAGCTGAGCCTCACAACAACAGACCATAACACATTATACTCTGAAAGTAGCTAAAATAACCAAATCTTACTGTTTCTATTTCCTTTAAAAGCCTTCCTATCTTAACAACGAGCTAAGTTTCCCTGACAAGGTTTCAATATGAGGACTCCATTGTATTCGTGAGTCAATAGTAATTCCAAGCAATTTGAGCGCTTTTGAGAGGTCACAGAATATAATAATAGCATCATGCTTGCACTCCCAAGCATCGAAAGTATGTTTAAGAAGAGCTATGCTTGCATCAGCGGTATTTACTGTTTGATCAAACCATACTTCATATATTTTCTGAACATGAAGCTCTTTACAAGTTTGTCTCCGTACTATAAACGTTACTTTAATACTATACTATTTTAGTCAGTTTTTAGAACCTGCATGTTGTAGTCTCAGCCTTGTATGTAATACAGGATTTTTTTTCCAATCATTTAATTAATTTTAGCATTTAACATTTTATTATCAATAACTAAAATAAAATTGAAGTATTGTATATTTTTCTTGTCTATTTTATCACCAGTCAACTGAAGTAATTTGCTTTTTAATTTTTAAATACTATTTCCTCATTTATCTTAAACACATTCTCGAAAATCTCGGTAAAGTGTAAAGCATCAAGTTTTATAGCCGAATCAATTTAATCTTTTCAATTCAAATCCATTCGTATTCGAGCGAACTTTGACAATTATTTTCCGCTGATCAGTGAACGCGTATGCCAGTTTGAGCACCGCTAGTAATCACCTCGCGAATATTGAATTTCCGCGAACACTGAGTATTTGAGAATATTCAATTCGTGATATTCACTATTCATGCATTTTGGATTATGAAAATCAAAATAGACATAATTGATTTGACATAATGTATTAATTTGTATTAAAGCTGAAACCATTCGATGCAACTTAGCAGCTTTTTCATTTTAGTGATTGTTAAGTCACTTATTTTAATTTTTCAAATACAGCGGCGTCACTATTTCATGGCATAACAAAAATTTCTTCATATTGCCATTGAAAGGGTACCTCTCTCACCACCCGTATTATTATCAACTGCAGCTCGGCAAACGAACATTCGGGTGACACGATGGTAAGTGGTAACCGTCGCCCATGTCACTGTCCAATGAATCAGGGAACCGCATTTTTAGATAACTCACCGACACCGCAACCGAGCCATGTCAAGACACGACTGTCCCAGTGCTGGTAACTTTCAACTTTTTGTACTTATCTATCGCTCTTTTACATGCTTCTATTCTCCCATTAAAAAATATGTTTATCTCCTTTGAAAGGTGTTAGAAAATATAACATACTATGATTTTTGTCATGGTGCACTCGGTTCCTTACGTATACCGTAAATAAACAAATTCTAATTCTAAAAGGTGAACCCAACCCAAGGTTTAGATTAAAAAATAAATAAAAAAACAAAACTTATTACTGCAGTGTGTGTCTTTCTCTGCCCTATATATTGGGAGAACTTCGAATTTAACAGATGGAACGGGAATCCATTATAGGCTATAAAGTGTCTTGAAATATACTTTCCGTTGATTACACGAGCTAATCTCGCAATTGTCGCTCTTCAGTACATCTGGATATGGATCATTTGGTTTGAAAAATACAGTTTTTTTATAAATACAAATAAAAAAAATGTACCTATTTTCATTTTCACAAACGGTCGAGTCGCTTAGAATCTGAAAATTCACTAACACATATGGTAACGGTCACACGAGTATGTATAAATATAGCAAGCGCACCAACAGGTAGATGTAAAACAGAACTGTATAAAAAGGCAACCTTTCGTATTTTTTTCATAGAATAAATATCTAGTATGGAAAACGATAGATAATTATAAAATGAATTCTCTTATTGTCTGGAAATGTTATTCTCTATTGATCACAGCGCTGGGCTCGAACACCAACGAATAATTGCCTCGGGAGTATTGAATATGGCGAACATTCAATTAGCGAAATTAACCGACTGCACGCTTATGGGAAATTATGGCGGAGGAAATTAATTTGTGACACACTTACTTTTGAGAATCGATCGATAACACGATTTGAAAACATCCAACGAGTTTAGTAAAACATATTTCTGTAACATGGCAAGTGTTCCATATACATACATATATGCTGCTTGTTTTAGGTTTCAGCTCATTTTGGATTACAATTGTGATCATTAAGTAAGCTTCCCGAAGCGGAGTAAAGTAAAGCAGCAATTATAAAAATAATACTTCAGTTTAATTTATGTATAATCAGCCTCGGATCTAGGGGGGGGGGGGGAAGCCGGGGCCCATGCCCCGGGCGGCAAGTTCAGAGGGCGCCAAATTCACACTTTACAGACGCAGACACAACTCATCATTTACTTAACTTTGACCACAAAATAAATAATAGAACGAGTACAGAAATTTCACTCAACATTACTGAGTTAGCAAGCTCATATAAATAAATAACTATTCTCGCAGCGCGACGATAAATTCATCATTGTCATGGCCGTATTGGGGCGGCCTAGAATACTTCCCCCAATCCCATGCTGCAGAACAGAGTGGCGTAAGAAGCAACAAGCCAGCCTGCTTGGTGGTAGGGCTTCGCGAAAAGATTATATTATCAGGATTATTACTAAATCATTAATATTATTACTGGTATTATTATCTTTCCGTGAAGCCTGGCTGGCTAACTACCTTGCTCTTGCTTGAGTCAGCCGCCAAACGACTCGTCGTGTTCTGGCTGGGTGCTTGAGAGACAGTTTTATCTTTCTTACCTTCTTCTCATTTCCTGCGACAGTGACCACTCACCATCAGGTGACTCGTCTGCTCGTTTGTCGGCTATTGTCGCCTGTCGGGTGCGTGGGATTTTAGGGTCTCAAGAGTCACCTTTTTACCCGGGCTGAAACTCGGGAGAACAAGTGTCTCTCGGTGGAGTGGAGGACCCTGCCGTTGGGTAAGCATCCTAAAATCCGTTAACCCTGCCAAGTTCTTAGCCAGACGTCCCCTAGATCGACGGGGGACTAGTCCGACTGTAAGAACTCCCGCGGAAGCGGGCACCTCTTCGGCGGTTGTGCATAGAGGGGTGCGATCCCCCTGAATACCATGTGTGGTCCATTGTCGGCTCGGGCGAACATCGACCTTGCCAACTGGACCACATTGTCTTCAATTGACTGTACTCGGAGGTCGCACGCTATGATGTCGTTGCGTACATAACGACCCGCTCCCATGGTAGCTCGCATGACTCTGTTTTGCATATGTTGCAGCAGCTTTCGCTGCCACCGATTTCGTTTTACTCGGAGAGGTATATGAGATGTAATCACCGGCGGAGTATAGCTCGTGCGGCACTCGCCACTTCTTAGACATGGCGGCAGTGATACGCCTTCCGCATCGAGCTGTCGATGGTACAGCCCAAGTACTTAACGGCAGGTTACCATACCACCTCTCATCCACGAAAGCGCACTGGCAGCGGTGTTTTTTGTTGTTTGGAGAACAAGATGGGGACCGTCTTATCGACGTTGACGGCTATCATCAATTTTTCCAGCCAAGGCGGCAGCAGGTCCAGCAGGCGGGTCCCTGTAGCCCGGGACAAGAATAGGGCTACGGTATCTCCTGCCTGTCATAAGAGGCGACTAAAAGGGGGCTTTCGGGGTCGTGGGCGGCCAGGGTGGGAGCCCGAACCGTCCTGCCAACGACCCCGGGAAGGACGCTGGTATGTGTGGCCGCATACCGGCGTAACACCAGGAACTAAGGAGTGTAGTTCGTCACCCTCGAGCAGAGCCTGACGGGGCACGCGCTCATAGGACTCCGGTTGTGTTCCGACGGAGATCCCGGAGTCCTATCACAGTGCCGAGGAAGGCCACCGGGGGGGTTTTAGTGCGGTAAAAATCCCACATACCCCGGCGTCGCCGGGTACCTTTTGAAAGTTTCCCCCTCGTCAACAAAAAAAAAAAGGTCCAGCAGGCGTCGCATCCTACTAGCGATGAACTCGGCACGGCGGGACGAAAGAAAGAACGCGCTCTTATCGGCGAAAAACGTGAACATTGCGTCTCGTTCCCACTCTTGGAGGTTGTCCCTTGAGGACAGAAGTTGAAGTGGGAATATCGTTTGTGTACAAGGCGTACCACGCTGCCGAAAGGCAACTCCCCTGCGGTACACCCGCACCCGCATGAATGCCTTCTCGATGTCCAAGAATACTCCGACCATGTGCCGTCCGTAGTTGAGCTTGTCATAAATATGGTGGATCACCCGCTTCTGTTGAAGCGTAGTCAAGTGGCCAGATTGAAAACCAAACTGCTAGTCCCTTATATTAAACGACGGCATTATGTGTTTCAGCACTAGCCGCTCGAAGAGCTTCGCTTGCGTCGAAAGAAGTGTGATGGGTCGGTAGTTGGCGGTCTTTACCCTGCTTAGGGAGAACTGTGACCTTCCCCAACTTCCTGATGTTAGGGAAGTGCCCCGTGCAGTGTATACCGTTACAAAGCCGTGTCACAGCTACGACGGCCCTTCTGTGTAACATTGCCAGTGCCAGGTTCGTGACTTCATCGAGTCCTGGTGCCTTACGCTTGGGTTAGCGCAGGTCATTCTTCTGTGTCTCTAAGGGTGCGATGAACGCGATCCTCTCAAGCGACAGTGTCGGCCCGTTGATGAAGTCGTGTACTTTGCTTGACACGTCCTCGTGTTGTTACCTCCGCTCTGTCCTCAGCAGCGTATACCAACTGTTAAAGAGTGGACAAGTTGGTACTTCGACGTGAATCAGTTGCCTGCTCGGGTGGTGAAGTGAATGGTCCGATTTGCCAACTTGGTCAAGATGCCTCTTCCATTCGGCTCCTCAGTACTCTCTCATATCAGCTGTCAACGTCTCAGCCAACGCATTGAGGTAGCCAGTGCGTCTTGCACAGTGATGGTAAACATTCGGGTGGTCCCCTCCACCCCCTCCAGTGTCGACAGTGGTGCTGCGAACTTGATTTGAATGATCATGCAGTTGTCGGCCCGCGCAGCTGACGTGTCTGGAACTCCAAACAGTGTGTTTGCATTGAGGTCGCCAGCCAAGAGGGTCGGTCCCACTGCTAAGATAGTATGGATTTCCTGGGGATTTAAAAGGTGACCCAGAGGATGGTATGCGGCGTATAGAGCAAACCCTTCCCGGTGACGCTCACCTCCTCCCCAATAAAACGAGTGTTAACGAAATCCGGAAGAGGGAGTGATAGATGCATTACGTCATGACGAACTAACATCGCTGTACCCCTAAAGGCGTTACCGATCGATGATAGTTCGTCACGGCGGTACCGTTCGGGAGGCGGAACCGTTGGCCAGGTCTGAGCTTCGTCTCGCCCAGGGGCACGACATGAATATCCTGTCCCTGGACGAGCATCTGGAGCTCCCCCACACGTCCCGCTATCCCCCCCGGGTTCCAGTACAGCACTCTAAGTTTTGTTGTCATACTGGAACCCGAACAGCTCGGCAATTGCCCTTCTTATGGCCCCCACAAGCTCGGGGTATACCGCTAGAGCTTCACTGACGACCACTATTACGGCCAACAGCTTATCCGCGGGCGTATCGATTCCCAGGGCTTGTAGGGGTCGAAGAGCGGGCAACGAGGTCGAGGATGTACGACACTTGTCCGAATGTCAATCACTTAGTTGACATCTGATAGCTGAAATTACAAAGATACTATAAATATAAGTGGGTGGGGGCGGCATTTCTCAGTTTTTGCCCTGCCTAAAAAAAATTGAAGATCCGGGGCTGTGTATAATAATTTAATTAATGTCACAAACAAACACAATTATGTCTTGTACAAGCGCTGACGCATCGGTAATTGCATTAATGAAAGTTTTAATGAGAGCCAGATACTATGACTTATTGCGAATAACGAAATGAATACAAAATGGATATTATTGAGTCTGTTACTGCGGTTTTGCATTTCACGGAACTATGTACGATACATACGCATTTAAAACCAAATATCATTTAGTAAAAAAAACTGTGTAATGTAAAACTAGTACGAGTAAAGCTGCTCATAAGTATTTATTATATCTGCAAACATATTACCAGTCCAATTACGTCATAAAAACCATTCCATCGTGCAAGAGTACTGCCGGGATACAGTTGGATGTCACAGAGCATAACCACTTCCAGCTGACGAGAGACCTGGCACAGCAGACTGCACCTGCCTTCGACTCAACGCTAGATGGGCTCAACAACACCAAGCCAATTTTATGGCAAGTCATTTCAATATCAATAAAAAAGATAAAAAACTGGAAAGTGGATGAATTCAGAAATTCGTGTCCATACATATTAAGTAACAATTGGCGGTATCGGTGAATAAAATTGAGTTTGTTTTTCAGTGGCTGCTTCATCAAGTCGACAGCTAATATTGAACGATATGGCTGCGGTTTTATAGAGTGAAACTTTAGTACGAGTTCACCGCCGGCTCTTAAACATGAAAGTTTTAGATTTATATATAAGTATATAATATTAATCGGTCTATCCGTCTCGTATTAAAAACGGTACAACGGTAAGTCTTTGAGTATGTAAGACCATCCAAATAATCCACTTTCTTATCTGAATACGAAATTAAAATGAAAAAGCCTCTTTTTTATGTAACGAGATGATAAACGAGCAGAGCAGCGACGTCGCGTTAGTGGTCATGGTTAGTGGTCACCGTCTCCCATGCACATCAGTAACATCCAAAGATATCACCGGCACGGTGTCGACCGAAAAGGAAGCGGGGAATCCGCATTATTTCTAGTTCTCTGACATTGCCAACGAAACACGTATGAAACATTTCACGGTCGATTTTAGAAGGAAGGTGGTAGTTAGCCAGATGGACAAAATACCTTATCACCATGAAAGTACCGTCGGAAGTAAGCTGAATAATACAGGGCCCAACGACATCAAGCAGGAAAAACCGCTCGAAAAATAGCCTCATTTATTGTTCATCAGGGTGCACCACGTGCAAGACAGGTTGGTTCAGGCGCAAACGTCAATGGAGCTCCATATATGCTCTTTGTTATTATAACATGTCAACAAGAGGTTGACCTAAATTAATGACTCATTTTGGATCGAACACCACAACTCTCTACTCTATATCTACCCTATCTCCGTAAACTGGTAAAATTAACAATGAAAAAACACGGAATATTCGTTGCCCAGGGCGCGGCGGGGTCGTCGACACATAGCCTTTGTGTTAACCACTACGGGTCTCTAAAAACAGTGTTTATGTGACCGGCCGCGCTCACACAATGGCCGATTGAAACGGTTCCCTAAGCAGATATTGTGACTTTACAGGCATGTGATGATAACGGCGAGAAATCGAAATTGGTCTACATTACAATTGTTTCAGTTTCAATAGTTTATTACTACAAGTGACTTCAATTGAACAATAACGGAACAGTAATTGAGACGGTTCTGTGGATCAGTTGGTAATGCTCCTATTGATGAGTGAGGGGTCCCGCGATTGATTCCTGCAATGGGGGAAACATCTTTATTATGTATTCTTAATGTTGTCTATTTCACTTCCAGCATAGGAAATTCTAGGAATCACCCATATAAATATGCTACCGTTGAGTAAATGTGTCCAGGAGGATTTAACGTTTTCTGTAAAGAAAGACCGAGGATTTTGTATAGATTTTCCTGTAAATTCTGGATAAGGACCTGTATACATATTTTTTTTTAATTTTTTTCTAGACTTAATAATTACGCAAATATGGGGGAGTGTTTATCAATTTTCGTATATTTTTATGTTTTATTTTTCGTATATTTTTAGACGACAAACGAGCAGACGAACCTGATCATTCACACCTGATCAGTAACACCTAAGGTATCACCGTCGCAATGCCGACTGAAAATGAAGCGGGGTTTACTGGCTTTTACTGATGGATACCATGACCGAAACACAAGAAACGTACAAACACAAGATAGGTACAAACACCCCACCACCATGCGCGTTCCGTTTGATTTAAACTAGGTACTGGAACTAATCTCGTACAGAGCCCAGAACATGCAGCAGGAAGGACCGATCGTCACAGCCTGTTCCGTTCCTCAGCTGGGTGCTCCACGAGCAGGTTAGGTTGGCTTAGGCTCAAAGATGTTTCCCCCCCGGGGGCTGCCACCTTGTCGTGGTGGGGGGGCTTGCGTATCCTAATGATCCCCGAGACTATACGGCAGAGTCTCAACTCATACCGGAAGTCGAAGTGTGAAGGATCAGACTAAGAGCAGCCCAGGGTGTATGTTTCTCCGGGTGTCCCCTCTGTTAAGCAGAGGACACACTGGACAGAAACGCGGTGTTGTGTTTCGGGCCCGACAGGGTCCGAAATAGGGCAGTAGAGCGCTCTTGGTGCCCGAGAGCGTTCTAGGCGAAGGCGGCCCGCATAGGCGGGCCAACCGTCGAGGCGTCACGGTTGAATGTGCCAGTAATCCCGTGGCGCCCCATCAAGACGATGATAGCCCCGCTGGGTTTTAGTGGGTATTCTGGCACGTAGACGACCTGCCAGGGAGTCCCACATACTCGCCGCCTCCCCGCGGCGGGATGCGTAAATGCATTTCCCAGCGTTAAAAAAAAAAAGAAAAGGCTCAAAGATGTTTGGAGATGTTCATAACCCCATCCCTTTGATTAATAACTTTAAAACATTGCATTTAAAATTCATGTACAAAAAACATACTTCATAAGTTCAAATAAAATGTATTTGAAATGTATGTCACAAGATGCAGTTGACGAAACTAGTTTTTTTATTCTCCAATTCGCCCCTAAACATAGCTCCAAAATCAACATTTTTCTTACTACTAAATCTGTTCTTGATTTGCACGTTAAATCTTTTATGTTGCCTATTATACTTGATAGTATCAGGCGTTACTTTGCGGAAATTCATTATTATTAAATTAGTATTAATTTACTTTGCAACAATCCGCAAGCACAATGTATGACGGTATATACTTCTATACATGCATGAAACCACCATACCTCCCACAAAGGCAAACATGCAATTATGATAAACGTACATAGCAACACACATACCGTCACCAACACGTGTTTCGTTCCGAAACAGAGCATCATCAGGATGAGTAGATTTTACGATTGTTAACCCCAAAGTCAAGTTACCTATTAGTTAACAAAATAACAGATGGACACAAACACAGAGACAAATAAACGCAAGTGGCCGTATATTTTCTTTTTTAAAGCGACCACTTCTTCCAAGTTAACTGCCATCATTGGGTTCTTCGACTAGTTATATTTTACGTTCTCTATTCGTTTGTTTCCATGACAGTGTCCCGAGACACGTGTCACGTCAGTTCATCTTTAAAAATAAGTTAACGGTTCACTGATTTCTTTGCACATGTTCAGGTTTAGAATACCTTTGACATGTCTTTGAAAGATTCAATTTGTGAGTTGTTTCAAACTGGAAGCCCCCGGCGGCGCCGCGACGTGCCATGCGCCTCCGATACGAAACTTTTTGTTTTGTAATTTCATAATACAAATCATTTAAGACCTTCTTTACTTTGGAGATCGTAAATTTTCATGAAACATATTTTATTAACTATAATATAAATGTATATATAAAAAATAAAAAAAAAATTATTCATAAATTTCTTGATTGTATGACTATTTACAGTTTTCCCTCCTACTCCATCATACTGGAGGTATAATTATCACTCTTACCATCATTAAAGTTTGTTATCAATCTTTAATTAATTATATTTCGACGGTCGATTTCAAAGTTAAATAGTAAAATGTCGTGAACCATAACTTTAAATTTTACTTCTGTTAGACTTATTTTAAACATCTTATACTTTCAATCAAAGCTTCGCTTTAAACAATTTTACTATTATGAAATTTTACAAAGGATGCTCCTCTGTTCGTTAACACACGCTGTCACATCGAAATACTCACATATACATACACATCACCTTTTCAAATATATCTTGTATTCATTTGATGAATTTCTCGACTTCAAGTAAACTTTCCGCTATCTTTGTCGAGTTTCCAAAATGTAAAGGCTCTCCTACAAGTATGTTATCGTACCCAGTGCAGACGCAAATCTGATACACAGGGTACTCCTTGCACGGAACAGAGATTAGGCTCTATTTACGACGAAGACTTTAGATAAGGGACAGCCGAGATTTTAATGGGGGAGACGCATTAGCGTCGAGAAATTAAATGCTAGCGCTAGAATGAAGGACGCTTTTAGTGCGCTTGTGGAACAGACTTTATATGTGATAGTAGTTATGTTTATAGACAATATTGACTAAATAAATTACAGTTTAAAAAAACTAAAAAACAAAAATATTTATAAGTATATAGAGTTAGTGTTGCAGCCATAGAAAGTCCAATAATCAATTATGACTTAATAATGTGGAATAAGATAACAATAAAAAATAAGAAAATAAGTCAATTAAGGCAAAAACGTGTGGTATATACATTTATTTTAGTTTATTACTGTATTTCAATAGTTACTACCCCAAGATAAATTAATTTTAAGGGGTAGAAGTAAATGCTATTATATTAAACCTATATGCGGTGATCGAAAAGTTACTGATTTGCTGTCCGGAAAGTCCCTTATTTTATGCATTGAGTACGCGGAAGCATTACTATAGGGAAGCAGTAACCCCCTGGGACCCGTATTGGACAGTCGGTTGCTCAACGTTGTAATGCATCTGTCAAGCCTTTTAGGATGTAACGACATCGATGATACTTCGATATTGTAAAGTGCTTGACACCAGACGATCAGTCATAGTAAATAACTATTGACCAAAATTTTCCTTACAACTCTCGATAAATAAAGATAATTTGACCATCTTTTTGAAACAGCCAAACCTCGACTAGACTGGACTAAGTAAAAGTGTGATTGGGATGGCACGTGAAATAATATAAATAACCTCCCTCCATCCGCAGTGACATGATATTTTAATACTCCATGGCTTCTCAGTAAGTAAAGCTATTAATAGAAAAGCAATAATATTAATGATTATTTAAACGATAAATTTGATTGATTAAGTTCATAATCGATCAATTATAATATTTTTATAGATTTAATAATAATGGAGAATTATAATAATAACATGTAATAGCGACATAATAATGTATTAATTTAAATGTATAAAAAATTTACAAATTAGTTTGCACGTCAATTGGCAGGAGTTTACTACCAGTACTATAATAAGTAAGACGTTTTGTAACTAGCTTAAGTGCAGCAGTAAATTAATTGAAATTGAAAAATCTTTGAATTCTTGGATCGTATTGACAAGAAGTCGAGATAAGCCTGGTAGTAAATTAGAATATTATGTTATATCACCATTCCACGTGTGATTGCTTTTGAATGTTTCTGAGATTATGTCACACTCAATGCGAAACTGTTCTTACTCGGAGGTATAAAATCTACAATATGTGATAAATCTCTTTATACTTGACTTACTTAATCTCTTCAATACTTTTTTACTGCTAACGTCATTTCTTTAGTTATAACCGATAAACAGCGACCAAGTCTTTCTTTTTCAAAACTATCCACTTCGCTTAAATTCGTTAAACCAATGTTACACAGTGACCTTTAAACGAACTTTATCACTAAATACCACCTGAAGTCCATCAAAAGATTTATTCGTCTTAAGGTAACACTTAAATCGAATAAAATAATCGCATGGAAATGTTCCCGACACAAATCCGTTTTTCAAGGAGACGATATTTTAATTTAGCTCGTATAAATGTAAAATTTTAGATTATATTTGCTTTTTTTATTACTAATTAAAGGTTTTTCAATATAAATTGTAACTGGGTGTTTTCATACACATAATAGCTTTTTTTCGCAACACTTTCTGCATGATCTGGTATACACAATTTTTAATTTAATTCATCAAACATCGCACATTAATCTATTTAGCCGTGACCACGATCGATAATAAATAAATATATAGAGATTTTTTTGTGTCAGCGGACGAGAAACGAGCCGATGAACCACCTGATGGGGAATAGTCATTGACGCCTTTGTAGGTCCGTAACACCAAAGGCATCACTGACGCTGGCCAATATGAAAGCGGGTGACCCGCTTATAACTGGTTGTCTATAACTGCAACCAAAACGTACAAAAATGTGTGTTAACAGACACTATGAAATAAATTAACATTTTTTGTGAGTAGTTACAATTGAAATGGATTAAAAAAGTAAATACAGGAAAGGTCATAATATTGTACATAGTATTTTTTTTATGACTATCCTACAAAGGAGTAGACGAGCCACTTGATTGTAAGTGGTATCGTTGTTCACAGACTTCAGTGACACCAAAGGCTTCACCTAAGTGTTACCGACCAAAAAGGAAGCGGGTGACACGTATAAGACGTTTCACGATCGATTTTAGAAGGAGGATGGTAGCTAGGCAGTCGGGCAATATACCCTACCACCGTGCAAGTATTGTTAGGAGTCAACTGGGTAATACAGAGCTCAATGACCTCCATCAGGAAGGGCTGTTCGCCACAGCCTCGTCAGTTGTTCAGCAGAGTGCACCACTAGCCGGGGAGGTTGGCTTGGACTCAAGGTTAAATTACCCCTAAAATTTTGACGAAAATTAATATTATATTATCAGTTATTATAAAATTAATTCTATCGTTACTGACGGTACATTATGATGGGTTACGTAATTGTTTAATCGGATTCACTCGGCTAGTTTCCGACCTATCTCCGCTCCGCTCGTATGCCGCCCGCTGCTTCTGCCTTAGACTACTCAATATTCTGAAACGCTGATTTAATGAGGCTTAAGATGTTAATGGCTAACTCAAGGCTGGGGAATCTTTATCCAACCTTAGCTACCCGAAGGCCTCGGACATGGCTGACGACTACTTTCTTACTGTAACAAACGAGGCGAACACTTCATATGCACGCACTAAACATGACAGCTCTTAACAAGCCACCGGTTTTCACCTATCCAACTAGCGACTTCTCTGAATATTTCTCATCTCGACACCGTAATCAGATACGATTGACTCCGGCCGTCGAGTTCTGAGCCCTTCTTTTACGTGACTTTGCAATAACTATACGAAACGTGTTGTCACTACAAAACTAGTTACTTTAGTATACTTTCAATGATATTCTGGTCAGCTGTTGATATTCGAGCAGTTTGGCAACGATTTATCCGTCTATTATATGTGCAATAATATTGTAGGTACGGCGAAACACAATAAAATCCAAAACAATACCTTAAAAGGCGGCGTACTCTTAAGAAGTACCTCGAGCACGTTGGGTGACGCTCACCGTTATGTCTTGCATGCATATTTTTATTATCCGCGTCATCGATTGTCTTATTGTTTTCTAAGGATTGTTGAGTTGTAGAGGCAAGGCCGGTCATTTGGTTTTCGAATACTGAACTTAAGAATTAGTGAAGCGTAATATCTGCGATTAGGGAAGCGATTTGTAATCAGATTGAAATACAAATTAATTCGTGAGTACCATTTAAATAAAAAAATCTCTACAGCTACAATTACAGTTGAATGTAAATTTCATCAACCCTGAAATTTATTTACATGGAACGAGATTTGTTTTGAAACGACCGGTTATCCACACAGTATTGAAAGAGCAATTAAAATCCCCGGCCGGTCGACCGCTCAGGACCGCGTCAAATTTGAACCGACACGCGAGAAGTAACACTAGCGCTACGAACATCCACTTCAACATATATTTGTTCAACGTTGGATTTAAATTACTTTAACTTGACGTTGCCCTCGGTGAATACATTTAATAAATCAAAATAAACATCTCTTAGGTAGTTAAGACATCAAATGTTGTTCCATGGAATTTTCTCTCTTCTAATATTCGGCACACCAAATCGTTAGATTTTCAACGGCTTTTGAAATTACTTTTGCTTATGGAATACGGCTTACATTAGAAGACTGTTTCTTCAACTACTCCTAATATTGTTACTGATATTCAAAAAGTTTGTTACTGTTTCCGTTAACAATGTCCCTTTTTCTAGCGTTCCGATTTCTAAGCGGATTGCCTGCAAGAGTTCTGTACTTAGCGATAAATCCGTCATTTTATGTACATTTTCTTAGTGTAATTGTTCGGTGGCTCTTATTTGTGATGTACAAGTAATGGTCTGATGAATATCTATCTAACAATAAACTTAATATGATTTATTTACCCGATGATAAAATTAAGATATTAAATTAATACATATATGGCATAGGTTTATATTTAGGTAATCCACGTTCGCTTGCCAAAGACTTCTCATTCATCGTACGAAACTTATGCTTTAACAAAACAAGATTATGAATAACTTATTTTAAAGCTATGACACTTCAAATTAATTTGACTAAAGAACAGTACCTAACCAACCGTGCTACGAAAAAGTAACATTAACTAAGATTTTTAATTTAAATCGTTATCCGTGGAATATATGTAAGATCCTTCAATATGAAATAGTCGATTACACAAACAATTCACCCATGCAAACAACCACCTGATTTAAGACCCTTCCTGAAAAGTTGCACACCACGCAAGACTATGGAATACTTAAGTTAAAGTCCTAAGGTCCTCTTTTGCGATGAGTGCAACGCTAAAAGATGTTTGGTTGACATTAGGATTCGCAACGTATGGGACAGTTTGAGTCAAATATTATCGAGTGGTATGAGAATGATTTGTGTGGGGACATTGTTTGAGTGTTTGAAGGGTGCCTTCATTCATACATGTACAAACATGCGTGCTTTGTTTATAGGCCAGTTGTTTATGGAGGACTCGTGCTGGAACGTACTTGATATCCTTTTGACTTTCATATCTCGTGTGAAACTCATTGATATTCCAGTACATGGCACGGGTGTATACAGGTCAGCACACCAAGACATGGTAATAACTGTATATGTACATTATTTTATTTGCAACAAAATACATTACTTATTTATTAGACTGAATGTATTTTACTCGAAAATCTCGCTTTCGTTCGTTTTGTCTACTGTCGTACAGTAGATATATTCTTTTGAGTAGTAGATGTTTGATTCGCCAGCCGATTAGAGTGAAAATATTCAAGAATCGTAATATATACAATGTAATTTGAATGAATACACACACGCAACTAAGAAATAATAAATAAATAAAGAATAATAAATAATTTATACCTAGAACAATTATGTTAGAACCAAGCACTTAAGTTTTCATTTTAAAACTCGGTTTTTCTTTGTCGGTTATTAAATAATGTATACATTAACTACACACATTTGTATCAAAGAAATAAAAAGATTTCCTCGCCATTTAAACAATATATACCTGTGAAACATATTGCGATCAGTGAAAACAGCAGTTCAAAGAAGGGTAGTTTAAAGATCTCATTGGCAAAGTGCGATTCACCCAAACAACCGCTAGTATACGTGGGTAGTGATATTTAGAAGAGTTGCTAAGGAATATAGAGAGTTTATTTTCCAGTACGTCACCCTATTTATTACTTTGAGGGTGCGAGATGGTAAATACATTATTCTTGTCACTCAAAAGTGACATGGGTATGAAAAACTTGTAATGCCCGGACACCCCTGGTGGCCGCGTGGTAATCTCTAGAGCTTTCACGTTGCAAAAAGTTTAATTTTATTACATTAAATACTTGTAATACATTTGTAAAAAAATACATTCACAGGCGGTTTTTGGTGTGAAGTGTAAATACATATTTCGATCTGACTAAAGAACTTTCAAGACCTCGAATTCGGTCGTCCACGACTGTTCTACAGGGAGCAGACAGAGGGAAACTCACAGCTTGCAGGACGAGTTATAGTAATGAACAACGATACTATATTGATGACACTTGATCTTTTACATCGCTGAAGCTGCCGGGTGAGTACAAATAGAAAATTTAACGAGACGGTGCTTGCTTGACGCCTCGACAACGGAGCACATGAAAAATTTTAAGTTCTAATTTGATAACTCAGCCTCACTTTGTCAAAGACAGAACAATGTAGTACTGCCACTACATACATAGACATATATAATAAAGCAGCATTCTGACCTCTGAAATATGTTGCGAACGTGAAGTCCATTAAACTCAAACTAATAATCTGTTATTTCATGTAATTAGTTAACAGTACTCTTTAAATGTGAAAATTTTCTTTTTTTCGTCAAATTTCATCTCGCAGACTTCCTTCAGTTTTCTGTTTTAATATTGAATAAATAATTGTAATAACGTCGCTACAAAGAAATATGGAAAAGTGGTAGGAGAGAAAAAACAAAAACAAGTATTAAGATAGACAAATTTATCTGACGAACGTGAGACTGCAATTTTGTTTCTAAGCTACAGGTTACCTTTCATCTATGGTTATAGAATTAATTACTTAATTATAAAATTCTCATGTTATGGTTTTTTTGTATTCGAATTTACTATATTTTTTAGACATATAATGAAGTATTTGTATCTAACGTTGTTATTTTTGTACACTTTGTACGGTAAAAGGGACCACGGTTTGGTTTCTCTGTACGTACCTTCGCTGTGACGGTCCGATAGAGTCGAGCACGTGAGTGTAATTTGTGAGATTACCGTCCCGGGATCGGAGGGATCGACTGAGCTGGATCCATCAGGACGATTGTGACCGCGAGATTACGACACAGGATTACGGGCTCAGGATTACGGGCACAGAAGTTACGCCACACGTAACTTACAAATTAATTCTAGGCGCTCGCCTAATATGATTTTGTAATCTTAGGACCCTTAAGTTTAATCGTTAGTGTGTACCTGTGTTGAGTTGACGAGATTATCTCCAATTTATTTACATTAGGGTATGAGTGGGTTTGTTGTAGAATAACATTGTAAATTGGACATCTGCAAAGGGAACAGTTTGTACACGGCTTTACTAATAAATAATGTTATGAGATTATGTACAACATCATCTTATTGTATCATTTTATATCTTTGTGGAATAAGTTATTATTCATTATATAATTATTCATTGAATGAAACGGTTACAAAAAGTCGTATTTCTCAATTTTACTAATTATATAGCAAATATTGTTTTTTTTATGTTTATAGCCGACAAAGGAGCAGACGAGCCACTTGATGGTAAGTGATCACCGTCGCCCATGGACATCAGTAAGACCAAAGTATTCACTGGTGTGTTGTCGGCCAGGACATGAGAGGAAGGTAAGAAAGAAAGTATTGGCTCTCGAGCCCTCAGCCGGAACACGACGAGCTGGCCATGCAAGCAACACGGAAAGATAAAAATTCCAGTAATAATATTAATGACTTAATAATAATGTTGAGATAAAAAAGACATTTCAAAAAATAACTAAAGAAGCTACTTTTTGTGTAGGTGTCGAAAATTAACTATTTTGACGTGATAACGTCTTATAAATCGATGAACGCAAGCTACACGCACAATAAAGCATGACTCTTTGTCACGTTCCGCCTGAGCCGAGTGTACAAGCGAAATTGCCGAACAAGCGATAGAGAGGCACGATCGGCCTAAGCGTTTGACTTATTGTGCATGTATCTCTCTTCCACTCTATCGGCCGATGCGTCTTAAATATCACACTTCTATATAAGTTGTCAATAAATTGTTAATAGCACACAAAGATTCCCGCTCAAGCAGCCGACCGTACAAGACATCTCCACAAGCTACGATCAGCTACGAGCTACAACAAGCCACACCCCGCGCTACGCGGACGCTACGCGGCCGCTACGCGCAGCTACGCGCCCCGTACCAAGTTCAGGTGAAATTGTCGCCGAACTATCGCCGCCTCTACCGCTGCATAG
>PDGT01000035.1:310473-506176 GCA_003671415.1 Megathymus violae
AATTTTTCATCAATGTTTTCTTTGACGTTATCACGTAAAAACGTTCGTAAACCGACTTTACAGACAACCAACTTTTTTCTATATACTTCTAAAATAATAAAACTTGTGTATGTTTAGTTCGATTAGAGTTTTCTTAAGTAATACTTTTATTGTCAAAAAGCCGAACGTATCCGTGCTGTAGATCTCCAGAAGTCTAGCATTCGAGGAGCTTTGCTTCTTTTGTAAATACAGGAAGATATACATTTTTCATACATTCCTCTTTACATTCTTTCATATCATGATTTTATTACCAATTTAATCGGAACTCTACGATCAATTTTAGAAAGTTTATTTAAGCTATAAATTCGCTTGCCGAGGTCATTCTCGTGGGAAACGCAGGAGAGACATTTTGTATTTTACTTCAATGTGAAAACACTTCAATTGAGAAACTTCACAGAGAGCGCGCCTAAAACACGCTGACATATATCGATGACCATCTCCACCTTTCCAGACTACATATGACTATAAATAAACAAACAAACGTTCACACACTCACACCCCCGCACTAAGGTTCCGCGTATTGCGGGTGACATGGAGATACACAAATATGACATCACAAACACCCATGACCCGAGAACAAACACTTATCTGTCACATAAATATCTGCACCGGCCCGTAATAGAAATACAGATGGCATCAGTCCATTGTTAATCTGTTGTCGCTCCATTATATGCCACGGGATTCTACTCACTGAATAGTGATTTTACCTGTTCTTCCTTAAAAGGACGCCTGCAGTCTACTGCAGTGTCTAGTACTGATAGACGGTGCAGTGCGGTCTGGCGTGGTGAGCTATGAACCAAATTTGAAAATAAAAACTTAGTTGTAACAAATTTCCTACTTTCGCTATTCTAATGGAAGATCTTTCAACGTCAAACAAATAACTTTAACGGCGATGTGTAAGTATCAAAGTGAATCGTGATGTAATATTTAGTTGCCGCCGGCACGCGTCATTAAGGACTCCGTGAGCGTTCGGAACGCCGCGTCATCGCTTCCGTGTAATTATCCCATACAAGGGTGTGTTTAAGGGCCTTAATAACATTCATCGCTTGTAATAATTAATGTCTGTTTCGCGATGGCCGGATGGTTCATTATTACGCTTGTTGGCGAAAAGTTGCAAGCTAACTTACAGTGCTCTAACGTCATGGAACAGTTATAAATAACTATTATTAAATTGAACCAGTTCGTGTCTATGTATGAAGATTATCACAAATATTAATTTTTATGCGATATCAATGTCCGGGAATTTGTATCGATGTCCGGGAACAAAACATTATTTTTATCACGTTGTTCGTTTGAGTACGAAGCAAACATATGGAAGTAATTTTATTATGGTCTTCAATATTGTAGAGCCGGTGAAATAAATCCTTATTAAAAAATTATTATGGATGAATGGTGCATCGTGTTGTTCTGGCTGTTTTACTAACTTAACATCATTACTTTAGAAATGAGTTGTTTCTCTTTCGAGTAATTGTGACACAGTCTTAAAGGATATGAAATATTTTTTATATGAAGCGTACAAATTGCTTTTGAAATTCAGTTCATGCCTTAAACGTTACATGTTCAAACGATGGAAAAGAAAAACGAGGAAATTTCTAAAAGATACCATATCCGTTACGATCGTCTTACTGCCCCAAACACGTCTACGACTCAGTTTAAAATAATCAAATCATTTGGCATAAGTTTTATTTTTTGAGCAATAAAGTTGAGAACAGCTTAACCGTCTCGAACAAGTAATTGTAACCCGTTATATGAGGATGTCATCTTGCATGACCTTTAATACAATACAACAAGGCCGAATCTAGCTTGACCGAGATACTTAGACAAAGGGAACATAGTCTAGGATCTTGTCACACAGAACACGTCTGAGGCTTGTTAGGGAGCTGGAGTTTTATTTTCATTGTATTTAGCGTTTCGAAGGGGAAGATAGGTTTCATCTTAATTATCTCCACTTAGCGCGTCGAACACTGGCACATTCTTTTTGTATCGTGCTTCTTTAGAGATAACATGTTGAGGGTGTACCCTTATTAACATGAGATTCAATCTCACTACATAAATCAAATAGTCAGCATCATAATCTACAAAAGTCTAATTCCAGGGTTGGGCTCTATTTTCAGTTCATGCTTTGTGCGGATTGCTGATAGTTTGCACCGTATTTAAAGACAGTATAAAAATCTCTGCGACGCGCACTTTTCTTTCAAATATTTATTTCACCGAGAACAGTGATTATTTATAACGGCCTTTAACTAATAAACCCATTTCTCTCTTTGTAATAATAATAGGAGAATGTTGAGAATAGAGGATGATACATATAATATAAGATAATTATATATTAAGTTCAAGAGATCGAGCGCTTTACTTAATTACAGGTTAGGCTGTATGGTTTGAGTCATTACATCGCTGGGCTCTATGCTATTCAGTATAATCCGACGGCACTCATGGATGATTGTGGGATCTGGCCACCTGGACCTGGCTTGCAAAAATATCCTTCTTTTTTTTGTTCGGAATATAATCGGAGAGTCAGTAATCAGCGGGACCCACTTACACCTGGCCGGAGAAGCATCACAGATGCCTTTAGTACTCTTTTTTCGGTTGGCTTTGAATTACTTTTAGCAAACATGGGCGAAGGCTAATACTATCGTAGGGCTCGTCAATGGGTTTGTTGGCTGTTTAGATAAAAAAAAAATGTTAAACCTCATATACTAATATTAGACAGAAAACAAAATTATGGAAGGTCTGTTGTGACTCTTTCACGAGCGTGGGAACATTCATTTAAAGATGCAAATATTTTGGAACGCGTCGGCGTAATTAGAAGCTCGCGCGTGAGCTACACACTAACCAAGTTAATCCTGTGTACAGATTTATTATTCTGTCTCGTCTCTTATCCTGTTCAATTATCAAATGTGTTCTGCGGGTGTCACTGTAGAGTTGTTTGTTTTAATTAAAAAATAAAATTCTGACAGTTGCTTCGGACAAGTATTGTATATTGTAAAACATATTCAATCGCAGTCATTAACAAACACTGACGTTATATTTACAAAGAACAAGATACATCCAGTGAGATATATTCGGAGTACCTTCGGTTACTCTTCAAATGATATTTATACACGTTCTACTTCATATTATATTATTATGATCTATTTCCTGGATATATTTATTATTCGACAGGGAAACACTTAATCGAAACCTCTATCGATATTCAAAAACGCCACCGGGAAATCCAACAGGCTCCACAAAGATTTGCATTCCCGCATTTCCTGAACTATTACCCAAATTCACAAAGGGACATTCACAGATACATTTTTCACGCGAGCTCGAGAGAGCTTCGTTTCATCCATTTGACGTTTGGACGCCATCGCTGCATATTACATTTCGATGCCCTGTCATATAACTGTAGCGAATGGGAAATAATTTATAAAGTTATCGAAATACAAATAATTAGCATTCAAGTGATTTAATTTAATTGTAATACACAATATTAAAATATTTGAAATGCATACAGATCAGTTCGGTTCAGTTCATTCAACATTAAATTAGAGGAAACCGAATGGATTGGAAGCAGTGGAATTCCTTTCATACTCCTACATCGCCACCAAGTACTTATTTATGGGGTGTTGACAATGTTTAAAACTTCATTGCACCTCTCAGTACTCATATAAAGATTTAGATAATAATGTCGCTTTTCTTGTTCAAAACTTGAATTCGATCCTAGAACTTATTCAATATTTCACCATTATTCTTCTGAAGACAGCAACTAATATATTTTTATTAGAACACACGAAGTTCAAGCAACTATTTTACTTCTTTGTTCAGTAATTGTGGTGCGACCGCTCACAGTCTGACAGGAGCTTCAAACGATAGCTGCAATCCAGTTACATAAAAATTTTGATACAGAAGCAATTGAAAACCCATTTGATATAACACAAAGGGTGCATTCGAGTACAAATCGACCGGAGAAAGTGTACTGACGCGAACCAAATCGAGTACATTGCTCATGCACTTTTAAATAACGAGGATAAATAACTTCCTTAAGTTAGATAAGTAATAAATGTAAAATAGCGATAAATGTAAAATATTTTTAAAACATTTCTATCCACCGCTAAACTCTAAAAACCATCGAGGCCGTCCAAGAATGATTGCTCAATGTCAATCTAGAATGCATTCAGCAAGTATTGGATGCATTAATTTCATGGATATTATTCATAACATTTCAATCGAATAAGTTAAATGTAATATAAAATGCGAATAGCAGTCGGGAGCACTAAATAAAAGAGCGCTTTGAGATCCTCTCTGAGGCGGCGTGCGAAGACCGAGGATTGAGTTCGTGCGAGGTGTAGAATATGGAAGAAAAATTGAGCTTTCATGATGTCAAACCTTACACGATGCACAACTTCATGATGTCATACCTTAAACCTTATAGATTTTGAAAGGTCGTTTCAAAATCTAGTCGTTGAAACGACCTTTCAAAATCTAGAAGGTTTAAGGTATGACATCATGAAGGTGTAGTAATACTCATAATACATGCTCATAATAAAATTGTATCGGGACTGAAATTACATAAACACAAACACATAAACACAATTTGATGTGTTGGCAGATTTAATACTTAGGCTTCGGATAAATATCTAGTACATTTAAATACAAGATGAAAGTTTATATGGGTTATTTTTAATACATTAACCGATTTGCTTCTTATTTGCAACAAACTTTCCGTACTTGAAATAACGCCATAAATGTTTTCCAGATTTTCAGTATTTTCTAAGAAAAAGAAGTTAAATGAATGAAGATACTTTTAAATTTTTCGAGATGTGCTCCTGGATAAAATGTGTACGTGTTTGAACTGATGTTTGTATGTTGCGTGAATGCTATTCAAGCAATTACCTACAACTTCAGTTGAAGGTAAAGTTTTGACACGACATACTGTACCCAATACTACTGACAATCTTGGTCTTAGCGAGTATAATTATTACAATCGTACTGAATTTGTTGCAACACTTAAACTTATACCCGACCTCACGTTGGAGAAGAAGTGGTTTATAAACCCGTTTGGGATAATGTTCGAGGTGATTTGGGTGAAATTAATTCTTTATCAAAATCATTTTAGTACAATTAATTAGCTTTAGCAGTGACGTCATTGGGAATAACTTACATTATTTCCAGATAGCGACACAGCATACGCCATGTTTAAGATTGCCATACGTGTATTGAAGTATTTCTTGACCTAGCTAAGACGTTCGACACCGTCTCTACCCCCCTCCTTATGTATCACTATGGCATAGAGAATTACCGCATCAACTTCTCACATACTATTTAACTGATCGCCAGCAACAATTAAAACTTGGTAATTACCTAAGCCAACCAATTAGCATCACTTGCGGTTTGCCCCAAGGTAGTGTCCTCGGACCTACTCTATTTTTGATTTACTTAAATGACCTATGTAACTATAAAATTGAAAATTGTAAAATATATACCTATGCCGATGACACTGCCCTCATTTTTAACGCTAAGTCCTGGGAAAACCTTAAAGTTACTGTGGAAAGAGGCATTAGCTGCGTATTTGGATGGCTTAAAGATAACCTACTAACATTAAATATAAATAAAACAAAATACTTACCATTTGCAAAACGTAATAATAATTTACCCAATATCGATTTTAACATAAAATTACATACATGTCTAAGCCCAACCCAATACCCTCGTTCGTGTTCTTGTTTAAGTAGAAGTAATTATATAAAACAATTAGGCGTAGTTATTGATCAGCGCCTCAACTGGAGTCAACATATTAAAACCGTTGCTGACAGGATGAGAAAGTTAATATGGGTTTTTAAAAAACTACGGGGTATCGCTGATGAAAGTATCCTTATAACTACGTATAATGCACTTGCAAAATCAGCACTCAGTTACTGCATTCCCGTATGGGGTGGTGCTGCTAAAAGTACCCTGATAACCTTAGAAAGGACTCAGACAGCTCTGTTGAAGGTAGCATTTAACAAACCATTACGTTTTCCAACATTTACACTACATAATACCTACAACATACTCACTACATGCCAAATTTACATACTTAGTTAATGAAAACTCATCTAAAACTTTCATATTACAATAATTTATCTAACAAACGCCAAATTCGCGTCACTTGTGAAATCCCGCGATGTATGACCAAATTCAAACAGAAGCAATTCTCGTCCATGTCCTCTTCTCTGTACAACAAATTTAATAAAAAGCTAAACATCTACCACTTAACCAGGTTTAAAATGAAACGCTTAATTACAACACATTTAATAGACTTAAATTACGAGGAAACTGAATTATCTATTTATCCTACTTCCATATAGCGGACATCAATTATAGATAAATAAAGACAAAGGCGTACACACATAACCATATCCACACACACCCACACACCCACACGCACATTCGGTCATTCACAACTACTAAAAGTAATTATGTACTTTTAAATTGTACCTTTTAAATTGTATTACCTAGTATTAATGTTTCAACTTATTTTCTTAAATGTATTTTGTTGATCAACACTGTCTTTTGTCTTGGTGGATGAGCGGGGCACCTGTGACACAGGTCTTGAACCAAGTACAGGGCCCTTGCGACTAGCGTATGTGAATGTGTTGATATCAATAACATATTTTTATTTTTATTTATTTTATTTATACAATTAGCCATGTTATGAGCGTATTGATATTTTTTTGTATTTATATATCATAACATTGCCCTTTTTGAGACGAAGTAACGTAGTGTTGGCCGTTTGCCTGAAGTAATATACCTTAAGACTGGTTTTCGTGGTTGGATCACAGTCGCGGGTATTGCTAGTAATAAATAATAAATAAACTGTTAGACACTCACACACGACTAGAGAACAAGCATTTATTTGTAACAACAGGAATCCAATCTGGGAGCCCCCGCTCGGCAATCAGGATCTACCTACCGAATGGGCTGCGGGGTCATCAAATTTTATTAAAGATTTACAGTATTATAATGAAATTTATTTTGTAGTCCATTAATAAAAAATTAGAACATGTACATATTTCCACTAATAATTCCAGCGAAGAACAAAAAATATGTAGAGGAAAAATATAACGAACTCTGCCCGTGAGAGCTAACAGGTACATTAATTATTCAGTCGGATAATGTAAACGCAATGGTACTGGATAAATAACAGCTTTAAAACTCGGTTCCGTTCCGTTGTATAAACACAACTTGTGGTGGTACTGGTGCTGCTAACTCTACTTTTTTTTTCAATGTTGAGTACGTAAAAGATTCATAATTAGACACATAGATATTAAAGAACTTGGTACTTTGAAAATAGGCTCATCGTTATGAGGCAGTGGGTTCGAATTTTACGAGTACGGGTAATTCTATTTTTTCAACATTTTATGCGAATTCTTTTGTCAGTAGTTGGAAGAACGGTCAGTATTAGTAAAATTATTTTTAGCGCTTTCGTGCTTCGCAGAGCAAACTGTCGAGAGTCAAATGATCTACCATCAATTAAATTGCCTCTAAGCTTTCAAACAATTCGCACTAACACAGCGTCCTGAACCACGGTCAAGGCCTGTTCACTTACGGAGTTTGAAATCACGTAAATAAAACTTGCATCTATGTAGGAAAACGTCGTGAAGAACCATATATATATATATATATATATATATATATTATTTGTAATACTGGGTAACTGGAAATGTTGTATTTAAATGCTATTATAATATTATTGCTAATTATATAATATGCATTATTTATAGTAGCCAATCCTTTTACTGATATTACAAATTTTGAAGCGGCGTCCTTATTGACGGGTTAAAGCGTAATAATACGTTTATGGGTCCATTGTTGTATTGAGTGTTGACTCACCTCTCCGCCACTGTCCAAACATCGGTGTAATCACCCTAATGTGTATAACGTTGCCGAGTTTAATAGGCGCACTGCTTCGTAATCCATGTTGTAAAGGTCATGCTTTTCCACTCAGGAGGGTTATGCAATGTTGGCTTATTGGTCAATTGTTAATGGGAGCATTTGCGAAGCACAACGGAGTTCGTGCAAACGTCGCACGGGTCGAACAAATATAGCAAAAATGGAAAAGACACAGTGTAGAGTGTCTCGACTGTACTGGAGATTTTATTACTTACGGTCCGGTCATAAGGTTTCATATCGTTAAGCGCTTCAGTTAATAACGGAAGGAAAATTGTAGAAGTTTATTGACTTTCCCCCGTTCGATCGTATTCTCTTTTGGAGTATTAATTTTCAGTCATTGTCGATCGAATGTATATTACAGAAGCTGTTCCACATTGAAATATAGTTAGTCTATTTTTTATATGGAAGCGTAAGTGTATGCAGTTCGTTTTGTTGCGAAACATTTATATTTTTGGTTGCTTAAAATCAACCAAAAATCATATTTATTATCATACCAATAAACTCTGTTTTGTTTCGAGAATTATGATAAATTTATAAAAACTATAAAGATTTGTGGAATTAAACGTTGTAAAATGATTAAAAAATTATGGTTTTAGAGTTAATGTTTTTCTTCTTTTACTCGTATGTCAGTAGTGGCATAGAAGACATTGCGTCATCCGACGGTAATTGCAATCGTCGCCAGTTCACGTCTCTAACACTAACGATATCATACAAAACAATTATTATGAAATAATAGCGTATTACGGACTCATAACATTGTAACTGATATACATAAAAACATTTCACGATTGATTCTGATTGAGAAGGGTAGCTCGTTGTGTTGGTAAAAATCATATACTTCGCAGGAATACTGTCAAGATTGAAGTGGATAGTACAGAACCTAACATCCTCAAACAGCAGAAAACATTTGTCATAGACTCGTCACGTGCTCAGAAGGGTGCACCATCGACGGAGCAGTTCGGAGGAAATTGATATTAAAACTTTTATATGTAATTTATTTAAATGAGGACTTTTTTAAAACAACCCATTTTAGGGGTAACTTTTGTTGCAGAACTTTGTACAATTCACTCAAGCATGAAATAAATCCAAAACCAAAAATTAAGTGGTAGATGCTTGAAGAGGATGAACTTGTGAAAATATTTAAAGAGCAGGTGGTATATAAAATGAATGATATATATGAAAGGTTAATAGGAATGTCTTTAGGTGAATGTTGAGAAGAAATTGCTAACGTAATCAGGAATAGTGCTAAACATGTTTTAGGTTAAACAAAAGGGAGGAGGAGCTTCACAAGAGAAAACGAATGCTTTTAAAGAGTGGCAGAGTTGCAAGGAAAATGATCAAATAGCTTAGGAGAGCAAAGAGCTGTACAGCCTGGCAAAAAGGAGGGCAAAAAAGACTGTAGCTGTGACAAGAGCTGACCAACAAAAAAACTATATTCCCAGTTGAATGATCCTATGGGACAAAAACGCCTATACTGGATTGTCAAAACAAGAGAAAACCAGAGCAAAGATCTTACCCACATCAAATGTGTGTAAGATGAAGCTGGGGAAATGCTTACGAAAGACGAAGATGTATAAGGTGGAAAATGTATTTCGAAAGGTTGTTGAAAGTAGAGAATAATTAGAATGGTGCCTTGAATGTGGCAGGATAAAAAATAGGATTGATAAGGAAAGTATGCATATAGGAAGTCAAAAATGCGGTAAGAGATTTTTTTATGTTAATAGCCGACAAACGAGCAGACGAGCCACCTGATGGTATAAATGATGGTATAAAAAATACATACATCGCTTAGTAACTAATTTTAATGATTGAGGTAATGGTACAACATCGAATGGATTTCATGAAGAACTAGCTCGAACAAATTCAAATTCAAAATCATTTAATCATATGGGTATTCTATAAATACATTTATGAACGTCATTTTTTACTTCTACCACCGTTTCGAAATCGTGCTTTAATAATGAGGAAAAGAAACGGCGAAAGAAACACAGTTCAATCGAACGTTTTAGGTTTGTAAACTTCGGATTTCTAAATCTTAAATCGACCATGACAGCTGCTGCTGCAACGTCCGTGAATTTCTTCTCAATTTTCTTATCCCCATAATCCCTCCTCAAACCATCATAGATCCGCAATATTCTCAGATTCGGGAACAATCAGCCGCCTCTCGAATCCAGATCTGGATCATTATTCACGGATCCTCGTCCCGCTAAGCCTTGGGTTCTCCGCAAAACAAAATTGACATGTGTTTTGAGAGTTTACGTTACAAATTGGAATATTTTTACATACCTGCAATCGCGAAATATGGTTTACAAAAATCTTAGTTTTGGAAGGTTTTTCAGAAATACTGATGACAGTCGCTATTGAAAATTGAATTTTCATTTGTTTAAATAGTACTATGTGATAGATTTAAATTCAGATGATAGATGATTTTATGAAACGTTTTGCAATTAAATAATACATTACGATTGAAATAAAATTAGTAGTGGCACGTAGAACCACAACAGAAGGATGAAAAAAGCTTAATGAAAATACTGAATGTTTTTCATCTGTAAACTCTGAAAAAATTTAATCTTAATAAACAACCAATGTTTGAAATAGCCCAAACATTCATATATTACTGATACTGAAAACTCAAACTGAATTCTTTACAAGATATAAATAACTGGTCACATGCGGCAAATTAGGTTGTATTCAAGTAAATATTAATTCCCGAAATAATTGTAGCAAAGCAGTCGTCGGTGGAGCAGATTCTGCATTTGTGTAAGTTATATTAACAGAAATATCAGATCGTTTAATCGTATCTAAGCTGAAGTTAAAAACTCCGCAGCGATCCGCGAACATAACTTCTTTATTCTGCAGAAAGTCGGCGTGATACATAGTGCGGTGGCAGTGATGAATGCTCCAACTTACACTTATATTTTTGAACCAGATTGCACCCAAGCGATAGGCGAAAAACATGTTAACTTGAAAATCAGTTCTCACAAATTCAAATTCAAAATTATTTAATCATGTAGGTTTTCTGTAAATACACTTATGCGCGTCATTTTTTGCGTATACTACCATTTCGAAAAGGTGCTTTAATACTGAGGAGAAGAAACGGCGAAAGAAACTCCTCAGCACATCTTTTAAACAACACATGGTAATTACAAAAGTTTAAACCTGTGCGGAACTAGATTCGACACTAGTATTTTATTATTATTATTATTCGACACAACATAACCTATTAATAATATACTTCTACTTACGTTATATTAAAATAACATACATATGGGAGTATCAACTAGAAATACAGATTATCTGATGAAAAGTCATTGCAGCCAAAAGGAATCTTCTGCTTCCCCAAATTAAGCTCCAACCCTTGGTTACGGACAAATTGCTGCTCATTGAATACATTAATGAACCGGCATCTGCATTATTCAGACGTAAATGCACACAAGTTTTGCGGTAAAATTAGCAATGTGTGTGTGCGTGTGTTACTATGTTTTGGTAGTAGAAATGACACTGTAGATAACAGTTGCAAGCTTGTACGTCATAAATGATCCCCCAGTCTAGGCAGCGTTCATGCAGTGAGTTTGTACGTTAGTTGTGAATGTCTGAAATTCTTCCCAGCCTCTGTGAGCACGGTAAACAGTCTTTAACGTTATTATCGTTAAAGAGTAGTTTAATCTTTGTTAAAGGACTTTGAGCAGTTTAAGAGCTTTAAGTATTCTGTTTGGCAAGAACTATATAAGTAGCCACGGGTTCATTTCCCAAACGATGGTACTTACGTTACATCTAAATGTTTATTTTTAGTTGTTTGTGACTTGAGTTCTGTGATTATGCGAACGATTCAGTTCCGATCTAATTCTGTTACGGCTGACAGAAAGTGTATAATGACCTATAATTCTAATAATAACAAACCAAAATCCTCATATCGCCATTTCTTGAAACTTAAATCACTTCAAAACCCTCACAAAGAAATAGAGGAGCCGCTCTATGCCGACCGCTTAATGTTTACCGTGACTCGTGGAAATGGAAATATATTTGTCAGAGATTTAAAATACCTTTACAATGTTCAGCATTTCAGCTGCAATTTTAAATTTGCCTTAATTCTGTTGTACGGATTTTCGTTTAGCGTTCTTTGTAGATTATACGGCTTTAACGAGCTGCCCCTATTGGCTAACTACTTTTTAGTTTGTTTAGTGATAGTTTTAACTAAAGTCATTAATTAGAATAATTTAATTTCAAGAAAACATTTCTGTTAAAATTATAAACATAATTATTATAAATATAATAAAAATAAATAAAATTAATGAGTGTGTTTGAAAGTTGAATTTTTTTTGCTGTTTCTGAGAGTCTACTCTGCCTTAGGAGAGTGATGATGAAAATTAAAATTTCGTAATTATCTGCTTCACAAGGGTTTAATTTCTGTTATAAAATGTATATCGATTTTATTTACACGAAAATGAGTTAATAAGAAGGGATTGAATAGAATCTTATTTAGACATTAAAAGTAATAATTAGGACAAGATAGATTTAGCAAATTAGGACACAGTTTTAGCCACAGCCACCATACAAAAACGTACACGTATACCACGTGAAAGCACACTGCGAGTATACACGTCATCCAAAGACTAAGGATTAAATAAAACATTCTTGGATACTTATTTCATTACGTACATTTTAAACTACTACTACTATCGGTTCTTGTGTTTTATACTAATAAGGTAATATTATAGTTCAGATATGCAACGTTCGACATACGTTTTAAATTTTATTTTTGAAAAATCAATTTATCAAAAAGTAAAGCTGAAATTTATCATTTGTCTTCACTAAGTAGAAGACAGATAAATTGTAGTTACCGAACAAGTGTTTATCTCCACACCGCGAACCGTATTGATCCCGAGCTGCCTATTGTCCCGTTGTCACTTGCACTGCGTTTCTAATTCGTCGTAGCAGCAGGTGCTTTCCTTATTAATTGATCTTCCGCGGTACCTCTCTTATCTACAATAGATTGTACTCGAACATTTATCCTTGTTTACTGGATATTTAAAGGTTTTGTTTGTTTTGTTTTCAACTCGATTCAACTTCAATTTTGTTTCATGTACATATATGTATACGGACTTATAACTTGATGGAAGTGTTACATGGTCATCTTCTATTTTGTTATAATTAGAAACGTGTTTAACTTTGGACAGTGGATGTAAAGTCATCTTAACTTTAACTTCACAGTTATGCCTGAAGGTGTTACCAAACGTATCTGCAACTAATATTTCGAGAACACTGGTTCTGTTAAAAGTTTATTATAAATTTGTCTACCGTATTCACTTAGAGCGAGATCATCTTCCCAATCCCCCTGTGTACTTTCTAAGAACGCTGTCTATTAAATATTTTATCACCCCATGTGAAAAAATCGACATCATTGTCTGAGTTCATACCGACGTTCATCGCGCTGTTGTCAGAAAAAAAAATTATCAGCCGCAGAAACAGGTGCTCAATACCCTTCATTACGATCTGTACAGTGAATCAATTCTTATCCTTCGTCTTTGCTACCGACAAATTGTTTTCCAACTCACAGATGATGCTCAGTATAATTGAAAAATGTGGGATGGCTGAGGAGAGGAAATTTAAAATTAGGAGATATTGAGATTGAAGTGGTATTAGTAGTTATATTTGGTAAGATTTATATTATTTCTAAATATTTAAATATCAGGCGAGTATCATCTTATTTATATTTGTCCAGTTTTAGACAAAACAGAATTTATTCTTCGTTGTCTTTTCAAGAATGGTCGTTAATATGTTTTGTGCGTGTGTAGCATGTGATTCAAGGAATACCTCAAAGGAAAATTCGGAAAATATTGAATATATAATATATTCAATCATGTAAAATACACCCAAAAGTCCTAAGCTTTGTTGTATATTGTGAACCTTTAGTGTAAATTGACAAATCATTATAGCCACGTCAGAAAAACATATATTTTAAAGAGACCGTACTAGACAGACAAGGACCAATTACAGAGTCCTCTTTATGATTCAAATTCAAATAAAAAATCATTTAATGATTTCGTAAATATTATATGCACGAAATTTTTTGCTTCTACCGCCGCTTAAAAAAGATACTTTAACATTGAGGATTAAAATGGCGAAAAAAACTCCTCGGCACCTCTTTTAAAACAACATATGTCAATTACAAAGTAAGTTTTGAGTTGCGTGGAATCAATTGCGGCACTATTATTTCCAAGTATTCCTGTCATTTACATATTAATCTTTACCATAATATCCTTTACCTAGAAGTTGCATTTTAACACGTCCCTTAAAAGTTCTAATGGGTAGATCACGTGTCAATTTTAGAACATTAGTATAATAACAGCTTAGTGTTATTATACTAATACTATACCCGTAGAAAAATATTGAATCTTTTGAACGCGATATAAACACGTAAACAGATTATGTCAATTTCTTGTGTCACGATTATATGTATCATTTTTCTGCGAGTAAATAATTAAAATAGTTCGTATAAAAATGTAATTAATATAAATATATAGCAGGCTACGGTGAGTACACCTATTTCTTTAATTTTTTTCCGTAAAATGTTACGTGACTCTAATCTACATGGAGCTGTAATTGGTGCTACAATAATGTAAATACAACTTATATTGTTTCGCAAGTGTTACACTGGTACACATGTAATAACCGTATGTATTAACACGCTAAACAAACTAAATTTATTAAATTGACGTTAGCAAACGTAAGACAAGTTCAACTTATATAGTTATAAATAAGAAAGTACTTGATCGCAATAACTTATAGTAATTAATGTTACTACACTGTATTTATATCCTTCATGTAGGATGCAATTAAATCGAGTGCAGTGAGTTGTTTCTGAAAGGAACTTTCAGAAGCGATTGCTACATCTTCGCCAGAGGTGATTTTATCGTCATTAATCACTATTTCATATATGAGGTTGCATGATTTATTCTGGTCTATCTCGTTACAAATGACGTTTCAGATGCTATTAATTTAATTAGTAAATTCAGATTTTTTTTCTTAGTATCCATTGATTGATGAATGATCTATCTATCTATCTATTGATTGTTATGATGAATGAACGCTAACCAATTTAAAAAAAATACGAAAAATATTCAAAAAAATACGTTGCCTAGTTTTTTTCACCATATCATTCATGCTTTTTACTTCTGCTTTTAAACTCACCTAAACCTTGCTCGTCAGTCAGTCTAGTGATAAAAACTGAATGAGAACCCATGCCGTTAGTGTTTGGGACCATCGCATTCAATCAGACAGACATTTTTTACCATACAGCCTATATCCGTTCGGAACAATGTACCTTTCGAATGGTTAAGTAACTTTTCAAACAGGTGCCTTGGATACGCAGATGCCTTCCACATAAATACACTCGCGAAATTTGCACTATCTCTTTATAATATTAATATAGATTTAAATATTTTATTATATTTAGAATCTACTGTTTTCAATAATATTTTATACTATAGAGTATCGGGATCACTCTGTCCCAGTAATAGTGATGCGCAGATTCTGGCAGAAACTACAGCTTTGATGCGTGATATTTTTTAGTTACAGGTCTATATTTGATTAACTGTTTATTTGTATAAAAACATGTAATAACCAAGGATATACATATATTATGCTGTACAACGGCTTGTTAATTATTTCCGTATTTAATATTTCAGAATTACAAAAAATATTAAAACAAGTTTAAATTAAAACAAATTAAAAAATATCTGATAATATGTAACACCTACATTTTTAGACAACCCAATAGCCCAGTTGGTAGTGACACTGCCCGCTGAGCGAGGGGGTCCCGGGTTCGATCCCCGACCGGGGCAGACATTTATGTCACAGATAAATGTTTGTTCTCGGGTCATGGGTGTTTGTGATTTCATATTTGTGTATGTCCATGCCACCCGCCAACACGGGGAATCCACGCGCGGGGGTGGGAGTGTGTAAACGTTTTTTTTATTTCTTCAAATAAACTTGCGATGAACTTCTTTATTTTTATCACTTTTAACTTCCACCATAAACATACCATTTTTGCAGCAGTTGCTGCATACTTGGTACTCGTAACAAGGATCGCTCTTGTACACCTCTTGAGCCCTTTCATTGCTTAGTGTATATTTCGACAGGCCCTTGGGGAGAAATCGAGAATTAAATTAATAGGGAGGATAGTTTTGTTTCTGTAAATTATTGCTTGAAGTTGAGGCACAAATAGTCTTTGGTACCTGGGAACATGAAATGATTTATTTTTGTGTTCCAATATTTTTTAAAAGATACCAAAAGTATAGTCTCCATAATTAAAATCATACGTAATGTTATTCTTTTAATATGGCAATTTTTACTGTGGAAAGTATAATAAGGGAAAAAAAGATAAATATAAACAATTAATTTTTACGTCGGTAATTTATTAAAAATTTTCACCGGGCGCTTTCTTGAAAAATACATAATGCTCGAAACACACTGGGACGAAACCAATGTATCGGTGTTTAAATTAAAAGTGTGTAATATCCACAACTTCTTCCTGAAAAAATATTCCACTACTGAAAAGCCAATTGTAAGAAATCAACTGAGGATATAACGTCAGTATTCCTGACCTTCCTTGCTCCAAAGTCTACGTCTACGTCTACGTCTATGTCTACGTCTACCTCACACTTGTCGCCACCGTGAACTAGGTGTCATTAAGCTTAGTGGGACATCTGAACAGTATTATTACAGTTAATTAAAGATAAAGTTACATAACTTAAAATACATATATCTCTTTCACACTCGATTTGGTCACGACCGTTTCCTTTAAAACTATTATTACTATCGGTGAAGAGAACGATATTTCGGACGAAATATTTACCTGTATCAGAGCTCTACGTAAGCCCAGTATGTATCGGACTGTATCGTGCGCTGTCTCGATGCTTCAGATTTATGCTACTCAACGAATAAATTAGGACTAAAGTTGAACCTGTCTTAAACTACCTACCTCGCAGTGTTAAGTGTTCGTAGGAAATTCCTTGTACTTACAGTTTTGTGTTATTAATTAAGTTCAAGTTTGTTATACATTTTGCATACCTCATCGCTATCTATACGATATATTCATTTCCTTAGACCAAAAGTGATATACTCCTTATGAAATTTGTATTTAACACTCGAACGCTCGAAGTTCAAAAATATTCTACTCGTCGCGAGCACGATCAGCAGCTCTATTCACTAGTGTTTAGTGTCCAGATTAGTACTAGGATGGCAATCCTAAGCTCGGAATTATAAAAGATCGAAACTGTATATTGAAATATTTGTGTATTAAAATAATATGTTTTTCTATATTACCGTTGGTATCATGATTATGATACGGTTTATAACTACATGATACCGAGGGCAGTGTAGCTTGTTCCTTGCACGGGTACAATCTCGCAGATAAATTCGTAATAAAGATAGCAAATGAGGTTTAAATATTAGTCACGACACTCGTTATATGTATATATTGTAACTTTAAGTGAAATTGTAACTTTACTCTACATACTTTTGTATAAATTACTATTATATTCATAACTTCAAAGCCCCCGCTGTCGAGACCTACCGCACTATTCAGGTATTTTTCATATCGAACCGTTCTCTGTACGGTATTTCCATATATTCTATTCAGTCGCTCGCACGAGGCACGTTCACGTCGAAAATCCCTCCTAAGCCGAGCTTTTCATCCAACTACGTCTAAATAAGCATAAGTATCTATTACGAATCCCTTCGAGCGATTCCCCTTACTTCCTATAAACTGGCTTGGAAAGATTTAAAGTTTCCAATCTTTTCTAACTTATTAGCGACAGCCTACAAACTTCAAGAACTCTCATCCAACACAGCCAGGTAAATCAATTCCGTTTTAATAATACAGCCTGTGGCTCATTTGCCTGTAAGCGGAGGACGGTACACATTTAAACGCACTTATTTATTCGTCCGAACAGATGGCTACGCTTGTTACATTTTTCATATCGTGAATCAGTCCAGTGTAGGACTCTATTTAAAGTTAACGAGACATGAACTTCATCACGCTGGTATACTATAAATTAACGAAGTAGTTATTAGTTCCACCCCAAATAAAACTATACTCATACACACTTACTTGATGTATTGATATTTCTGATGTATTGATATTTCTGAAAGTTAACGTAGACAGTTTCGTAGATAAGCATTTCTGAAGCCACATCTGTGTTTACTGATACATAGAGTTGTTTAAGCACAATAAATATTGTTATTATGAATCCTGTGGATCAGTTTGTTTAATGTCACCGGTATGCTTGAATGCGGCCGAACTGTGATTCTAAATATTGAAATTGTCATACATTAATAAAACAATTTGTAACGACCAAATATTCAGGCCAACCACACAGTTGAAAAGTCCTCGGTAGACGACGACGAGTCACAGAGGTTGAAACGACGCACGGCGCGTTGTTTAAAATCAAATAAATGTACAATTCACAAGTAACAAATGTAAACCAAAACTTTTTTCATCAAGAAACAATACGTTTAAAAACTTAAATTTCCTCTTAAAACAACACGTTGAATATTTATGATGAAACTCGGACAGCTCTGATGAATCCTTGAGTATTTACAGCGTAAACATTTATAACGGTAATTTTGGGCAGTCGATATGTTGGAGCTGGTCCTTAAGACAGTTTGATTAGTTCAAAAGTTCTCCCCTTCAGGAATGCGAGGGGAGCGAGTGCTGTGATCCCAGGATTTGTTTGGGAGGGAAGTGAAACTCGTACTTAATAATTTATTTACTTTAACCGTAGGTATACTTCCTTGTGAGATTCATTAGTACATATACAAGATTTAGTATAGTTGAACTAGACAAATTATTATTCTTTTTGATTATTCCAATAGGAGTAGACTGCCATGCTGACCAGAATATACGTCACCATTACAATAAAATAACCGTTTACTATCACACCCTGGCACCCTGCACTAAGATTCCCTCTGGTGCGAGTCGCATGGACTTATGGCATATGACTCACATAGACGTCCGCTACCTGGAACCCAACCGGGATCACACGCTCGGTAAGCTGGATCACTGCCAACTGGGATATGGGGTCGTCTTTCTTGAGCCACGTTGCTCGTTAGTCCTCTTTGAATTATTATATATTTTCGTAATGTAAAAACATAATTATACGAGTAAGATACCACTGCAAGTCCCGATCTGTCACTTACTCGTAATAAGCGAAGTAAAAAAAACTTGTTTTTGTCCAATTTGCCGACTACACAAGGCAAATTGTAATAACATTCTATACAAATAAAATTCTAACTGATCGCTTTCTGTACATTAAGGATATATGACAAAAACTATTATTAGGAGGCTTTATTAACGTAATAGAACCCAAAACAACAATTGTTACAATTTTTGTCTGTTTTGTCTGTGCGGTTGTTCGCGCTAATCTCAGAAACGGCTTATCCGATTTTGTTACAGTTTTCACTAATGTATTGCTGGAAGCGTCACTTAATATTTTAAGTTCGTTTCTTTCAACCCGTCCATAAATAAAAAAATGTGAATTAATTTAAAATAATATAGGTACTATTTCTTAGCGTAAGGTGTAGTTTATTCGACGCGAAGCGAGGGCAGATTGCTAGTGGTATAATAAGAGTAGAGATGTTAATTTACCAGAAACAGTCGATCAGCACGCAGCCTTACTTATTCACAATTTAAAAACATTCTCCAAAATGATGATTTTTCTAATTTTATGTTCAGTTTTACCGTAAAATTTTCACCGTCAAGGTGCCGATAGTTACTTAATGATGTTCCGTGGTGTTTCCTCCGGCAACAGCGACTCCTGCCACTTCCATAATAAACGAGCGAACATTAAAGACAATACACAAAGGTCGTTAATTGCAATTTTCCGTTCCGGTAGCGCGCAGTGACAGGCGTCACGGCTGTCATGGCTGTCACGGCGGCGGCGTCGCGGCCGTCACGGGACATTATGATGGTAATTTCCTTCGACAGACCACCCTCGTCATTCAACGTCGTAACATAGATTAAACTACCGCAGCAGTAGGCTAAAGTCGTGAGAAAATGTTACCAAATGTTGTTTTTATAGAAATTTTATATTAAATAAAGTTTTTAGTTTATCTAAACGGTAATTTATTTTTAGATACCTCAAACCAACAACTAACGGAACTGTTGGAGGATCATTAGTGTGTCTCTGTGTATACATGTCTGTGACTTTATCTCTGGCACTTCTGATATAAAATAAAAACAAAATAAAATACAGAATATAATACTTCACTAATAGTTTACAGGAAAATTTATATGTGAATCGTTTCCTTAAACTTTATTATAAATGGACTTTAATATGTTCGCAATTCAGAATCTTATTACACACGAGTCCCACCACGGACCGATCCGATTATTATTCGTGCTATATATTTAATCACCACTCGATTCTAATCGATGTACTAATAACATAGCTTGTCTGTGATTGTGACGTCACTAGTAATATTTCAGCATCGCAACCCGAGCGGGCCGCTTAGCCACTCAACCCTGCAAATGCGATCTAATCGGCCTATTAAGCCCGCTAATTCAATTAGCGAGCTCGCAGCAAAGAGCCAACAACGTGTGAAGTCGTTTGGAAATAGCAAATGGCTATTCAGGGTCGTGCCTGAATAGTTTCTACTCCTCTTACTGTTTTCGTAAGAGCTGCTGACTCGTGACGCACAACTGACTTAGTAAATAAGAGCTATTTTCAAGACAAAACTGGTTGATATTTATGTACATATTTAAATATGATTATTAGAGAAACGATACATCAGGACAGAACCCATTGTAATGCATCGCTTAGACGCACCTATCGTATAAGTACACTTCCTCTTCCTCGACGAAGCTGTGGTTCAAAAAAAGATCAAAGCCTTACGTACAACTACGATTAAAAATTGACGTTAACTAAAACTGAGTAAACTGAAACTAAAACTGTGAACTAAACGTATTCGAGGTTAACGGGTAAATGATAATATTGTTTCAGGATTATAGGGAGGATTAAGTTGTAAATAAGTGCGACATGGAGGGCCCCATGAAATTATTTGGTTACTGTTGTGAGCAGTGGCTTCATCCATTGTTTTGGTCTCGGGGATGGATTATGTGCGCTCTTTGACCATTTTAAGTTTGTTTAGGAAATGAGGTAATTCGGAATTTAAATTCAAAACCATTTAGGTATTCTGTAAATACACTTATGCGCGTCATTGTTTCTATTACCATTTCTAAAAGGTGCTTTAACATTGAGGAGAAGAACCAGTGAAAGAAACTCCTCAGCACATCATTTAAAACAACACATGGTAATGACAGAGTAAGTTTAAACCTGCGCGGAACTGGTTTCGACATTGTTTTTCTAGGCGTCCTTGTCGTTAATATATTTATCTCTAACATAATATACTTTACATATAAGCTGTGCTTTAACGCGTCGCTTAAAAGCTCACGCTAACCCTTTTGTAGACAATATGAAGACGTGACCAAATTATGCGTATAAAAAGAAAAATTACAGTGGTCGAACTTTTTTTATGTTAAAAGCCGACCAACAAGTAGACGAGCCACCTGATGGTAAGTGGTCACCGTCGACCATGGACGTCAACAAGACCAAAGGTGTCACTGATGCGTTGTCGGCCAGGAAATGAGAAGAAGATAAGAAAAAATGTACTGGCTCTCAAGCCTCCAGACGGAACATGACGAGTCGTTTGGCGGCTGACTCAAGCAGGAGGGTGGTAGCTAGCCAGTCAGGCTTCACGGAGAGGTAATAATACCAGAAATAATATTAATGACTTAATAATAATACTGATAATATAATCTTAATGCGTAGCCCTACCACAAAGCAGACCGGCTTCTGTCGCCTCTTACGACACCCTGTTCTGCTATCATGGGATTGGGAGTAGTATTCTATGCCGCCCCTGTACGGCCCGTGACAAAAAAAAATAGATATTATAGAAATTGATTTGCTTAAGTATCTCTATATTATCTCATAGTAATAGAACTCCAACCCAAATTTCATAAGTTATTAAAGGGCCTCAAAACATACGCGTACGTTAAACGAAGCAACAATATAGTACGTTTCACAAATGGCGGTGTTTTCAGATAAAGCCACGCTGATTGCTCGCTGTTACGATGTTGCCACTGTTATAATAACAAAAAATAGTTGTTAGAATTTTTATCTGTTTGTCTGTTTTTATCAATACCAGTAAGCATGACTTAATACTTAATGTTTGTTTAAATGCAATCCGTCCATGAATAAAAAAGTTATAAATTCATTTAAAATATTGCGGGTACTATTTGTTAACGTAAAGAGTAACTTTCCCGAAACGAAACGAGAGCAGATTGTCAGTACATTTATAAATATACATATATACTGTATTGTTAAGAAGGGTGCTTTCCAATATTTTGGGACCTTTTCCGTGGTCTTCAAGGGACGACCGCATCGAGAATGCCTTACTATGGCAAGAGTAAGCTTTAATGTTGCTTCAGGCCATTAAAGGCCCGGTAGAGGGCACCACGGTTCTGTCCTCGTAATTGAGCAGAAATAGTTGATCCAGTATATTTTGGCCAAATATTAATATGCCGGCCTAGTTCCTATGAACCTATATGTCATCTGTAATGGCTAGAACAAAAATTGTAAAATTTGGATTACTAAATCCAGGGTTTTTGGGAACTGGACACGACGAATTCATTGCTGCTATGTTGGATCATATGGTGGACGTAATTGCTATTAATGAAACTTGACTGAGGTAAAGGGAGGAGGGTCGAGCCCTCACAGTGCCAGGATATCGTTTGATACATTCTCCCAGGACTACTAGGAGAGCAACTGGAGGAGGTGTTGGTTTTTATTTGAAAAATGGCATACAACCTAGGATTCTCTCACATCCTATCGCAGACCCGGTCGAGCAGATGTGGTTAAGTCTAACTAGAAACCAGACTTCTATACTTATCGGAACTGCATACCGACCTCCCTGGTTTTCTCTATATACACTTGTGGACGCACTGACGGATTCCATCTCTTCCTTTTCGTGGCACAAATACACTATTATATTAGGTGACTTCAATGTAGATATGCTCAATTGTCACTACTTTAATACAAAAATCATGTTACAATTTTTAACCTTTAAAAAATTACAACAACATGTAAATAAACCTACTCATTTCACAAACCATAGCTCGGCCCTTTTAGACCTGTTTGTACGGATTCTCCTATTACGAATATCAGAGATAATTATATAACGGAATCATCATGCATTTATATCTTGTCAACTGAATTTATTATAATATGTCAGTCATCCTTAACTTATTACGTACAGGCCCATAAAAGATATTGACATGGACCAGTTCCTTGATGACTTAAATTCTATAGACTGGGAGAGCATGCAAAATCTTAGAGATGTTAACATAATGTCTTCCCAATTAACGGATCAGTTGCTGCAGTTGTTCGATCTACATGCCCCTGTAAGAACTGTACCTGTTAGGGACTCTCCGCATCCTTGGGTAACGTATAACGTCCGTTTAATGATGAGAAAACGTAATGAAGCGCAAAACAGAGCTCTTAAATCAAGGTTAGACTCTCACATAGCTTATTACAAGGATCTGAAAAATGTGGTAGTCGCTGCCTTGAGGTCTGAAAAAAAGGCATACTTTAAACATTTCGTAACCTCTAACATTACAAAACCGCGTACAATGTGGAAATATATTAAGCGACATGTTACGTTCAATTCAGGGAATAGCACTATGTACCTTTCTATGAACCTAAGGAATCCAGATAAAATAAATGACTACTTCCAAATCTTCCTTTCTCGAGTCTAACCTATTATGAGTTTCACCGGTTTTGCGAAACCACGTTTAATTTTCAGAGAGCTAAGGAATCCGATATCGTTAAGGTTATAAAATCGCTACACTCAAATGCTATAGGGACCGATAGCATATCTCTAGATATGCTGCTTCTTATACTTCCGTTTTCCTTAGAACTAATTACAAAGATTATTAACACTTCATTTAGCATTAATACATTTCCGAGTATTTGGCAGAGAACATTAGTGAAACCTATAACGAAAGTAAATAATCCTAGTGACCTTAAAGACGTCCGACCAATAAGCATCCTACCGACTATGTCTAAAATTTCAGAAAAATTAGCGTGCAATTAACTTACTTACTATCTTTAGTCTAAGAATATCCTGCCATGTACCCAATCAGGTTTCAGAAAGAAGCGAAGTACATCTACAGCCTTGATGAACGTTGTTGATGATCTTCTTAAGGCCCAAGATTCGGGAGAAGGGAATATTCTTGTTCTTCTCGACTACACCCGCGCATTTCATTGTGTTAATATTCCACTACTCCTTGCTAAGCTGTCGTATTATGGAATTAGTGCAGCTGCCTTGAAATGGTTTGACAGCTATTTCCGGTACCGGTCACAGTATGTTTGACTCGAGCAAGAAAATAACTGTACCAAAACATGTTCGTCTCGTCAGGAAATAAAACGTGGAATAGCGCAGGGATCCATATTAGGCCCCTTGATATTTATCTTGTATAGTACAGATGTAACTAGAGCAATACAACATTGCAAATACCATACTTACGCTGACGACTTATAAATTTATATTTCTTTTCATCAGAGACTCAATCATTAAACTGATCAAATAACAATAGTTTAGTCTTAAATCCCAAGAAAATATTTTTTTTAGTTTTAGTTAGTAAAAAACAAGTAGGAAAAACACATCCAATAATCCGAAACTAATATTGAATAGCCAAGAGATTGAAAGAGTGATAGAAGCTCCCAATTTAGGCGTACTAATGGATGAGTCTCTGTTTTTCAAAAACCATGTAATCAAAGTCGTGCGGAATTGCTTCTACAGGCTTGAGGTTTTATATAGGATTCTAGAATACATAGGGGAAGTTTTGCGTCTCAAGCTTTGTGAAACTCTTATACGTTCCAAACTAAACTACGTTGATTCTGTGATTGGTCCAAGACTTCTAGCACGCTCGCAAAATCTTATTCAGCGCGTACAGGATGCCTGTGCTAGGTAACGCTTTGTTATACCACCACGCTGCCACGCCACACCATATTTTAATGCTGCAAATATATTAAAGATGAATTACCGCAGGAAATTACATTTTTCATCATTATTATTACAATTATTACATTATTATACAGTACAAATCACCTCCATATCTATAAAGTAAGCTAACATGGTTTAAAGATACCAACACTAAACATCAAACGAGAGCTGTCAGCTATCGTCTTAATTACCCCTCATTTCGTACTGCTGCATTTCGTGGCAGTTTAAAATATAGTGCTAGTAAGTGCTAAAATATAGTGCTAGGAACAACCTGCCTCCGCCCATCCGTAGCCTAAAAACGATAAATTCTTTTAAATCAAACTATAGGTATATCTTTTGAACACACAGAAATCACTGTAATTTATTATTCATTATATGTCCACACACGATACACATACACAAAATCACGCACACACCCACGAGTAACACACTCGTACAGACACCATGGGCATGTATTGTAGCATCTTTCTGAACTCTCAATCGCTTATTATTATTATACTTATCATAATTACGCACTTACCTTCTATGTCTGGCCAACTGACATTTATGTAGTTTGGTTTGGTTTTCATACTTATGCATCCGTTATTATGTAATCGCTGGCACGGATCATGCAATACAGGCACATGTGAAAATAATATTTAACATAGTATAAGGTTAATTTTGTATTTGTACGCTAACTTCTTTTAGCTATAAACTTTCCTTTTTTTTATCATGTTGCTACCACCCATTAAATTCTTTATTTTATAATTTACATTATTATTAACAGAGCGCACGTTGCACCAGCCATGTATTCTGCCCGTCACCGTTCGGGCGTACTGAAAAACAGCGACTCCGCTGAGTGCGATCCCTTTTCGCCATCATTTATTGCAATTTATTTTGTGTATACATTGTCTTTTCTATAAATACCGCATTGTTATAGTATTTTGTATTTTATGGCGAAATAAATGTCTTTCTTTCTTTGTTTCTATGAAATGGTCCAAAGACTATCAAACCCAGGTGCGCCGAATTCCGAATTTTTGAACAACAACAACAAATTTAAAAGTAAAAATATACCAGTTAAATATTTTTAATTAGAAACAAAACTTGTTCAATATATCAAGACTTTCATTATCAACATCTCTTTTATTATCTCGAAAGAAAGTAGCTACTTTGATAATACTAAATTGCTTTCGACGTAGAAATTTCATCCAAATATTTTCTTAAGCTTTTATTTCAGAGTCTTAGGGAAGTAATCTTCACAGCACTTGAAGCGCTATAATAGATATTAGCAAGCATCTAATGATTACTTTAAGCGGCTTAATCGCTTTCATCCGTGCTCACTAAGTCAGATATTGTAGGCGTTAAGAGTAATTTGAGAATACCTCGTCAACATATTATTTTCCGTGCAGTTAGACGTGATCAGTTGAACTATAGGTTCGCGAAGTTTATAAACACTTTGTTTTTATATGAAATTCGCGTCCCTCACGTTTAAAAATCTACATTGTCCCTGAGCAACTCACTATCCTTAACTAGCTGACAGGCAATCCATGACACCAAGCTAGTCTACTGCGAACTAATAAGGTTACAAGTTAAAGATAACATAACATAATCGAGATCAACTTTTATCCTGAAACACGACAATACTTTCGTGATACAATGGCATCCGCAAACTTTTTAACTACTTGACGCACACACACACACACACTTTTATGGCCACAACAGTGAGCATAGTGAGCATCCTCAATGTTAACGATGCTTTGCGAAACGGTAGTACAAGCAAACATTTGGTACATAAGGGTATTCACAAAATACCCGAATGTCTAAATGATTTTGAATTTGATATACAAAAATTCCGGTACTTCTTATGTGGTTCCAAGAGCATAGCGTATATTTTGATTGTGATATCTGTTAAAGCAGTGGAAACTAACCGCAAAATTTATATTACTTCTACATCGAGAAATACTATATTATCAACAATAACCAATATCGACCGACATTAATTTGAAATTTAAATGTTTCGAGTTACGAACTGCGCTGGACCATTAAAATGAATACGGCGGGCGATGCATCAGTGTCGTCGGCAAGTCGAATAAATATTCAAACGGAAAACAAAGGCTTCAGCGGAAAATGTTTTATAAAAGCACAATTTTTCATTTAATTCCTCGGAAGAACTATCCGTCATTGCACATAATACGCCATCCGGCTTTTAGACTTCTTGGGAATAACAATAAACTCTGAAGACAAGAATGAATATGAAAGAATAAGGGTTGGTAAATACAAATAAATATTAGTTGTATATGCATTACCAACGCCTGTCGATATGCGACCCTAGATAGCACCCCTAGATAGGCTGATATCATATTCGAAGAAGGTTACACTGCTGTTCTTTTACTTTCTTTTAGTTGCCTTATTTATCCAATTCATTATTCCAATCTGGCTTTTTAACCACTTTGGGTCGTTGGGCGAAATTTATCTCTTTTTACAATTGATGAAGCTAGGAGCACTCTTCGTCAAAGCACTCGCTGTTCAGTGGATAGGTTATGACTTCTTACTTGATCGTGGAAAGTTCTTACGCCGAAACAGATCAGCAGCTACTATCTAGCTACAACGACGGCCCAACGGCTTACGTTCCTTACGAAGAAACATTATTCAATCTTGATTAAAATTCTCTCCTTGCACAGAATCCTAACAAGTTCTCGAATGTAACTTAAAAAAAATAGTTTTCTTGTGCGTTGATAGAAATTCGATTCGCCTAATTTAATTTTTTGTCATTAACGTTCGTAGTACTTTTGGTTTCACATATACTATTAATTAAACCTATATTTTTTAACGAAATCTTTTATTTCACTTGTCATCCAACATGTGCAACATTACTTAACTCGATATAATATTTTAGGCCATTTAATATAAATATTTATAGATGCAAATTAGAGCACGTTAATACAACGCCCGCTGCACACCAATTATACGCAATTACTGTTTTTACTACAATTTGTGGTTTTAATTGGCTCATTCATTCCTTGCTTTATGGTAAATAGGCTTCTGTTTATACTCGTGGCGACGCTCGCCACGGCCGATCGGATTGTGTGAGATGTAATTATTGATAAGAATTCCGATAGCATTGCGGTTTGTTGCATTGTGATTTAAAATAACATTCGTTGCATGAAAACTGACGTTCAGATGATAAAGATTACAGCTTATCAGGCGGCCTGCCTGAACGATCTGTGCTAGCGTTAATATCGATCGTCCAAGGAATTTCAACTCCATCAACTGACCAATGTTCGACCAGATGGACATAGGGTACATAATCGTGTAAACAATTAATTTTTCAACTGGAACCAAGTCGGGAGCGGGCCGAGAATGAATTATAAAGAGGAGATTGGCGGCTCAACTTTTATGAATAATAATATATTTATTTGGAACAAAAACATATAGATACAAAGATACATGTGAGAAACGATGATCCTGCATAAGTATAAACTGTGTTGCAATGATCAACGCCCGCCATACTAGCTCCGTACTCCGAGCTCCATACAACAACTTCATTGAGTAAATGTTACAAAGTTAATGTAATGAGGGTGAATTGGTCATTGTGTAATGATTTGATATCACTGAATATTTAAACGGCAAAACACCAGAGTATTTATGAGATATTTTATATAAACGTTGCTAAATATAAACGGCGCAGTGACAATGAAACAATCGTTCGTTAGTTAATAATTTAGGTATTTCGTGAATATATTTTTGTACGACATGTTTCGTTGAGACTGCAGTTCCTAAAGATGCGTTATTGATTAGAACAAGAAAGGGGGCAAGACCTTCTCAGTGTATCCTTCAAACTTACATATAACAATTATAGAATAAATTTCTAATCTTGTGCGTATTTTAGATGACGGCGCTGTTACTTCCAGGCGCCGGTATCATTGATGTATACGTCTCTACCATAATATCACCAATCACATATATTAAATATATATAATATATATTAAATCCCCAATCACAATCTGACACTAGATTGAGCCTCATAAAAAATCCTTCCACCTTGTGAAGACGTAAGCAAATTATGTCTTAAATTATATTAGAGCAAAGTATCAAACGCATCCCCACCTATATTCGGGTTTTGTGCACATCAGACTGGATCGCTCGGTACTATTATGGCTAAAGGCTCGTCAAATAAGGTGTTATTTATATAAACTTACTTTTCTAAACCACACGACATAAACTGCATAGAATATTAAAAATTCAAGTGATCATACACTTATCTCGTATATATTTATATTACATTAAGCAGTATATTGTTTAAGTTGAACACATTTTTTCAAAACTATAGAGGCATCCTATCCAAAATTTTAGTGAAAAAAACAATGAGTGTATCCACTAATTTGCATGGTAATACTACTAATAACATCATATTATATCTTTCAAATATATTTTTTTAAATATGATTAAAGCATATTATATTTTTAAAAACCTTACTCGGAAATTCAAAAGGTTAAACATTTTATCGAGTTTAAAAAGTAAAAAAATAACTGATATGTTATAGTTGATAGTATCAGGCGTTACTTGCGGAAATGCATTGTTATTAAATTAGTATTAATTTACTTTGCAAAAATCCGCTATATTTTGGTTAATCTATACGCAACAGAACCCAAAACAGATGTCAGAATTTTTGTACGTTGGTCTGTGCGTTTATTCGAGTTATTCTCAGAAGCGGCTTAACCGATTTCGTAACGGTTTTCACTAGTGTGTTGCACGAAGCCCCATTAAATGCTTAAAGTTCGTGTCATCGCAATCCGTTAATGAATAAAAAAGTTATAAATTAATATATGTATTTGTAATTCACAGAACGAGAAAAACCCAGTCCTATAAACAATTCAGGTGTTATTTCTAAGCGTAGGTCGAAGCGAGGGCAGGTTGCCAGTGGGATATCAATTCGCTTGTGAGCGTCGAGGTTTGGCCCGGTTCGGGCGTGACGACCCCGTAGCGCGTCGAATAAAACAAACATTGTCGCAAACTCCTTTGATGATATTATGAATCTGTCTCATTAGGGCAACCTTCGCAATTCTGTGTATACGTGACGCGCTCAAAGACACCTTGTTAAGCGTTCGCGACGTACATACAAGTATACACGACGAGTTCGTAACGCAATGTAATGAAGTTTATTTAAAGTCATGGTGTATGTTTGTTTACGAACTAGTGCTAGCGCTAGTAGCAACGTGAACATAAACCGATCCACAAAAAGAAGAAGTGCTGGAACAACGGGGAGCGCGCAAATATGTTCTGCACGACGCACATCTTAAACTGTGAAAATATTATTTAATTGTTTTAGTTACAAAAGTGTAATGCCGATTCAGAAGTAGGTTTAATGTTTTGTTTTTGGCTGGTAAACTATTATATGGAATTTAAAATGTACATTGTTAATATAGTAAGGGCCGCCATGTCTAGGTGGCGGTGACCACTTACCGATTGATAGCGCGTCGTTTGCTTGTCACCTAACTATTGACACAAAAATAATATCATATTTTATCCTTTCTTCTACTTCTTAATTTACAGAATGCCTTGTCATAATTTATTTATAATTAATGGTATTGATGACTGATTTTTTTCTATACCAACTTCATTTAATGGGATAATAATATAAAACAAATTTAATGATATGGTAGATACTCATTCAGTCTTAAATAACTATGAAGTTATACCTCAAAGAGCAGTAAACACTGTTAAAATATAGGTAATTTATCATAACGAGAATGACCTAGCGGTAGCGAAGCTCAAAGCTCTCTCCAGCTTTCAGCAGCGGGATTTATCGAGCTCTAGTGATGATGAACGACTTCCGCAAGGGTTGATTTGTAACCACTTCGCACTTTTATCTTCGGGGCGATGTGATATACTGCAGTCATCTCTAAGGAGCGAGAGTTTCTCGTGAACAATGGCTCTAAGGGATGTGATTAAAGGTATTTTTGCACCGAAAATTATATGGTGTCAGTAGCATAGTCGTTTAATGGAAAAGGAACTCGCAAATCAACTCAAGATGTTAAGTTAAGATGACGAAGATCATGAATTGGTGTTTTGTGTTATTCGATACCACCCCTTTATTTGTTCACAGAATGCGTGAGAAGTCAATGACATCGATGACAAAAAATATTAACAAATAATTATTAACAATTACGAGTAAATCGGTGTATCGGTATGGTGTTGTGTTTGAGACGTCTCGTACACATTGATATTGTTTGGAATAAAAAAATGTTTGAGGTAACAAATATAAATTTTGTGTTGAACATGACGGAATCGCCAAGAACCAACGGTGGGTAAAAGTAAAAGAACAAGTCAATAAGAAACACAACTTACTATGTACAGTAACTTTACAGGAGTTTCCTAGGCCACATTTGGAGAAGTGATTAATAATTGTGACATTTAATTAGAGTAGTTAGGTTATGGAATATGAATTGATCTCCATATCTCACATCACAACACAGAATTTCCCTTTTGTTCTCTTCTTCTCGTTTATAAGTCTTCATCAGTCCTCCATAAACGAGGTGTAAAACTCGGAAAATTATATTAGTTTTGAAGAACAACACAACGTTCTATCTTTAGTTCTAAGTGTATATAACATGACAAAATACTTAATAATACACTAAAAACCACTTTTCCAGAGAAAAATATTAATTATGTCAAGTACAATAGGCGGACTGCTCACTGCGATTGAATTTCATTGCCGAGGTTAAAACAGAAGTAACAGTACAGAAGGTAAGATGTACTCAAAGTTTAAAAAATACATTGAGTTCGAGTAGTCATCGAGACATTTAATGTAACATTTGAAAAATTTATTAACAACTATGAGAAGTAATTAAATAATAAGTAACCGAAAGTGCTGTCAGTGTGTCCAAGTTCTAGCCGAGCAAAATTTGAACTTTTATCGAGTCGAAAAGAAGAAAAAGAAGAAAAAGAAGAGTAGAAGTAAATTAATAAGAAATAATGAGTAACGTAAAAAACAAATTGATGGACGGTGCATGATTAACAAAGAAATGAAAATAGTACTGGATGTAAGCATTTTGATGATATTTGCTGTTTACAACTGCTGGGCGCACTGTTGCTTCCAAGCAGAACTATTGAGGTCACCCCGCTGGCCAAGTTCACACCTGATCATTAAGTGGAAATAACGAACGTTTAGAGTTCTGTGCAATATTTTCCTTTACTCCTAACGACTCATTACTTTTTATAATGTATACTACAAAGTTTTTTGAAAAAAGTCACGGAATTTTAAAGTATTAGTTCTAAAGATCTCGGTATAAAGCGTCGGGACTGTTCCCTATTTGTCAGCGAAATTACATCTGACCCACTTCATACTTAATTACTGCTGACCGACTTGTTCTTAAGTGATCTCGCTGTAAGGAGGTTAAAGTCATTCCAAATCAAACGCGTTAATTTTCAAATCTAGGTTTTCTTGGTTTCAAATCTAGGTTTTTAGGCGCTCGCGACGCTAAATTGGTCCCACACACCCGCCTACTCGAGGTTGCCGCAATACAGTTTTATATTAAAAGTCGGTCATGTGTGAAAAATATATGCATAAATGACATTTAATCGTCATATACACATACATATTAAGTTAAAAAAAAGGTCACACACACATCCGCACTAGATTCCTTGTATGGTGACATGGACGTACACAAATAAGACATGACACACACTTGGGACACGAGAACAATCACTAACAGTCACATAAATGTCTACCCTAGTCGGAAATCGAAGCCGGGATTCTCCGCTTAACAGGGAGAGTAACTTCCAACTAAGCTACCGGGTTGTCTGAACATAACGAATGAGAATTAAGGATATATTTTGAGACCACGTTGAATCCAGAATGTACTGATTCTACGAGTATATGTAGTAAATTGCTAAACGAAGCGGCTGATTTTAATAACGAGTTGAATGTCTTTTTATTTTATTTTGTAAATTCCACTTTAATCATTGATTGTGAGAAAATGAGTAGTGGTGTCGCATTTTATTACGCTGACAAACATAATATCGTTAAAAAGATTAAGAAACATTTTCATATAATAATAATATCAACTCGAAAATCCAGACTTGTTTTACACAGGTCCTCCTGGGCTTAATTTCAACACATCAGTGATCAACTGAAGGTTTATGTTCAACATTCAGCGGATCTGGAAAGTATTCTGCTCAGGCAGTCAAAAGTAAGTTGGTTAAGAGATTAACCGCCAAATGGTAGAAGTTTGTAAGGCTTTCGAAACGGCTTAAGATCTCCTTACGAACGATAACAAATAGGGCGCAACCCAACGCGGCTTAATTTAGTTTCAATAAATAAATTAAAATAAGATTCATCATTTAACACTAAAATGTAATTTTGATACTTCATCAGTGTTTCTCACTTTCATTTCATATTTGTTTTGTGCAAGGAAAAGAAAAAAAAAAGGTTATTCACATACTTTTTGGGGAAAAAACGTAACGGGTAAAGTCCGGAATAAAGAAACGAAACGGTCCGCCAACAAATACTATTATGAGTGCGCGAAATCTCTCCAACAATGCGAATATTTTTCGCACGTCGCCCCGAAATAACACGAACATCACAATACAAAACACATCAGCGCCAAGATTTATAACCGAATGAGGTAGACGTTAGTTTTTGCTGTAACTTTTTGTATGAATCCGCCGAGGCGAGAAATGGCAATATATCAGTATTTGATGGCGCGTTGGGCGCGTCATGACGAAGGCTGCTACACGATTGTGTGTTCGGACATCGGGATGATATTATTGGTGGTACTACATAAACCGCAACAAACTACAAACTGTCAATAATACATTAATACAGAACAGGTCTGAAATAATTAAATCTGCAAAATGAGATCTGAAGATTACAATATTGTTACACAAACACAGTGATAGATATAAAACATTTTTATTCATATAACCTGCGGACGCACATCTGCGGCAAACATGCTCACACAACAATGTTGCATCATAAGTTAAGTGTGTCCAGGACTTTGCTGAAGACCAACCTATTTGTCTCACTTCGTACGGGTAAGGGGTTAAGAGGTACGGAGCGAAAATATCAATTAGCCTGCGATTAACTCATTACCAGTGGAAACAGTTATCGTGTCCTATAAAGATTGAATAAAACAGCCAATTTGTATGATATGGTACAACAGACTTCAACGTGATTACGCCAGGGGAGCGATCCTATTCCAATTTGTCCAATACTAGAGGTCCGCTCCGGCTTCGCACGGGTGTACTTTATCAATAGTTTCTGCAGCGTGTGCAATGAAAGAAATTTTTAAGCAATTTTTTGTACACCTTGGTTCACGTTACTGAAGGTTTAGCAAGGATCCCTTTTTTTATAGTAATAAATATATCCTATGTTACTCAAGTATAATGTAGCATTATAATGGTAAAAGAATTTTTAAAATCGGTTCAGTAGTTTTTGAATTTATTCGTTACAAACATACAAAAAATACAAAGCTTTCCTCTTTATAATATTAGTGTAGATGGAATTTCAAAGCATTGTAGAAAACTTAAATGGCGTGATTGAGGGTTCTTGTCACATTTAACGGATGCTTCGATATGGCGTGTTGTGAAATATTGAAATTGAATTTAGAATATTTAAAACGTTTTGCATTACCAGTAACTTATTTAAGTTTGCCTTGTTATTTGTATAAGCTATCGCTCTGAATGCTTTGAACTGCCATTCACTCCTTCGATATACGATTCAAGATAGGGCGTTGAGAATCACGTCAACTTGAATGAATTTTAATTCGGGTATATAATCATTAAGTATTAAAGGTAAGTTAGTAGTATAATGCAATAAATCTTTAAAAATAAAACATCTGCAGATATTCGATTATAACATTACTAGCGGTAGAATGGTAGTGAAGCCAGTGCTTTATCCCCGTGTGGGAGCTATTCCATAAAAATATCTTTATTCCAGCTTAGAACGATGAAAGTTTCCCAGGGAGTGTAAAAAATGCTCATTGCGTGGTTCGTAAACAAGTAACGGGGCTGCGCTGCGGCGCTACGTGGACGGGGATCCTCTACAGTGTAGCATTTCGTAGCATTATGTAGAGCATCGTAGAAGGCGCGCTAATGTGGTATTATAAATTTATTTTTAAGGATTTCCAAAATTTCGAAAATCAAAGCTTAAAGTGTTGTTAAATTTTCAGTTTTTGCGAATGACCCGCAGGCCACCCTACTCGCTATTGGTATCGATTACCAGGCCTTCCAGAACTTTCTATGCCTTTCGACTCAATATACTCGGAAAATATTAGACGACATACACAACATTACATACCCGATATTTTGCGTAAGATACACGGGTGAATATCGGCTAGTGTACTCAAGGTAGATCATATCAGCCTGGTTTTTAGGGCGCTATTGCTTTCTGCTGAACGTTCGCCGACCTTCGTAACAATATTCTATTGACGCTTCAATACTTACAAACGTTTGAATAGTTACACCTTTTAAGCATTACAAATCCTCATGAACATAAATATGTAATTAATAATTGTACTGTATTTTTTTCTACTCGAGTATTAATATTGTATTCGCTCATTCCAAAATTATCTTTAATTTAAAATAAAATTTTAAGGATATAATTTTTATCAGCAGAAATACCGTCTAGGAGCAGGATGTAACCTTTGCTATTAATTAAAAATATGCGCTCCAGTTCACCACTCGTCATACGCTGTTATTAGGGTTGCCACTTGGTCTCAATTTTTTGCATTCATTTACTGTTTACATAATTAAATACCTGGGAATTGAAACAGAAAACATTTTTTGCATAAATTATAACAATGAATGTTATGCTCGATTGCCAAAATATATTTTTTTTTAATTATTCATCAAAGGGAAGTTTTATACCGATAAAAATAAGAAGTATAGATTTTTTAATTAACGTTTTAGAATACATGTCAATAATTCGATTTCTAGAGACAATATTAATAAATTACAGTGCAGTTATGTCTTTCTAGCTCACTTTAAAATTCTTCAGTTTGCCTTTCAGAGAAGACCATGAGCATTCCATGTACCGATCAAGTAGCATAGCTCCCCGGAGATGCCTGGTTACCATTATTACATCATCATCCTGGCCAGTAGCTCATTTTACACCCTCACCCCTGGAAACATCATGGCTCCGTATGCTGCAGAAATCGCTTGGCTTCTTTAAATGGTTTAAAACCTTTCCATATCCCTCATGGGAAAGAATATTAGCAGTGATACTGTAGGCAGGTACTATAGGTTATACCACAACTAGCTTGATCACCAACACCTTGTTGGTTCTGCCCTTACTCCTCATGTGTCCCTTATTGAATGTACACGCAGTACCATGAATAGAGAAAAATGGAGAAATCGCGTAAAAGCTACAAACTAATAGAATTATTCGTCCAAGAAAAACATAAATAAAGCGTTGATTTATATTATTTTGATTTATATATTTTAATTCTCATTTCATAATATGTTTTATAATTCTTGATATGTTATATCTCTTTTATTGATACTAGAGTACCAACCCTACACCCGATCGTGGCAATAACGACATACGGCAGCAGAGGGCGCCACTCAACGTATTATGCGATGCACTTACAACAAATAAACTTTTTATATAGATAGTTTTTAATTTGAATGTGTACGGGAACTATGGGAATGGCAATGAGGACGAATAATTGAACGCCGAAAGTATAAACAAAAAAAAATGACGATTCATTATTATTGCTACGTTTTAAATATTATTGAAATGTTTTAAAAAATGTTCGAATTCGTTTCTTTTTTTTGTATTTTATTAAAATTGAATTAAAAAGTCTCTATCAAACACACATATTTATAAAAAACACACACTGACCACTGTAGAATGTCAGCGTACCACTGTAAAAGTGGTAAATAGCTCGGCACTCTGTCCGGCGAAGAGTGTGATACTCATGGCGTGGTACTGGATACGCAACGTGCCTATATCCGAAGTCATATTTCACTACGAGGGATATCTCATCGTAGGTAAGTCACCTAAAAGTACCGGAACTTTTCAAAGTGACATGGCCGTCTCTTTACAATGACAGAGACAGAGTTATGTTTTGAATAGCTCCGTGGTCTCCAACAGTGAAACAACATATCGTATATTTCATACATAGCCAAGTATGAAACAAAATAGTAAAGTTCCTGTCCTAGAAATATCGATCTCTCATATCTCGTTCGGTAGTCAGGGTGACTGTCAATAGCATTTTAGAATTATACAATTCAAATTCAAAATCATTTAATCATGTAGGTATTCTGTAAATACACTTATGCACGTCATTTTTTGCTTCTACTACCGTTACGAAAAGATACTTTAACATCGAGGAGAAGTAACGGCGACAGAAACTCCTCGGCACATCATTTAAAAGAACACTTGGTAATTACAAAGTAAGTTTAACCTGCGCGGAACTGGTTTCGACACTATTATTCCCAGGCGTCCTTGTCGTTAATATATTCATCTATACTATAATATACTTTACCAATTAGTTGTAGTTTAACGCGTCGCTTAAACATTCCAATGGTCAACTCACGTATCAACATTGAAACCTTATTGTAAAAACGAATTCCAAGCCCCATAATATAACGCTGATTCTTATGAAGGCGATATATGTAAAGACGTGACCAAATTATGCCTATTAATTATTTCACGATTGTATGTATCACTTTTCTGCTTGTACATATTTAAATCTTTTTAATAAATACTAAATTACTACAAATATATTGACTGGTTTACGGTGAGTACACCTATTTCTTTAAATTTTCCCGTAATGACTCACGTGAGTTTAATCTGTATATAAACCTGATTGCTCTTTTCTGTAATACAAATATTGAATCAATGTCCGCTGATTTACCATTAGCTGATTAGGATACCGTAAGACATAAGACTGTGACAATAGGCAAAATGAACAAGTCTAGCTGCCTCTACATCAGTAATCAGTCTTATCTTTCTAATAGCATAAACATACCTACTGAGTTTACCTGCGAGAATCGATATATGGGCACCCCACTGAAGCTTACAAACTAAGGTGACATGTAAAAGAACTGTGAATTGTTCCATAGTCAATGGTTTATTATTTAATTTAAGGATTTTTTGATTTTTATCGCGTTCCTATCGTGTGTTTGATTGATTAAATTGAGACCTACGAATTTGTGGTAACCTTCAGACATTTACAACTAGTCACAAGTTAAATCATTTTATTATTTGAATGAATTTGCTCCGAGCAAATCACACATGATCCGATCCTGAATAATAGCCGCTTGAACTCCAAATCTACATTTTATTACTGTTCGTAATCCCGTGAACGGCAATATCGTAAACCAATTATAACTAGCCAATAACTTCTAATCGTGGTTCATTACAGCGGTCCGCGGCCCGCCAGCGGCCAGGAACTATATTAATTAATGAACATGAAGTTCAGGTTTAGTCACCGTGCACCTGGGATTTGTACTAAACTATGTTACAAAATGAAATACCTAAATAAATAATAAATTTTCACAAAAAGTATTTTTTTTCTTTTTCACTATAAATCATAGTAACTAAAAGAGTTTACAAATGATCGGGTTTGAACGGATTATATTGTCTAGGTAAAGTAACGAAGCATAGGAACTCTTTACGTGAACTTGAATAAACGACTTTTTGTAACGGATGTCGACGGGCGCCAGTGACTTTTCGGCCTAGTAGCCCGTATACTAGTTTGTTGGCTATTTACATAAAAAAGTTACGTGTGCACTTACACATCTGAGAAATCTCCATAATCTTCTCTTCGAAGTCTGTCTATGCGTACTTGGCCTGCTTGACCGATTCAAATTTAAAATCATTTTATAATATAGATATTCTGTAAACGTATACATGTAATTTTTTTCGTATACTGGTCACTAGATTATAGTTTTAACACCACTCATTGTAAACGGAGAGCCGAGCTCATCGATCGGACAAATGGCTTGAGACGATGAAGTAATAACATATGATACTAAAGGCGATGCACAAGATTACCATTAATAATGGCCAACTTTGTTCAGTTGTCTTGCTTTGTTGATTTTCTAGAATCGATGACTATCCGCACAGCCTCAACAACTTCAACTGCGTTGTTAATACAGTTGAACGTCAACCGAATAACGTTTATTTTTAAATTCCTACTATAAGCTTACACTCTCTCTATATTTATATTATCTTGTTCAAGTTAATAAAAATACTTTTTTATTCGTCCACTCAAAATTTTATAAATTTTAGTAAGCTTGTAATGGATGACACTTGAGTTTAATACGGTTTTTTTTGAATATTAATTCATTAATTAAATTTAACTAATCAATTTTAGTATCGTATCTTGAAAAAAAACTCTTGTATAAGATATTTAGCACGATATAAATGTATATACATATTTATATTAATTGTAATTATTTAATAAAAAGTAACTAAAATAAAAATTGATTAAAGTACAAATTGACTATAACTTTTTTTAATATTACTTCTTTATTTTAAAAATTCGATAATACACTATTTTTCATAAACAATTATAATTACTCACTAATACCATAATTATTTAGTACCCAGTAGCTATTATGCATATGTTAATTATCCTCTTAAATAACAACTAAACACACCAACTTTAAAATGCAGTATTATACAAAGGAAATGCCCAAATGGTTCAGAACATACCGTAACTATGTAAATATAAAGACAGCATTAAGCAGCTTAATATTAAGCGGCTTCAAGCAACTAGTGTTAAATATTTAATCCAGTGGTAACTCACTCGAGTCAATACTAATTACTTACAGTGTACAAAGACTCCAATGAAACTTATTTGTTATAAAGCGTTATCTGCGTCTCAGTTTCTGTAACTAAGCGTATTCCTGAAAAAAACTTGAATATAACTTAAATTTTGTTTCGATCTCGCTTTAATGTTTTCGTTTGATTAAAAGAAAAAAGAAAAAGCTCTCCATCCAAATTTCATTATTTGAAAGCATAACGATTGTCTTGGTCAAAGCTCAACTTTTAGCTATGCCTCAATCGTACGCTTTTTCTCGCGTTCGATATAAATAGAACTAATTGACATCCATTAGTAACAAATTCGATTAGATTCACAATTAAACGTTGTCAGGTTTAGAGTACCAAGTTTGGTTTTTCAATTCAAATGTAAAATTTAGGTATTCTATATTTAGATTTGTTCACGTCAGTTTTACTTCTACTACCAGTTTGAACGTGATTTAACACTGAGTAGCAGAAACGTTGAAAGAAACTCCTCAGTACACCTTTTAAATCAATATATTATGAGAAATACAAAGTTTTAATTTGCGGGGAACCGGTTGCGGCACTGTATTTCCAGATGTCCTTGTCATTTATCATCTACACCATAATCCTTTGACTTTAGGCTTTATTTTAACATGTCGCTAGAAAGTTCCAATAGGTAAAATCACGTATCACTTTTGGAACCTTGTTAAAAAACGAACCCCAAGTCCCATAAAAGAACGCTGAACTTTTTAAGGGCGGCATAAAGTCGTTACCAAACAATTAAAAATATATGTTCATACTAGCAAACCCCCCTCGCTTCCCTTCAGAAAAACTACGCCTTACGCTTAGAAATAGCACCTACATTGTTTTAAGACTGGGTTTTTCTCGTTCTATGAATTAATTTACAACTTATTTATTTATGGATGGATTGCAATGAAACAAGCTTTAAATATGAAGGGATTATTACTGCAGTACATTAGTGAAAACCAGAACGAAATCGATTAAGCTGTTTCAGAGATTAGCACGAACAAACGCACAGACAAACAAACAAAAATTCTAACATCTATTATTTTGTGTTCTATTGCGATAATAGAGGCCCCTAATCATATGTTTTCTCATATATATCGTTCATATACAGAAAACGATCAGTTAGAATTTTATTATATGTATAGATGATTATCGCACATAGTCCTGTCGTATCGGCGATTGATCACAAAAATGATTGTCCTTTGCGGCAACGTGAGAAAATACATATGCTCTTGGCTTCCTGAATAATATCAATGAAGCTTCCATTATACAACGCTGCCAAAGAATTTCTTAAAACATAGCTCCTATTAGTATTTACATACTAGTCATAATCTCAACATCGCTTTAAGCAAAGGTTTTTTGAATATTAATGGTCCCGACTTTGTTAGTCGTAAATATTCATGCGCTGTACGCGGGGTTTTGAATCAGACGCTGGCGTCATCGGCAAACGAGTTTTCATTTGAACGTTTCAAATAATAACCAACCTATTATTTAAAAGGTCGTCTTTACTTAGCCTCTTTAACGTTTGCAGGTTAAGAGTGAATGTTACGGTTAACCTTTTAATATTTCTTGAGGTGACCTCAATAATTGTAAAGTATTAAAAAATAACAGGTCATTTACGTCTGATTTCAATCTCGATAAATTGATTGTAATTCATTAAGCAAGGTGAGCGAAAGGAGGTTAAATATTGTGCGATAGGTGACTGTAATAAAATATATTTAAAAGCAACGTGGGAGCCTCCATCTTCATGATTCATCATCTTGAATTATGGTCGTATATAATAGTGTCGAAACCAGTTCCGCACTGGTTTAAACTTTTGTAATTACCATGTGTTGTTTAACAGATGTGCTGAGGAGGTTCTTTCGCCGTTTCTTCTCCTCAATGTTAAAGCACCTTTTCGAAACGTGGTAGAAGCAAAAAATGAATGTTATGAATGTTATATATGTTATAAAATATGATGTTAAATGATTTTGAATTTAAATTTTGAATTCGAATTTGTATGCAATCCGTTAGTCAGCTGGTTTGCGGCACCTTCGTCTTTTTCACTAACCAAAAACAGCCAAGTTCCGGTCGCCGCCTGCCAGCTCTGGCGTTTTGCTACAGTTGCGTCAATGACTCCACTCTCGTCCAAAGAGTTATTATATAATGCTGTCAACAGTAGAATCTGATATTTTTAAGTTAACAAAACATTATGTGACATTAACTACAAAATTATTAAAAAAAAAAAAACAAAAATTAATTTTAATAAAATATTGTTGTGAAGGTTCTCGAAGAGTCGGCCGAAAAAATGGGGCGGCAGTGTTAAGCAGGTTCTCGAGGGGTCGGCCATAACTAGAGACCAAAAACAGAGGCCATAAAAAATACAGGCAGTGATAACATCTACATCGAGCACTTCAGGCGATTTGCGCTCTTACACCTTAGACAAAAGGTTGAATATGGCACACATTGCCGTCCTTAGCTGACCCGTCATTGTTGTATCAATTTCAAGGTATTATTATTAACTTGAGACGAAAAGCGTAGAAAAGACTGGAAGCTCCGAAAATCGATATAAATAACGGGCAGACGCAGAGCGGGCGGACGGCAGAGTACAAGACGAAAGCGAAATGTTCTGTGAGAAGTAAAATCAACCTGCGACCTACGAGTGCGACGGCGTCTGTTGGAGTGACGCAAGGTCTCTGCGGAACTATATTACCATTTCACCAACCTGCGGATTCTGACACAATACAATATTATTATTTTATGCACTACATAGTGAAACATTTGAAATCGTTGCCAAAAACAGGTTGAAAGTTTTTAAAGCTTTTTTATTTTTCGTGTAAATATTCTTACATTATACTCGTAAGTACAAAATTACAAAATGTTGTTATAGTGTAACGGTACGGTACCGTGCCTGCGCCAGACACTACTAAGTAGTTTCCGTTGACTAATCTCAGTACAATTCCCTAAATCCTAACCATTAAGGAATGCTATTGTCATCAGTTCAAAATTATAGGATGTTGACTCCTAGACGTAAACACTGCACTTGTTGCTTTGTAATGTAACCGACAAGAAAAGCAAACAGCTGAAAACACGGTTTATTCGAAATTGAGGAGTTCAATTGTATTGTTTAGTCAACACAAATCATCAGACCCTGAGGTGGTCAACCATGGACTGGTTTCATAACGTTAATATCGTCACAATAAATATGTTTGAGCACGGCTGAAATATTGCTCTGGAGAAGTTTCGTTTTATTGTTTCTCTTTATCTTCAGAACTCGTCATCACCTTAAAAATAGATACATATGAAAATGTAAATAAATAAGTAAACGTTTACACACTCACACCCCCGCACTAAGATTCCCTGTGTTGGGGATGGCGTGGACATACATAAATATGATATCACTAACACCCATGACCCGAGAACAAACGTTTATCTGTCACATAAATGTCTGCCCCGGCCGGAAATCGAACCCGGGACCCCTCACTCGGCAAGCAGGGTAACTACCAACTATGGGGCCCTCATTTTTTGAATTCGGTTAAAAATTTAAAAAGATTTTGCATCGTAATAAACATTTTCTTTAACATTCGCGTAGTCACGCTAGCCAGTGATCCATATAGAGATATTTAATGTCAAGGGAATTTTTTGAAACTGTTCATAAATCATAATTGCTGTATAAATATTACGTACTATTATTATTATTCTTTACTGATATATTCGATTTCTCCGGACAATATTTTCATACTCATCTTCACACAATGTTCAAAAACTACCACCATAAAAGAACAACTTTATTAAGTAAACTATTCGCGAAACTATACAGAAATAAAAAGTCTCCCTCCCCAGCAATAATCCCACGAACTCAATACTATTTCGGAGTCTGTTCCCGGAGCTGCGACACTTACCCGCACGTTTGCGCAGGCATATTGCGCCCTCTATCACCCGTCAGTTTTATCACCGGGGCAAGGAGCAGGTCTGGAGGAGTGTCGCCGACGGCCGCTGAATAAATCTGCGAAATGCGTAGGTAACCGCTATAAATTTGGCAAGCCGGCTACTCGATGTTGGTGGGGCGAAACACTAGCGAACGGAGATAAGGTTAATGCGATCGCCAGAATAAGCCTTATTGGTAATCCGTTCGGGCTAATTCTATATGAAACGTTGGATATGGCTTCATTTCGTATGAGTTATTCACTTAATTATTGAAGTTGGTTTTTACAAGCATTTTTCGATTAAAGTTAAATAATAAAAGATTTGAATGTAGTATTTATATGATAAAATTCACATTCTTTACTGATATTGTTTGGATTGTCCTAATTACAGAGCTACCATAGTACGGTATATGATACAAATATCTCGATATTTTTTATATACTCGTATTATTTATATATTATGAGGGTGATTTCGTTATGACCAAACGTTTCTTCAGAGTAGCGAAAGAAAACTTTTTCACTCTCTATGACATATGTACATATAATGCATATTTATTAATTGGGAACTACTCAGCTGCTATGAATTTGTATTTTACGAGTAGATATACTTTTTTTTCTCTCTCCTTATAATATTTTATATTTACCAGTACGTATTACAATTGCCTTCAGTATAGGATAAGTATATACGTATAAGAAAAAGTGAATAAACCTGTATATCTGAGAATTTTCAATGCGATAATCAGAAGTGTGTGAGATCTCGCAACATGTACTTGTTGTATTCTGTGATTTTTCTTAAACTATCACTGAGATAACGAGTGTGACGTCAGGCGCTCGCTCCTGTCTTAAGCCGCATCAGAAAACAGAGAGACTGCGACGGAGAATAACAGATAACGATTGAAAGATTCCTTTAGTACTTGTGTGTGTGTCGCACCCTTGTATTTGATGGCCCAACGGCCTTTCTTCGCATTCGAACCTCATTACCGGCGCTGCGAATGCTAAGTGACTCCATGATATCATTCTTCTGGGTCGTTGCTTCTGTACGACCGACCCTTTTTTACTTACTTGCGTCTTGCGGTATAATTTTATTACATTTCAAAGAACTCGGTTATAATAGTTACGGTTTGAAAAATTATTACCACTGATTAGTAATAACTTACTAGTACGAAGGAGACTTGTAAGGCTTCGACCGCACATCGCTGACCGCGTTCTGGACCTGAAAGTGAATTAGTACACGTCACGTTGCCGAACGATCGGGTGTGCTCATAATGAATCAATTAATACATTCATATAAATTAAACGTTCAATGAAGATTTTATTACATCCGTACTAGCCCCAACTCTGCCCTCTGCTTGAAGAAAATCGTCCACGGTAGCCAGTCCGCGAGCTCCTGGAATTGTTACGGAAGTTCCTATTATTATAAAAATATTTGTCGGTCATACCCAATATTTCTCCGGAAGTAGACGGTGTAGATATATCTTTGTCTTGGGCTGCCTGGATCGCATCCTTCAATGAGTTATAATTCCTGGCTGAAAGAATTGTACTCAACCTTCAATTACGTAAACCATCGGAAAATTGTCTAATTGCAGATTTTTCGTTTATTGGCTTTAATTTTTTATAACATTCTGTATTTTCGTTGGCTTGCGAGATCGTGACGTCAATAAATAATTCAGTCACTTGTTTTCCAAAATTAGAAATCGATTGCTCATTTTACCTAACTTTTTGCAACTCGTATTGAATTGCGGTCGCAGATTTATTAGGCAATAATTCCCTATTCATGTCAATAATTAAATCTTTAACGTTAGCATACTCGACACTCAGCTTAACTTCGCGTCTTGACATAACCTGCTTTTTAGAACGAACTTCAATAAATGTTCTTTAGATTCGGATTTTTTAAGTGAGGAATCATAATATTGTATATTGCCAATAAGTCGCTTAATGCATGCTTCATCATCAGACATAACAGGTAATAACGTTAACGCCGTTTTTAAATCAAAAGTATCCATTTTTACCTCACTTTCACATAAACTCAGTACTTCGTTATACGTTGTTTCAAATTTATGACATACATAAATCTCTTACTGACGAAAGATCAGAAACTTTAATTTTTCCCTGACTAATTTCTTTATCCAACTTCACGAAGTATTGGTCATAGATATTATTTACTATAATTAGTTCATTTTTAGTACTTGTCCTTGCCGTCACTTTGAGCGGATTTTCACTAAATACATTCTTATTTCTTTTAATTCTTTATATAAATCTTCTAAAACAATAGCCATAGACATAACATAACAACAGCAACATACACCTTACCACCAAAACGTAGACGGGAATAACTCTTATAAAACAAGTCTTAACAAGTAAAACAACTCTTATTCTCGTGAATATGTGCTATTACAGTTCCCTAAAAAAACATTAAAGTACATAACCATAGCGGATAATTAAACAATACCTTGATACTAACTATATTCTCGTATACGCATTATCCTCGTAAAACGACACTTCACTGCACCTTACTTGCATTTTAAACTTAACACAATACACCTCGTACAAGATCGGCTTGCGGGGATCTACCATTCGCGATATGTTGTCGATGTAGGGACCTCCTGACCATCTGCCTTTCCATCCATCCGATATGCATTTTCTTGTAAAGGTGACAACAGGCATAAGACGGAGCAGCTACTGCGGCTATCACTATGATCAACATGTTTTGTCAGCATGGGATTGGGGGGAGTATTCTAGGGCGCCCCAATACGGCCAGAACTGCAACTGCCCGCAATACAACATCGAATGCTTATCACTCGTTGATTATTAAACTTTTTATAGAACGATTAAAAATTACCTCTTCAAAAGTCTTAATCTCTTCAAAAATATCTAATAAATAAAGGTCTCAATCATAGATAACAGTAGTAATGAAACACGAATAAATAATAGACGTAAAATAAATACTTATACGAAAATTTAACTCTTAAAATTTCAACATGAAACGATAATTAACCCTAGAAATATTTATGTAGGAGACAAGTTCGATCTGGATTTAAGTTTGAGGTCTATTACCAAAATGACATGCACCACGGAGTTTACGAGTGAGATAAGTCATGTGAACGTCCAGTGAAGGCGACGGTGGGTCTCGTTCGGCCCTCATCACGGCGCGCTCTGGTTGGTGACGTGACGCGGTCCTTCTTCCGGTACACGTTTTGATGGTGTTCTGACGACCCCATAACTACCCGTTTGTCTATCCGGCGACATGTCACATAATTTTTTCGTCTCTAGCCTTGCATGCCATTAAAAAGTGACGAGGTGAAGTTAAAGTATACAACAATATTAAATATGTAATATAATACTACCTGAAAGGCATACATGAAGATATGTATTCATAAGTTCAGTAAAATGATGTTCATAACTGTATTTACAAAATACCTATATGATGAAATGATTTTGAATTTGAATAATTTACCAATTAAAAAAAAATTGCCAAAAAAATGAAAAAAAAGTAAGCACAAAAGATGACATTAAATGAGATCCATAAAATTTTTAATCAACACGTAATAAAGTGTCATAAAAAATACAGTGGTACATAAATCTTAATTATGGATTATTTCCATCGACTTTCAAATTTGCATTTATCTATACAGAGTTTATATTATTCACAGTGAATCGGTGTTTTTGGTGATAAAATACAAAGACATAAATAAAGACATAAGCATTGATAGCCCAGTTGTTCGAAAGTAGGTATTCCGCACGAGAGACGCGAGTTCGAATCCGGCGAACCGCTAATTTTTCCAATAATGCACGTGTTAATTTTCTCTTGCTTCGGTGGGGGAAAACATCGTGATGAAACCTGCACACCTGAGAGTTCTCCATAATTTTCTCATAGGTTTGTGTGTCTGCCATCTCGCACTTGGCCAGCGTGAATATGGCCCGAACCTATCTCATTGCTAGAGGGGACACGGGCCTAGCAGTGGGACGATAAGGGTTACAATTGTTCAGTAGAATTATACCTGGCAAATTATTTACTCGGGGCTATGACATCTTACCATCATACCGGTTTGTGGAACGTGTTCTCTCTAACCCCATCAACCCTGGCACTTAAAGGTTAACAAGAAAAATAGAGCAAGGAAAAAAACTATAACATAAATTAAAACATGTCGCTCACATTTCTTTAAGGCAGCATGGCCGAGTGTGACTAGCTGGTGCGTTATTACAACCTACATAAAAAAATTCACAGATAAGATAACTATACATTGATAAGATTTACTTACCGTTCGGTTAGAATTAGACATTCTCCGCGACGGCCAGACTATCTAGGAATAACTAGATATTATTATTATTGGGCGTGTTTTATATCGGAGCGCCTAACTCCCGTTATAAATATACTCTGATCATTTTTCAAATCGTAGCAGAAGAAGTATAAATTTATAAATTAATCAAAAACTCTGTATAATATATTATTTCTGAAATACATTAAACCTTCAAAGTCTAGTAATAAAGTAGCATAATTGTTATGTTTGAGATTTTATTAATACAATATTTGATTATATAACCTAGCAAATCCCCCTCGTTTTGAAGTCGCGACTTCGCGTTTGCGTTTCCTTGTTTCATATCAGCCAGTTGGCCCGTTATAAATGGCGGTGAATTTTCGACTCGTACCTATTCGTTGGTTAAACCAACTCTGTCAGTATGACGTCACTCGCCAGTCTAACTACAATACGCAATCCATCTCGTGTCGAGTGGTGTCTTGTAACTGACCTCAAGTAAAACTTCTATTATATTTAAAGTCACAATACTGACGTAACAAATACATACAATTATCTACTTCTGGATGGAATGCCTAATTTGTTACTCTCCCCGGGAACCATAAACTTTAGGCAGGGAAACTAACATATCACTTACAGCAAAATTAAAGTAATAGCTACGGCCCTTAGCTGTAGTATAAAAGTGTTACCCTAAATATACGCTAAATATTAACATTTGAGGGATGAGTCCATGAGATAAGACTTTCCAAAGACTGCAAGATCTACCTGTGCCGCAGCTTGCTAACAGATTTTGGGAGTATTAGATAATGTAAGCTGTGCACACCGCAGGTACCCAAATACCTATGTTTTGATAATATTTCTCCTACAGTGTTGATTAGAAAAGAAAACCATAAAAATTCGGCCATAAAAAATCACAAATGTTCAGCTCTTACGCATTAAATGACATAATTACATAAGAAGACATGACTGGTAAAACAAAGCAATCTCCGATTCAAGCATTGCATTATGAATAAAAAGTCTTGCAGACATACTGAAATTTCCATTCACCCCACGTCTAAAATGTCTAAGAAAATAAAAATAGCTACACGCGTTTATCCCGCACCACCCACATACTTGTGTCAATTGCCCTACATCAAGTTGTAACTCAAATCTGACAACATCTCTTAAAACCGAATCCAATTATATAGAACTTTGCGTCTCGGCAATAAGGTCGGCGTGACCGCACGCCGTTGGCGACGTTATAAGGGGAACGATACACCTGCGACCGGCCATTCGTCAAGCAATAAATCGAGTGTCGGATACGGTTGCGCAAAATGAATTGCAATGAAGATCCGTGAAATGATGGCCGGATTAAAAATCTTTTGGGTTTTGTTTGTGATTTGTTGACGAATTGCGGCGGAGCTTGCATGGGTTGGTGATGGATTGCTTTGGTTTTGTGAATGTAAAACTAAATTACATAAAAAATATTTTCATCAATTAGCATTTTTTAGTGTAATAGGTAGACTGTAAAGTGCAGTTTTTTACTTTGTTACCTCCAATTGTCCTACTATAATCATCTGTGCGACATTTATAACGTTATTATCCGACTTCGGAAAATTAAGAGGTTTTACGTTTATGTGTGTGTATTTTTTATGTATGTACATTTAAATTACCTGTCATAGAATATTTCAGCACGAAACGCATAATATAATAATATTTTATTTAAATTAATTTCTGGTTTTTAATATCATTTTGTAATTTCCCTTTAAAGTCGGTAAATTTGAAAAAAACTTTCTATTATGTTCCAAAGTTAGAGAACCATTTTGAAAGCTTTAGGTCTTGGGCCAGCATTTGCTTTTTGGCCCGTATCGCGGTGCCCACTTAACAACGTATGGCTCCTCCGCAGCTTCTGCTATAATACTACCACGTTACTACCGGACCGATGATGCAAGGCCGTAAAGCAAGGCACAACTTATCTTATCTAAATTATACAAACAAGGTTATCGATTACAATGAGTACGTATTGAATTCCATAAGATTCATAATTCTATGTTGTCAAAAATACATTGATACGCCGTGTAAAAGGACAACAAACAAACAAAAAATAAAATAGAAGTTATAACAACATAATAATAATAATCCTTCGTTGATTAAAACATTAATAATAACATCAGTCAACAATATTACTGATATTGCTGACCAAAAAAGAAACAAAAGAAGTGAACCCGCTTCTATATTTACACTTTAACCTAATCACTTTAAAAATATTTCACGATCAAGGCGCATTACAACACTTAAGTAATTTCATTTCTTGTCTATAGTTTTATAAACAATACACTGTCACTATCAATGTCTGCATTAAAAGTAGAAGTAATATTCGTGTACTCGAAAATCACCAGACTGATCTTGATAATCTTCTGATAAATAAAACTTATCTATAATTATATAAAAAGATATCTCCTGATTCATCCCTCATTCCTCCCCCGAGCTACTGAAGCTAACTAAAAACATAAAATTTGGACAATTAGAAATGTAATTCGTGTCGTAAATTTACCTCGCCTAAGTTTAAGCAGCAAACAAATTTTCCCCCAATTCAGCTCTTATAAAACATTTTAATTCATCTACTACTTCTTGTCATATTAAAAAATCACTTCTTTTCAGAACCCTTGTTTTTAACCACGCCTTAAGAGCTTGGCTTTCTAATAAGAAAGAAAATTCAGTATATAAATAACTTTGACAAAATTGCAGAAAATACAATTGAAAATAGATAAATTACATTTAAAATGCTTCCGCGCAGACAAAGTCACGAACAACAGGTTGTGGATCAATATAAAGGTTAACATAAAACTCTATTAAAATAATGTGTAAAACAAAATTAAATATCTATAACTGGTTATTGGTTCCTCTCATTTATAAAATGAAAGAATATAAAACGCCATTTAGTTTTCTTCACCAGACATAAAAAAAAATAGTTACCGACAGATTATTTTATATCCATAAAAAAATAATATTAAGTATAATTTTGTTGTAAGTCTAAATCTTTTCAAACAGGGAGAGCCCGGTAACGTGTGCAATCTCTCGACGGCCGGCGGCCGGCGGCCGCGCCCCAGCCACCTGGCGGCGCGCCGCGGCTGCCAGTCAATAAATTCCCCAAACCCAGATTGTGTAGTTAATCATTGTTTCTGTACGGGAGCTATTAAATCGACGCCGTTCGCGACTCCTCGTAATTGAACGACAAACTATTTGATTGCTAGCGCCTGTGTGTGCATAGCTACAGAGATATTCTACTCGATCGAAATTGTATCCTATTGTTGCTATTGAAGCTTATAATTTGCTCGGCAGTTATTTAGATAGATGTCAGTTTAATCAGGAATAAAATAGCTTTAATGGTATGACGTTACGGTTGGAATTCGAACGGAGGGCGTGCTGCCTTAATATTGTATTACATATTTGTAGCAGTCTGTTTAGTTAGCGAAGAGAATTAACGTACTTGTTAATGTCTACATATTACGTGTTCTCAGCATTGGTAAGATAGAAAGCAACATTGCTATTTAAATATTAAATTAGTGTTTCAGTTGTGAGGTATGTTCGCTCGTGGTGCGACTATGTGTAGTTGACCAGTAGATATGGAAATGGCCTATTACAGAAATGTATTGTTCTACTCGCCCGGTAGAATACAATTCTCTTATTATGCTTTGAATGTCAGTAATAATTAAATTGATGCACAAAACATGAACCGTAGGAAAGGTGGTTTTATCGCTTTAGAGTGAGATCTTCCCGACAACCCATATGCAGCGGATAAAGTATGAGGGGGGCCCGCGAACATTAAAAGGAATGTCATTTAAAAATTTAATATAAAAGTACACATCCTCTTTGTAGTATTTATAATACTTACATGTTTTTATTCTAGTATTTTGGTACTCGCATAGTTTGTAACTCTTATAGTACTCCTTTGGTTAACTTCTTTTATAATTTTCTGTATCTTTTATCCATTTATTCTGTAATTTCTTTATATATTCTATTAGGTTTAATGTTTCGTTATTGTTGTCAAATATTTGACAAACGTCCTAAATTATTGTCATCATGATTACTTTTATTTTTAACTTGTATAATTTTTATCCTTTTTGGTAATTTTATTTATTAAGGCTGAATAGAAATTTTAAATTCGTAAATAGAACATAGTAAGAGAATCATTGGAGAAAATGTGAGATATAAAAGGCGAGCGGTGACGAGATTGGATCAGTCTCTCTCGCGTGTGGGTCGCAACTCTTGGATGTCGACACGAACAGGCTCACGAGTGAAGTTACAATTACGATACGGAGCAGTCTCTCGCGTGTTGGTCACAACACTGGTAATTTGAAATAGTTTTTTCGCGTGTGGGTCGCAAGTCTTGGATGTCTACACTACCAGTCTGTATCAGTCTCTCTCGCGTGTGAGTCGCAACTCTTGGATCTCGACGCTGACTTGAAGGAGTCTCATGCTGAATGCTCATACTTCATGCGCCCTAACGCACGCCTGGTTAAGGCGGTTTCCGTGCGCTGAACGCCGGGGACTCCGATCGTCTCGTGCGCCCTATTAGAAACACTCGGATGTAACGAACTATTATTTAAATTTCGGTTTCTTCTTCTTCTTAAACGTAGGTCTTAAACCAGCAGTCCACCAACATGCTGATAAATTACGGATACGCAATAGAAAAAATAGCACATGTTTATTACACAGTCGTTCATCTAAAATAACAATGCTAGTGACATGATGACAATAATTGACATGTCAATATCAGCGCCACAACCTGAGAGCCGCTCTAAGTCCAACCGGGTCAAGTTACACTGAAATAATGTCCTTAACTTATCCTCGGGTGATCCTACGTTAGTTAAGAGACAAGCATTATATCTAAAAAAGACCGTAAATAGTTTGGGAAAACATTTGTTACATGCACGATTGACTATAAAGAGATGTCTTAGAATCATATTTTAAAGGTAAATGCTATAAAATCACTGTCCCTTAATAATTGTAGGTATATTCGTATAATGGCACAAAGATTTTATCGAATGTTAAAGTGATCAAAGGCGAAGTGCTGGGCTTTATAAAACACTAAGTCGTTGTTTTTAATGAGCCAGATGTACCTCAACAAAAATTGTCTTTTTCGTTGCAAAGCAAATATTGAGATGAAACTTTAAAAACATAATAGGATACGTGCTAACCGAGATAAATTGCAACACTATTTCCAATCAAACGAGCAACACAAAATAAATGATCCATAAGTGCTAAGATGACGGACCTCCTGGTAGGGTTGCCATGTAAGGTTGAGCGGTCAAGTTGTAATAAAAGAATTTGTTGCTGAGTTGATACTAAATTAATATTCAATCAATCAATCAATCAATTTATATCAAAGAATAAAACTTCTACAAATTACATTGTACAGAGGGCACACTACAACGTGGACGGAAGTCATGGCTTCGACATGACGTAAAAGCAAGATCTTTTTACCCAGTTTAAAACGACGGTATTCGTACAAAGTGCTAAGGTACTTTAAGCCACGTCACTAGATAAAACCCTTAGTCTTAAATCTAACGTCAACCGTTTCTAGTCCTCGGTTCCAAAAAATTCGCCCATCAACTTTTTGGTCAAACATGACGGTTGCACTCTTAGTATTATCGATGTCAATACCGCCTCGGTGCTACACGAAGGCCATTCGGAATTAAGGAGTTTATCAATATTTCTCAAATAAAATCGAAATTAGGTCGCTAGTATCTAACTAAATACGAAAAAAGGAAACTGCAGCAAAATCAATCATTGTACAATTGTACAACTCAAATCGCAACAGCACTTTGTTGACTCGTCAGCAATAATAACTAATTTAGTGAACTTAGCGCAAACTAGTTCTCAAAACATAATGGAAAGAATACGTGACGCGGCCTAATAGTTAAAAGCGAATGTAGTTAAAAGCGAATTACGGCGTTATTGTACTTCAAAATGCCGCTTTGCGTACATTGCGCTATAAAACTTATCGTAATACAAGCGATATAGCGTATCACGTCAAATATGTAATTATCTTCGGTGAATACTTTCGTTCTCATCGAGTCAACTGAATAGTACCTTACTAAAGGCGCCTTAATAATTATAGACACAGAATTTTTATAAACCTTGTATCGTTCGTTTATGAAATATTTTTAAAATTTTGATTGTGTAATTAATTTAGGTTTTGAAATAATTTCCAAACAAGAATTTTATTATGAAGGTTATTTCTTGACACGTACTTAATACACACTCAATACTGAATATGCTCGACCCTTTTGCTTAGAAATAACATAACAACACATAAAACTATTACGACAGTCATTTGTACAGGACAATAACATGAATTTCATATTATATTTCATATATCGGTATTCCTCATCCAACATATGAAAGATTATTGTGACTATTCACCTGAAATGTAAGGGACAAAACAGTGAGGAGGGGTGGTTTAGACCTCGCGGCCTAAAAATGAATTTTAATGGTTACTTAGGCCGGAATAATGAAAACAACAATGCACCCGGCGGACTCTCGCGGCGGTCTCCGGTTCTTGTGTCGCAGGAAGACCGTAGAATTTTTTAATTCGCGAACTAGACATTAGAAATGAAACTGCTTTGGCTTTCTAAAACTTTATTTAACTTATGTTAGTTGAAGAAAAGCGGGACAGAGACAGTTACAGATTTTTTTTAGCGCTACGTAACCTGTCACTTGTTCCCATCGCTCCAGAGTCCAGCAAACTTATCTGCACTTTAAATTTTATTCCATTAAACGGTTAAATCTTATCGCATCATGGGCAAAAAAATAAAATGCTCCAAATCACAAGGAACACTGCACGCACGTCATTAACGGTTGAAGTATGGCGTAGCATCAAGTGCGCATGACACCTGAACATTCTTTGGACTATCCAGTATCATGATGATTTATGTGATTATTTACTTAAATTTTAATAAACAAAAAGTAGGTTAACCAAGACCGCTCTTAATGCCCATTAACATTTTTCTCCAATTAGATTAAAGTGGTGACGAGCAGGTAACCTCTTATTAGAATTACAAATTATTAACCTAATTAAATTTCAAACAATTAGAAGGTCTCGTTTAGTGTGATTTTATTTCCCAATTTCTACATTACATAAAAATAAATCACGTACCTCTCGATGAACCGCACAATCTCCCTGCAACGCATCTACAGTCAACTTTGTTACACACATCTTTCTATACGACCCTTTAGATAAACGTCTCTTTAGTTCATGTGCGATGTGAAAATAAATACACACGACACACAGGTCGCTTTGTTTCACCGCATACAATTCATCCTGGAAATAAGGCACTATGAATTAATGTCACCGTTATATACAGGTTTTAAATTTTTAATATTCTATTGAATTCTTAGTTCGTTTTAGCCCGGGGCACAGTGCTTCTTTATTATCAGAACCCAATAATTTTAATTCTGAAAAATTGATTGGTTGAAATCACTGTTGATCGAGATTTACTGGATACATAGAATACTTTTAACTTTTATATTCTTCATCAACTTAGTTTTAAGTCTTATTATTTAGATAAATAATACAGTAACCTATGAATATAGATATTATTGAAGCCTTTAAACTGTAAATCTGTTAATCTCATACATAACTTATCTTACGAAGCACCGTCTGCACCAGCAATGCCAATGGATCTTTATCTTCATAAGTTACATTAAAGGGCGCGACCTCTCCTGTAAAAATGTTCTGAACTGCACAAATATAATGAACCGTAAGTTATTTGACGCGGTACACTATCGTTATTAGAAGTAATATTTGACGTATCAGCGATACGTGACTACGTGACCCGCGTCAACTGACGTGACATTCTCGTATTTACAGAGATAATATAGTAGACCTTCAGTAGGTAAGTAAAGTTACTGTAATAAAAACGGCAAACACCGCTGCAAATTTACGACTGACGATACAATGTTGGAATATTAAAAAAATAAAAGCGTTCGTTTCGAACCCTTCAAAGGCCAAACAAGAAAAACAAAGTTACGCGAAGTTATCCCATCCCTCATAATTGTGACAGCGTAGAGTCACGATATTGATGGTAAGGAGCCAGTAATTCCATGTGTAGGTCGTTGGTTGGTCTTAACGACTGAACTTTAATAAAGAAGCGAATTAGAACGTACTATTATCAGAAGAATTAGGAAGGTTTGTTACTAGCGACCGCCTATCTAATCTTCACTGAGCTCGGGCGGGTCGTGTTCACCTTCGTCTGTCACACGTATAAGCTTGGCACTGTTCAGGATTACAAATTACTAAATCATCACTAATAAAAGTTATTTTTTGTCATTATATTTCATGTTTAAAAATACAATCTACAAAGCATAGTGCCACCATAAATAATAATTGTGTACTAAAAGCGTACATTTACGGCTTGAACGACAAAACATCTCAACGGATAATAGACGGTTATCTGTCAACGAATTGTGCACAAAAAGAATCACGGAATGTAACGCCGAAAGAAATTACGCAACAATATCTTCAGAGATATATTATATGTCTTACACTTTTCCGACAAAAAAGGCAATAGATACATGTGATACACATTTACGACAAAAAGAAGGTAATGGTCGCGACAAAGCGCCTCGCGCTGATTTATGTCGCGTGTCGCGCGTTTTGTCGTTTGCGAGAGAGATAGAGTTATAGCCGACAATTGAGATAGAATTATCCTTTAGGGGGTTTTGATAAATATCTTACCAGGTGAGAACAGCACTTCATTTTTGTTAGAAAAGTGTTTTGATGACATTCATAATCGTAGGCTGTTACCGGCTCACTACAAGGTATGGGGCTCTTTTCCTCCCGTGTATATAGTAATAACAATAATAATAAACGTTTACACACTTACACCCCCGCACTAGGATTCCGTGTTGCGGGTGGCATGGACATACACAATTATCAGATCACAAACACCCATGACCCGAGAACAAACATTTATCTGTCACATAAATATCTGCCCCGGCCGGGAATCGAATCCGGGACCTCACGCTCGGTAGGCAGGGTCACTACCAACTGGGCTACGACATATATAAGACATATAGAAGACATAAATTTAATTTATGTTAATAGTTATCAAACGAGCAGTCGGACCACCTGATGATAGGCATCACCGATACGTTGACGGTCAAGATGGATGCGCAGGATCTGTTTATTACTGGCTCTCTTCGATGTAATCGAGACACGTAAAAATATTTCAAGCTTGGCACCGAAAGGACGGTAGCAGTCAGACATGCAAGTAAAAAACCCTACCACCATATAAGGATACCATCGGAATTAAGCTGGGTGGTACAGGGCACGGCGACTCTCGACAAGGGGGACCGTTTGCCATAGGCTCCTTCGTTGTTTAGTAGGATCACAAGCAGGTGGGGTTGGCTTGGACTCAACAATGGATAGAGTCCGTTACAATCCAAGTGAAATACGACTGACTTTTTTTTTGGCATAAAATAAGTCAATGCTTGACAACAATCCCACCTGATGGTAATGATTTATAATGTTACTCATACATAGAAATCACAAATGTGGCTTCAAACGGATTTCTAGTCCTCTTGTGTCAATTCAGAATGCTCTCCCGAGTTAAATAACTTTAAACAAGTTACAACGGCAATTATATGGGTGACTAATTAAAACAGGACACAAATCTATCAATTCTGATCGTTGTCAATATACACGTATAATGACCGTTAATTCACTTCAAAGCCTTTCCGTTTAAAACTTTCATCAATTGCGTTTGACACTATCTATAATTCGCTCTGGAGCTGTGCGTTTGTTTACCCACTAATCGTCCTGAATTACGAGCAAAGTACCGTCCCTTACAATGAATCGCTAATGGCTCGAAGCTTCAGTTACCTAACCAGTCTCTTAATTATGAAACCAATATTGACTTAATTTAATTTAAGTACAGAACACAATAGAATTAGTCATATTGACGGCTCCCAAGCCCTAACCCGCTCCACATTGGTTAACTCAACCGATTACATAGTCATAGTGTGGTTATTAGGAGTTTTATCAGCGACCCATATTAATTATGTTAGTTATGAATAATTCGTTGACGACTTTTTAAAACTATGCTTGATAAAAAATAGCTTTATACGCGTACACACTGTCATTACGTTATATCCTCGCTCTTTTAAAAACCTTTTACCCAAACCTTTCCACAACCAAATCCCAGATGATTACACTGTTAAATGTTTAATAAGTCTTAAATCTTTTGTAATCAACTGCAAACCACGTTACAAATATAACTGAAAATTTGATAATTCTTTATTCATGACTAATTAAAGCGAACGAAACAGTGACCAATTCCGTGTTGAGCGCTCCGCGGTGAAACATTCGTTGGACTGGCGCGATGACAATTTATTATTATTACCTTTAGTAAGCAAAATTATTTTATGAAACACAGTAATTGCTCAACATCTACGGTTCGTTTTAATCACTACTAATGAATACCACAGCTTCATAATGAGTTCTACGAGTGTGAGAGAAAAGGCGGATAATAAACCTTTGTTATAGTTAACACGATTATGTAGCGCGATCCTCGCACGTTACTCAGTTTTGTTCGTATACATTTAGAAATCCACTTTAGATGCAGGCACCGCTTATTAGCTCTTCTACAATCGATTTTGATCGTTCTGCATCTGATAACGGTCAGTCATTTTAACCATCAACCCTAACTATCGGTACCGTCAGTCGATTACTCATAACGACACAATATGATACTTTTGATTGATATGAAGTTGCCATCTGGTATTCAGTAGCGACAATAACCCTGTTATAATAAAGTAAGTACAGTGACATACCACATAGTCAAACATTTACTTATAACAAGTGCAAATAGTATTGCTACTTTTTATGACTATAGCAGATAATCACACATAAATATATTAAAAACCTTTAACAATATTTCTATAAGAAGGAAGCTAGCTATGTGAAGAATCCTGCCATTAAGCACGAGTATCATATTAATTAAACTAGATGGTAGCCCAGTGACCTATAGAAGCTGACGCGCCACGGGCCGAGGTGGTTGGTTTGGACTCAAAAGTATGGTCGGATCCCTTTACGAGTTTCACCAATTTGTCGGGTATTACATATGAAACAAACCGTATGTTAACAAAACTCAGCGGTTTGTACATCATCCATGTAACGTGAATTAATAACTGAAATACGACGTTGTTCCAAGCAACACATTCTGCATTATTATTGACCGATTCAATCCAAAGAAGTACTAGATATCTTCATCTTTTACATCTCACTACTACAGTACTGCTAGTATTTCGTCTGATTTTCGCGATAACATGACGATATATTTACCATTATTTATTTGTAACATTTCACCGATTCAATCACGATGTCAGTACTGTCATATTGCCATTTTGCCGACGATGATATTGCCAATCATCATCGCAACTGTGACCTGCTGGTACAATATTCGTTACTTCGGTATGCCGCTGTGATACGATATTACGACAAATCTATACGGAGATACTGAACTTGACAAGACACGATTAATTATACGGTGATAAGGATATAGTAAATGCAACTGTCGAATGATACATAATAACGTCAGCGCAGCTTTATACACTTCTCTATATTGTACCAAAGTACATCGGACTCTAATAGCCAAGCAACAACAAAATCTGAGCTTTGTGGTTAAATGCGGAATATTTGATTAAAGCTGTTAATTACAGAGCGGATCAAAGATAACCGCGCTTAATTAATATTTGAACTTCGGCCCGACAAGTTGTTGTTGAAAGGTCTTCTGCTATCGTGTTGTTTAAAAACAGTTTTACGGCTCTGTCGTGTTTTAACTTGTATGGGTCAGTCAGTCTTCTTCGCTACGGTTCATTTACAATAAGGAGATTAACATTAAGAAATTTATTTTGAGTATCATTGTAAGTACAAATATACTAGGTACAAAAATACTAGGTACAAATATACTTAGTAATTAATTTCAATGTACTCGTACTCCACGTCCAAATCAGCGATTTTTGTCAAGAGTCTTTACCAGCCAGGCTAGCTTGATTCTTTTAAAATAAATTTAAAATTTTACTTGTTGTGGTTTAAATAATAAATAAATAAGATAAAAACGTTTACACACTCACACCCCCGCACCAGGATTCCCTGTGTCGCGGGTGGCATGGACATCCACAATTATCACATCACAAACACCCATGACCCGAGAACAAACATTTATCTGTCACATAAATACTATCTGCCCCGACCAGGAATCGAACCCGGGACCCCACGCTCGGCAGGCAGGGTCACTACCAACTGGGCTACGGGGTTTCAATATTGGAAAGCTAATTTATGAGTGGCTGCTCTAGTACCTTCATGGTTCTTCTGATCAGTGAGGTGTCAGTTATCGTAGGTGCGTCCCTATAGCTCAGAACCAGAATATGAGTTACGGTATCCCCTCCCTGTAGTAAGAGGTGACTAAAAGGGAACTTTCAGGGTAGCGGGTGGTAAGAGTAGGAGCTCGAACCGTTCGGCTAACGGCCCCGGGCAGCACGACGGTATGTGTGGCCGCGTACCGTCGTTAAGATCGGACGATGCGGGACGGGACATGCTGTCCCTCCCGGACGGAGCCCGATAAAGGTACCGCGCTGAGAGGACTCCGGCTACGTTCCTATTGAGATTATGGAGTCTCCTACCTAGGGCTGAGGAAAGTCACCGAGGGGTTTAAAAAAAAGGTAGCGTAGGTGCATGGTAGACGCTTAAATCTGCTCGTTTACCGTTTGCATCGTTTACTTACTCCATTCACATTTCACAAATATTTAGTTTTATTAATTTTTGATATGATTTAAAATAAAACATTTCCATCACGGACCACATAGCCGGTACTGATCTATTTGAAATTCAGTATCCTGTATTTGAAGCTATGCAGGTTTAGATGCTTCATTAATAAGTGTCACCGCGCCCGACACCGGCGGTTGCTACCACCTGGAATCGTTCTCCCAGTCCAATATGATATAAACATTTTATCACCTACTCTGGGAAAGCAAAATAGCTTTAATATTAACCACATGTTTTCCAATATTTCACAGTGACCGGTGCATGTTTATCGCCGTTAACAAGCCACCTATTTGATCGCGGTGGATCAACAGAGGCATTACATTACAATATGCCATAGCATTATCTATCCGCCGTCATTAAATATTTATACGTCCAAATGAAACGAACGGGCTGCTCATGCGAGGTAATCCCTACGCCAATTACACTAATAGCTCGCTTTGCAACATTCATGTGGGCAACATATAACATTTGCCCGACAAATATGTATATAATATACACTAATACTTTCAGAATGATCCCCTGTGTCGCGACTAAGATGAGCGGACACAGTACTAAACTATAAAATCTGCCAATCAGTAGTCAGACGGCCGGTATGCTCGTTTCGCTTCGCTTTGTTATTGATATGAAACCCAGCTGTATGGTCATGTTGAATAGGGCGAAACGGCGGAGTGTGGTGTGTGAGTCTAGTAGTGTACGGGTGAGCTAAACAATGGTGAGTGATTAAATAGCCGCCAGTATTATCGTGACTGATACTTTCAGTATGTATTGGTGTAATTAGGTCGCACGGGAATGATTGTAGCTAAGAAAAAGAGTTAAATAAAATTAAGTCATAAATTAAGGATTACATCTGGACTCTAAAAGTAAAATGAGTGCCGTGTTGCATTGTTGAATGACTACTAGCTATCGTTTAATGTGTCATTATTTCTATTCAGCTGGGTGACTGTAAAAATTAAAACTTGAAACATAACGTAAAAATAAAATAAAAATAAACTAATGGTTATTCATTTATATCGTGCCGTATATTGTTTATTCAATTTTATTGTTTTAAATGTCAGATTTACATAAATTTGAAACCCATTTACGAAATAGAAACAAAAAGCAGCAAAGTTTTGTCTCTTATTCTTCGGGAGCAGGCGCATTCCGCGGGATACAAAATATCTTAGATGCTTGCTGCCATGTTAATGAGCATGCACGAAACCTTTCTCGAAACTTTTAAACTTGCGATCACGTATTTACTTGCAGTCGACGCAATCTATGGAACTGTAAGCAATTGTATATACTCAGTGTACTAATTCAAAAATTCTCCTTTCCTCAAGAAGATAGAAATGCTGTCATAAATTAATGTATTACGCTACAAAAGTAGCGTCTTGAGACGTCGCCATAGCTTTCGGTACTCGGCATTCGTAGTGAAGAGCTGCCTGTCTGTCCGTCGGAGCCATTAGCGTACTGTATTCAAATTTCATCTCCACTGTAAGTACAAGTGTAATGGGAGAGGACGGTTCCACAAGGGGCTTAGAGCTGCCGTTTAATATTGTTTTATATTAAAATGTTGTCACAATATGTGTACAATATGAAGATACCATTAATTTGTTACTATAGTTAACATAATAATATAAATTATTGCTGAAGACAATATATTTGCAATTAACTAAATGTGATTATGAATTTGCGGTCGACCCCGTCCTTTTTTCTTGTCACAATATGCGCGCGTGCCCCGCCGGCCGCCACCTTCTCTGCAACAGTGCTATCGAATGCTGCACGAGTTTGCCTGAGATTCGTTTATTTTTTTTCTGTATAATTTTCGGTCCATTTAGTTGATCAGACCTTAATCTATCACGAGATAGTCCATTATTCGTTTTTTGTCATTCAAACCCTATGGGCTTTAGGGCTCGAAGAAATAAATCCTGGACATTCGACTTGAGTTCAGAATATGATGATGAACACCTACATGTGTGTTGTAATTTTTAAATGAATTAACTTTTAAACGTCAATGAAGATCTAAATATGTAGAATTTCAAGATACATAAAAATCTACTTTCTATAATTAAAAACATACTTACCAGCTAGTACGTAATTCCGATCCGACTTAAGAACAAACGAATACTCGTAACTTATTCTTCAATTGTTTATCAGGAAACACGAGTTTCTCTTCTAATTTCTTCTTTCTCGACTACTTTTTTCTTCAAAATACATAGCCGTACAATTAATTTCATACAATACAATTTCGTTCAATTCATACAATATATATTTTACGTAGCATAAGTCTATGCTTGACAACAATCCGGCCTGATGGTAAATGGTGATGAAGTCTAAGATGTTAACGCAATAACGTGTCAAAGTTCACTATTTAAACTGCTAGTTAAGGCTCGGTGCCACCCACTAAAAGCACAGAAGTATCAGCGCGCCCTTAATTAAAAGATCCAGCCTTTTATTCAAAATGCTGATAAAAAGGAAGTATACAGATAATGTTGCCATTTAATGAACTGCTTTGCGTGGAATGAAATGCTTAGTGAGGGGATGATGACAACCCGCTGTGACATAACGAGCACCATAACTACTGAGATCTTTGCAATTCATTCAAGATACGAATTTTATACTTTAAATGACCACACAGTCCAAGTGGTGTATCGTTTGGTGGTTAGTATAGCATCTTTCCTGCTAAGATCTTCTGTTCGATTTCTATTTCAGTCTACTGTAAATATTTATGACAGATTACTCTTGGCTCTTCATATCGTCTCAGCTAGAGCGTTACGTCAGTCTTAATATAATACGAGTATGTAAGAGTTTACTTAATTCAATGCACAATTTTACGACTGAAGTATTTTACTTCTGAAACATTCAAAAAAAAAATTCTGAACATTCAAACCTTTAACCGAGTCATGCTTTCTTTTTTGTAGTTAAACACCACTCAAACCTCTGGATCCACACGAATCGATTTTCATAAAATTAACTAGTAAATATTGGCTACACTCAAAGAGAAGCATGACCAGAGTTAGTACGAAGCGACGTTATTTCCATTTGGCACAAAACTCTAAAACGCATCGCGATACAATGCAAGGACTTGGCAAACCATGGCGCTTTATTAAATTTGTGCTGCAATACCCATTATCGCGGCTTCCAGCAAAAACTCCGAGCGTTTGTCGGTTGAACGACTCGACTCGAGCATGCTGTAATGTTTGTCATTGTATTTAGATTTACATGTTATTGTGGAGAACTTCAGATGAATACATTCAGAAATTGGACTGCGTGAAAATAAAAGGATTGCGCTGCAAACCAGCAGCAGTGGTTCTTGGCCGTTCCAACGCGTAGATTGATGTCACTCCTTTTTCGTCGTCATATGTATATACCGTATTGTATTGTAAATGTAATAAATAGTTTAAGTCTTTATGACAAAATAAATGTTTGCTTTTTTTCTTAAATTAATTTCGCTTTCCGGGAACTGGATCAGCCGTAGAAGACAACGAGAATTAAGCACTTAAAATGTACTTAGAGAGTGTAAAGATTTTGAATCACTCTGTCCTCGCAGATGGTACTGTAGAATATTTTTTACTTGGAACCAAGCGTAGGATTAGATTGATTTAATTGAACAAATACTATAAATATGTAGTGAGCTATTTCTATTCCACAACACAGTATTTAGGGGAGTAGTACACGTAATTCTAGAGATGTTTGGTAGGACGAGGCAATCAACGGACTGCCGCGGGCGCTGGACATTTGCATTTCTACCGTTTCTGCATCTTGATGGCGTAATTATTATCTTCAATCTCTTTCTACAAGAAGTAGTAATAATACTGATCTTGCGTTTTAGCTAGATTAGATTAGACAGACGGCAGAATATATTAAATATTCTGTTGAAGTATCTTACAGATTTATATTATGACATGAACTGTAGTTTTCTACAACTTTTACTTTTGCTGGCTATTGGAGTCGACCTCCTGCTGCACATTTTTTCCTATAAGCTTTTATATCATCGAGGACCTATTAATTAAACTTAGGTGCCTCTATAACAAATATACTCCATAACCACAATTGATATTTTTGCACCAAACTTCGTCATCGAGCTCACTTTATTAATTTATTGTACTGTGTGTATGTATTGTATTTCAATTAATTTAAATTTGATGATCATTTACCGACTACCATTGTATCAAAACCACATTTACATTATAAACATTTTGCCACTAGCAGTCACGCGTCCCGCCATCGACTATTGATATGTTCTATTGATCGGTCTCTGAGCTCTTCATGTATATCTATATTTTGAAAGTGATTCTCATAATTGTACAGACAGTTGGTACAAGTAGGGGGTGAACGCAATCAGCGTGTAGCCTCAAGCGTACATTTGCATTCTACATCGTTATGCTTGTTCCTAGCACTTATAAAAATATACTCCATAATATAGATATAATATAAAATATACTCCATATAGAAGAGTCATGATTATTCAGTTGTTGCAACCTTTTTTCTTTCATGTTTTTCTCTACGTGTTTTATAAATTAACTTCGATAACATAGTACTAGCGGTAGTAGCAGTACTAATGCGTACATTGCAGTTTTTGAAAGATGATTTTATACCGTAAGGCGTTTTCAAATGATAAATTCAACTCCATAAGTATAAATGACTGTGAACTAACTTACGGAATCTTGCCAGAGAGGCTATTCTTAAAATATATTATGCAGTATATTCGATGACCAAACCACCAAACACATGATCATGTATTTTTAACAAAAGAAAAATATATCTGTCACATTTCTATAATTATTTCAATGCAGTTAAAATTCTAATTATCATGATTCTGGGGCGGTCCTCGCAAGGAGAACGCAATCAACGAATACCCTCCAGCGTCAGACATTTGCATCAACTATCCTTCAAATCTAACTGTTATTTCAACAAATTTAGATTGGTTTGTAATACATTTATTTTTATGTTTTACTAACGAGACGTTGGACGCAGTGGTGGTAAAATTTTTCAACTGAGCTGACGAGATTAGTAATGAAGCGTGCTAACCAACGGATTTAAGTACTGGTGCTAGATTAATCTTTATGGAACACGCGAATTTTTTACTGACTGACTAAATGGTAATGGTGCTCGTGTCTGGTGGTAGGGCTCGTTACCTGCCTGGCTAGCTAGCTGACAATTTCTTTCTGAAAGATATTTAACATCTCCGGCTTGTTTTCTTGGCCGGATACAACTCTAAGTAAAAGAGCTAGCAAGAAAATCTATTAGAGCAATAAATAGAAGTAGATAATGGTTTTGCCTTGTTACATTAAATTATCTTACCTATTCTTGGAAGTAAGAAGGCCCAATTTATACAGTCTAGCTTATAAGGATCCCAAGTTCTTACGCTATTTAAACGTAATAAGAAACACAGTTTAGTGAAAATGAACTTTGATAGAAGAACTTGATAATATATCTGGCTTCTATATTCTTAAGTTTCAATCTTTTTGGAATGCATTTAATAAAGACCACCGAAACCACGCTTGCTAATCAAATAACTCAAGTTTTAATAATACAATCTTGTTTTATTTTAAACTATTAAAGAAACTAAACATACATTACTTCTCGTATTTATTAATTATATAGAAAACGAGCATAAGTAGACCGTGCAGACCAGAGCCACCCGTGAGCGGTATCAATATAAACTACAGTTTTTTTATAAAATTGTCACTGAAAGGCCCAACTCCTGACAATCCATCGTCCTTACCGTGATGCGTCAGCAAAGTAAGTGGTAGCGATGGCGGTCCATACACTAGGTATTATGTGTGTGGTAAATTTATAACTCGTCTAAAAGTCATTCCTTTAAATGAAACGATAGAAAACCAAGCAGACGGACTGCCCCCGTGAAACTCAGTGTTCTCCACCGCCCGTGAACTTCTGCAACACCAGAACTGTCTCTGATACGACGCTGGCCAAGAAAATAACGGTTATTTGGCTATTTGGGTCTCTAAAAATAGTTATTAGAATTTTTGTCTTAAAATTAGTATCAATTTACTTTGAAATAATCCGCAAGCACAATGTATGATGGTATATACTTTTATTTATCATACGAGTAAATGCATGTTTTCCTTTGTGGGAGGGAGGAAGGTTCTATGCATGTATAGAAGTATATACCATTATACATTGTACTTGCGAATTGTTGCAAAGTAAATTAATACTAATTTAATAACAATGAATTTCTGTAAAGTAACGCCTGATATTATCAACTACAATTTTTGTCTGTGCGTTTGTGCGCGCTAAACTCAGAAATGGCTTAACCGATTTCGTTTGGTTTTCACTAATGTATTGTAAGAAGCATCACTTAATATTCTCAATCCGTTCATAAATAAAAAAAATATATTTCTTAGAGTAAGGGGTACTTTTTCGAAGCGAAGCGAGGGCAGTTTACTAGTAATAAATAAACGTTTACACACTCACATCCCCGCCCTAGGGCTCGCTGTGTTGTGGATGGAATGGACATTGACAAATGTGACATTACAAACATCCATGACACGAGAACAAACATTTATCTGTCACATAAATGTCTGCCCCGGCCGGGAATCAACCCCGCGTTCGACAGGCAGGTTTAATACCAACTGGGCTATGGGGTCATCATAATCATATTCTCCTTTTGAGCTTTTAGTTCGTTTAGTTTTAGTTTCTTCATCTCCAAAAATCGCCCAAACCCAAAGTAATGCGATAATGTAAGACATTCAATAAGACTAATTTGACTTAAAAATACATTTTCAGTTGAACCATTGAATAATAATTAACCAAACTGTTATTCTATGGTAGCGATAAAAATTTGCTAAATTCAGGTGAAACGAGGTTAAGAGCTATTTCACGGTTTCGTTACGAGGATCTAGGTATTATTTCGACGCGTAGCAAAAGTTGTTCAACTAAAGGCACTGTTTAAAATTTTGAGGTCGAGGATGGAAACGAGATGGACCGAAACCGCAGGCTTTTGTTTGAAGCGCGTGAAATATGTTAAGGACTTACAAATATTATAAACTTGTTTTCATTTGCTACCAGTAACTTTGAAATTAATTAAATTAATGGCATGGCGGGGTTCGTTTCTTCGAAGTAATGAAGTGAGGCTCGTAGCAGACCACGAAGTTCCAGTTCTGATTCCAAATATCAGAATTAGTATGATGATGGGTTGATATCCGCCCTGTAAACCAATGACTCTTATGCTTATGGGAGAGACTGTTTTGTAGGTAACTTTACGCTAAATAGATGTTATAATTGACGGATACCAGCCTATCTTAAAAAAGGTTCGAATAATATTTAGTCTTCATGGATAAACCTGGCCGACCAAATTGGTCATAGGAAAAAAAACATAATTATTTTCGTGCTTTCTCAGACAATTTTTAATGTGTCAGTAGATTTACCATGTATATGACAGCTATATTAATTTCGATATCACTAGAGATATATTCATATCATATTTATATATCGCCTGGATGACGTTTGCGGTTCTCTTCGACGTGTTGTAAAACAATATGTTATTCAAAATCTACCGCAAAACCAGTTTATTTTTCATCGTAAACTTTAACTGCGACGAAATAACAACTTTATGTTCGGACACTTAAAGTTTAAACTATTATTACTTTGCAAGCAATATGATGAAATGCCAGAAATCTTGGAATGTAAACTATAATGCTAATAAAAATCAGGTACAATTCTTGGATTTTTTTCGCGTTGTTGAATTAATTTTCAATAGAATTTAAACTAAATACTTAAAATTAATTGTGTTTTGTGATAGGGTTTCCCTTTTGGGTTGGTTTAGGTTGTTTAAGTTTCACTGGCTGTGTCCTGTGTCTATGTCCTTGGATATTTCCAACGCTTTTACCAAGCTGTCTTTTGCAACCATCGAAGACGCACTTCGGTTCCACCGAGTGCCTCCGTACCTGCGAAGGATCGTCGGGGCCTATCTGACAGGTAGAAAAAAATTATACGTCGGGCACGATGGGAGTTTCCTTCATCAGGTCGTGAGATGCGATGTTCCACAGGGGTCGGTAATTGGACCCCTCCTGTGGAACATCGGATATGACTGGGTCCTGCGGGACGCCCTACCAGCGGGCTTCAACGTGGTGTATTACGCGGATGACACACTCCTGATGGCCCGTGCACACGTTGCTGGAGAAGTGGAGGAGGCGGCTTGAGCGGCCATCAGCGGGTCTGCGAATCATCGACGCCGTGCGGCCAGTCCTTAAGAAGTGGGTCAATAGATGTCATGGTTCTCTCACCTACCGGCTGATGCAGATCCTGTCGGGCCACGACAGTTTCGGCAAATACATCTGTCACATAGCCAGTAGGGTGCCACTGGCGGTGTGTCATCACTGCGAAAGCACTGAAGACATAGCATAGACACGCTGGAGGAGTGCCCAGCGTGGGCGCGCGAGTGGGTAGTGCTAGCCTCAGTGGTGGGGACCGACCTCTCTCTGCCGGCGGTTTCCGCGCCATGGTTCGAGATGAGAGGTCGTGGAGGGCAGTTGATTCTTTCTGGAAGGACGTGATGTCGCAGAAGGAGGCAGCGGAACGAACCCGAGAGGATGACCCCCTCTCGGCTCCAATCCGCAAGAGGAGAATATGGCGAAGAAGGCGAGCATATGCTAGCCTTATGCTGGCCCCGTAGTGAGGGTCGCGGGCGGCAAACCGGGGATAGTTTACCACTCGGCACTCAAGGACCTCGCCGAGGAAGTGGTGTGACGTGTGTTCCGGGCACACCATTAAATTTTTTAAGCGAAAAGAGTGTAGTCGGCACCCACACATTGCGGAGAGTTCGCGAAAGCGGGCGGCACCGGCGGGTCTGCGGAAGAGTGCGCAAGCGTATCCGCATTCCCGCCTAACGGTGCAGTAAGGATCACCCAGAGATTTTAGTCGGTAGGAGTTCGACATAACCCGGGCCGCTACCCCGAGCGTCCGGGTATCCATGATGGATTTCCCTTCGTAAAAAAACCTCGAAATGTCGGTTCTCCATATGCATAGGAAGGCTGTTGAGTGGGTTTCAGGAAGTAAATATCCCATATGCATTGGTTGACATCCTTCCAACGTGTTATATCTAACGAAGATTAAGGGTTATGTTTCTTGTTAGTGTTCACAAATAGTAGTAGTAAAAAAAAATAGATATAAGTAAATAGTAGTAGTAAGTAGTCGAATTGTTAAATACCTTTGTTCGATATATTTTATGAGATTGGTCTAAACTTATTAATTTCTAATGATACTTTTTGTACAACGTAACAAACATACGAATCCATCGCCGACGCGTTGTCAATCAAGAACGAACGGTTAAACTTATTTGCTAACTGGCTTCTAATCTGTAACTATCAAAAATTTTATACACATTGTACTTGATTGACTACTTTAGATTAAAATTATAAACACTTCTATTAGTTAAATGAAAAAAACGTTCAACATTCACCGTATCGCACTAGGATTCCCCGTATTTTGGGCGGCATGAACGTACGCAAATATAACATCGCAAACACCCATGACTCGAGAACTATCAACTTGGCTGCAGGTCCATCATAATTTGTCTTTGAATGATGCTCTGTCGTAAAAAATAAACGGAACACGAGAACATATAAGTATGTCGAGCGAACATAACATACCGTTTATCTCTGCATTAAATCCTTACTGAATAATCATTGACGCAGTGTGCAGTACAAATAAACATGCATCATGCGGCACAGAAGCGTTTAACATTCAAGACAGTTCGCGAGGCATTGCCAAAGGAGCGGATAGCCAAATGTGGCTGAGCCAAGTGTAAAGACAAACAGCGACTAAACGAGGCTCGAATTATGTTTGCCTTGCATGCTGAGGCATGGCCGAGAGCCACCGAATACTACTGAGACGAGGCAAGCGCAAATATGGATTGAACGTCGCTAAAATTATATTTGTCTATATAAAACGGTAATCCCGGTGTCGCATTATTAGGTTATTTAATATTAATTTTATATGTTCAAAAGATCAAGGTTATTGTTACGAAGCTTCTCGAAGTCGGCAGGCTTACGAAGTTTCTAGAAGGGTGGCCGACCGTTACGGTGAGGCAAACAATAGAGGCAATAAAAGAGAAACCCAGGTAGTAATAAAAACTACCTGGGTTACTCCAGGCCAATCTGGCCCGTATGCCTCAGGCAAAAGGGGCGAGATTAGCATAGATGAGTTCCGAAATGGGGTTGTTTACCTGACCCGCTATTGTTATGTCGATTTCCGGGAATTCCTGTTGTTGTTGTTTACTTCAACGAAGGGCGTGGAAGGATCTGGAAGCCCGGAAATCGATATAAATAGCGGGCAGGGTTGGCCACAAGGCATTCGGTTTTCGAATACGAAGCGAAGAGTTCTCTCCCTACGAAGCGAATACCTGCGATCTACGAGTGTAACTGTGTTTGTGAAGTGCGTGTGAAGTAGAATAAAGCCTCTGCGGAACTATTGTGGCATTTTTACGAGCCTACGGATCCTGACACGTAACATTATATAGACTGACTGATTACAATTTTATTCGTACTTACAATAAAAACGCAAATTTATGTCTTGCACTACTTTTGCTCTAAAAATTCAAGCACACAATCGTTTCCGAAATATGAGCTGTAACAAACTGTCTTTTTTGGTGAGTAAACTTTTATCTTTGGTTTAATTTTTATTTCTAGGAAAAAAAATAGATTTTTCTTTTAATCCTAAATCAAAGTAATCTTATCTCTTTGCAAGTAAGTACGACCTAAACTGTCTCCTGCACAGGCCTCGCTCGGTGTATGCTTACCTCACGAGTAAATTTAGCCAATCAAGGATCATTGGCCTAAGTCCCGATGGAATACGAAGAAACGCCTATTCAGCTGGCGCCGTGCATTGAAACAGCTCCACCGAAACCCGAAAGCACCGAATCTATCGAAACGTTTCAAGTAGTTTACCTGCAACGTCGACCATTATATTGGCAATTCCTGTCGTGAAAAAAATTCGCGTATTGTATAAAACATATTTTGAGAAACAATTGCAAATGAACGCTTGAAAGGCAATCCTTGCCAAGTAACATCGAAGGAACTTGAATAGTAATCGTAATTATTACAAAATATATTACAAAAGCTTTTTGATGTAGTTATCGCTGAAACCCAAAAAAAATAAAAATAAAAGATGTATCTACATATTACGCACGCAACAAGTTACGAGTATACTCGCAGGTCTTTGGTGTAATTATTAAAGAAAGTATTTTTTATGCATTCGAACAACTGAAACCGTAGCGATCATAACGCGCTATAAACTATCATAAATAAAAGTTTATAAATTTACATTGAATTGAATATTGAATTTGACTAAAATAATATTTATTTGTATACAGTTTAAAATAATTGAAATAAGCTCCACGTAAATAAATATCAAACAATTGAACGATTTGATCACCTTCTCAAAATTCATACTATACTTGTACTCGTACCTAAAAATAATTGTGCCTTACATCAGAGCGCGTAACTTTCCTTGTGTACATACGTACATACAGAAGACCTGATCATTCTTCATAATGGAAGATATATTTGATACATTTCAATACAGATATTTTTGTCGCTTACTAATCTTTGCCTTGCAAAAATAATATGTAATGATTACTTAATACTTCCCTAAAAACTTATTATTTGGGCGATGAGGAGCTAAGTTTTGGCCACATTTGGGCGGTATAGAATACTCCCCCCAATCCCATGCTGGCAGAACAGGGTGTCGTAAGAAGCGACAGAAGCCGGCCTGCTTGATGTTAAGACTTCGCGTAAGAATTATATTATCAGTATTATTATTAAGTCATTAATATAATTACTGGTATTATTATCTCTTCGTGGAGTCTGCCTAGCTAGCTACCACCCTCCCGTTTGAGTCAGCTTCCAAACGAATCGTTGTGTTCCGGATGGGGGCTTGAGAGCCAGTATTTTCTTTCTTACCTTCGTCTCATTGCCTGGCCAAAAACGCATTAGTGATACCTTTGGTGTTGCTGATGTCCATGGGCGACGGTGACCAGTTACCGTCAGGTGGCTCGTGTGCTTGTTTATCGGCTATTAACATAAAAAAAAATTGCCACGCTGGATATGTGCGAATTAACAGACTGGGGTGTACCCTTTGAGAATATTATGGAGAACTGTTAAGCAATAAATTTAATTTAAAATAGCCACATAATGAACAACTTTAGAAATACAGGATTTGATTCTATACGTTGTCCAAAATCCAAATCGTTCAGAAGTTCTACGATGTTCAACTCCTACGAATTGTCTATTTACATGTAACGATAACATATCCGGAGGCACATTTAACACGCCGAAGGGGTTAGTTACCTAGGATGTTATATAAACATTAACATTCTTTATCGGATCAGGATAAATTTTAAATCGTAACAATCGGATGCGGTTCGTCGGCGCCGCGCCGATTATCCGCAATCCGACACGTTTATTCAATTAGACTTCGCCGTTTGGCCCCTAGTGCTCCGACCGTTCGTAATGGCGGCCATGTTTAAATATTCAAGCACGCAAAAACGCTTAAGCGATTTTTTCTGCATCGCCGCGACGATGGATTATTGAAGTGCTGTGGGTGCGGTCTTGCGAGATTTTAAAATTTGATGCCGAAGTGAAGTGAAGGCGCATTGTGTCCAACTTTTTAAGTATTCGGAACCGAACATGATGTTATAGTGTTCCATAATGCGTCCAAACTGTAACCAGTGGATCACTTACTTTTGATTTAGTCTCGAACATATCTTTAAACTTTACCAAAAGTAGTGTTTTTAGTTTTACATACCTGAATGAACTTATTGATTATTTTGTCTCATGTCAGCATACTGTCTATCAAACCGATATTGAGTAGTGTTCTTCATCACTCCACGTTCAAGCTTATCACAGTATCTCATCTTAAAGACGTTCCTCTGACTGATTCTCGTTATCCTTAGGTCGATCCTATAGCTAAGAGTGGAATTATCTCAAAGCATCAGTTTCCGGAACGGTATGACGGAATTGTTAGCTGCAATTATTTTATTATGAGCTGTTATGTAGTTAGTATTTCTATTGAAGAAAAGTCTTGTCTGTGTCATTACAGTCTCAAACTTGAAATCATGTGATTTAGTAAATCTTGCTTGTTTGCTCTTTTAAGTAGTTTAATATTTCTTGCTATAATTATTAACATTTTTTTTTATTTCTCCATATATGATATACTAAAATTCTATTTATTTTTATTACTGTAAAGCAACAAAGCGTTTTGGATTCAAAGCCGTGGATGCCAGCTAAATTAAAGTATAATAAAACAGAAAACATAAAAAAAAAACATCTGAATTATTACTTTTTCTTCTTCTTGTCTCTCGCAGTACTTTACGATTTTCACTTTAAATTTCCGGTAAACCATGACCGAAAACCACTAAGGTAGTAAAAATATAACTGTGATTAAATTTTAAAGTAGAGTGTTTCTGAGATTATTTTTAACTTGATGGGATGCAGCGGCCATTCGCTGAACTGAATATACATTTACTACTTTCATGAAAACAAATGATTACGCATACGGAAATACATGATACACATACGGAATACATCTGTGACATTGTCCGTGGAATCAATCGAATGAAATTTCGAGATAGATCATACTTGGCATAGGAATCGGTATCTTATCTATAGAACCCAACCTACATCGAGAGATGCAGCCCTACATCTAGAAAAGAAATCATACACGCATAATGAGATAGTGTGTTTTTTATATAGCTCAATCTTAAATTGTTACTCTTATTTAAGTCAGTAACTAACAAATTTCTGTGTTGTTACCGATAACTGCGAAAAGCCAAGTAAGCACAGTGTCAACATAGTACTGATAGATACAATATTGTTAAACTGTAGACTATCTTCACACTCTTTATTTTAATAAAGTAAGGCAGTAAGAAAATTTATTACAAGTTAAGTCAAGTTTATTCTGCTCGAACGTTGGCCGATCGTAGCGCCACCTACCAACGGATTCAATCGTAAATCCAAACCCACTTCAACACACACAAAAAAATCATCAAAGTAGATCCAACCGTTTTGGGAACATTTCGTGATATACATACGTATCTAAGTATTTTATGTAAAAAGACGTCTTTCAAAAAGCAAAATTAACCGTTTTGAAATATAAAACATATTTGTTAACTAGTGGTATATTTTGTTGGATTTCTATTGAATATTTCAATATTATTTTTTATATGTAAGAAGCAATACAGAGCAAAGCAATGCAAAGCAGTGGAACATATTGCAAGATCATGTTAAAACCTTACATCATCATCATAAAACAGTTAACCAGTGTAGCAGCAGGTCCGATTTGTTTATGTTGCAGAAAAATTTCTCACGAAAACAATCAATCAAGGACCGAATCGTTAATTGATTTCATTTCCTAAGTAACCCGAAAAACTTTGTATCGACCTTTTCTCATTCAAAATTCTGATCCAACTTTAACAGGCCTTCGGCAATCGACGAAATTAACAAAAATAAAATTATTAAAACCATAAAGAACTCATTAAAATGCGTGATTTCTTCCCCAAACTAAAGATTGGAAGTAAAAAGTGTTGATAGTAATTATTAAAATGAAATTATGTTATTTTCCTGCAGCTGTTTCAAAACACTAACTTGTTACTAAGTTTTGTAATAACCCTCTAGTTTCAGTTGTACCACGATATTAATAACCAGAAGTCAAGTAACAAATTCATCAAGTTTGGCATGACGATCATATCGTTATAATTATACTCCATGGATATTTATTTAAACTTTGTAGACATGTTGTGTAAAGCTGTATTGTTTGCTGATGACACCTCCTTACTTTTTAAAGTAGATAGGAGAAAACAATGTTTTGACGATGTAAATAACACTGTTTCGCAAGTGTTACACTGGTTTACATGTAATAACCTTGTGTTAAATGCTAAGAAAACAAAATGTATTAAATTCACTTTACCAAATGTTAGACAAGTGCCATCTCATATTGTTTTAAATAAGGAAGTACTTGAGCTAGTGAATTCTACCACATTTCTTGGAATTACTATAGACTCACGACTACAATGGAGTCCTCATATTGAAATCTTGTCAGGGAAACTTAGCTCTGCTGCCTACGCTATTAAGAAAGTGAGGCTCTTAACGGATGTAGAAACAGCAACATTAGTTTATTTTAGCTACTTTCACAGTGTGATGTCTTATGGTATGTTGTTGTGGGGTTCAGCTGCAGATATTAAGTCGATTTTTATATTACAGAAAAGAGCAGTACGCGCCATTTACAACCTCAGGCCTTTTTTTTTTGGCGCAGGGGAATCCATTTACGGATGATATCCAGGACGCCCGGGTGGCAGTCCTAGACCTATGTCGGACTCGGCACTTTGGTTACAACCTCAGGCCTAGGGATTCCCTTAGAGATCTCTTTAAAGAAATTGGTATATTAACTATAGCATCACAATATATTTTAGATAATATTATGTACGTTAAAAAATACTCTGATAGTTTTCTTAGGAAGAGTAGTGTTCACAGTATTAATACTAGGAGTAAGGCTAAACTGATTGTTCCAAATTTCAGACTTAGCAAAAGTGGTGGCTCTTTCATGGGTAGACTTGTAAATATTTATAATAAAAATCCATTAAAATTGACAGAAATGCCATATTGTAAATTTAAAGCTCACGTCAAAGGCGTTCTTATACGGAAAGGTTATTACAAACTTGCTGATTACTTTCAGAATAAGATTGCTTGGACATGAGTTTAATATTAAGCCAGTTTAAGTGCGTTCTGTAACCGTGAGTAGGAAAAAAAAACTCCTCGGGAGTTCTTGCCGCTTCTTCTTTCGAGACCACCCATAGTAGGGATTTGTTGAAGCGATGGCGTAGTTTGACGTTCGAAAATTGTTTGTAAAAACCAACTTCGAATAAAATATTATTTCATTTCATTTCTGACTATTAAAGTTTCCGTAAAATTAATTAGACCTGTAAACTTATTTGATATTTAATACATATCTATTGATATGTATTAAACAGACATGTAACGTAAATCTCACGACTTTTAATATAATTTATGTAATTCAAACATCTGAAGGATTGTTAAAAAATACCCGTGTATAATACCCGGTGCCGTCGTTACATACTGTTGCTGTCTTATTGCTGGTCTTAGTTCGGCGCTATGAACTGGCAGCAAAAATTGTCTGCGGTGTTAGGTAATTGAGAATTAGAATTCTTCAAATATATTTTACACTCTATCCAAACAAACGCCTCCTGCTTCTGGTACATATTGCTAAGATATATTGCAGGTTATCTTAGTATAATGTCATTAACATTTATAACGATCAGCGTAGTCAAGACGATATGCAGACGCGACAGTATAAGATTACTTTATAATACCAAAGAGTATATTTGGTTTATTCAAACCTCTATCTAAATAAGTCATCAGTTTACACTTATATATTATTGAATTATTTTGGTGTAGCATATTATTTATTAAAAAAATTAAATATGTACAAGCAGTAAAGTGATACATACAATTGTGAAACAAGAAATTGGCGCAATTTAATTACGTCTTAAAATTACGTATTGCCTTCAAAAGGTTCAGCGTTCTTTTAAGAGGCTTGAAGTTCGTTTTTACAATAAGGTTCCAAAGTTGATACGTGAGTAACATTTTGGAATTTTTACGCGATGCGTTAAATCACAGCTTATACGTAAAGGATATTATATTTTAGATGAATATGTTAATGACAAGGACGCCTGTAAATAATAGTATCGAAACATGTTCCGCGCAGGTTTAAACTTACTTTGTAATTATTGTGTGTTGTTTTAAAAGATGTGCTGAGGAATTTCTTTTGCCGATTCTTCTCCTCGATGTTAAAGCACCTTTTCGAAACGGTAGTAGAAGCAAAAAGTTACGTGCATAAGTGTATTTACAGAATATCGAAATGATTTTGAATTTGAATATTCATCAAATTCTAAGATAAGCACGGAGATTTAATCAAACAAATTTAATGAAGAGGTTTTAGACATCGCAATGAATTTCGGAATACTCGGCAAATTTCTCATTCCTGTGTCAGGAGTGGCGTGCAGACTGACGACGATATCATTAGATCAATCAGTTTTTCTAATTATCATGTTATTATCAATTTTTTACCGAAACAAATTATAAGTATTATCGGAGATGTATACAAAACTATTATAAACGACTAATAATATTAATTTTTATTCCTGATCCTCCTTATGTTTACATTTAACTTCATTCACATCAGAAGCAGATATAATACATATATATAAAAGCACAAATATTACGATACATTTCATATTCTACTTCAGCTATATAATTATATCTTTATTTACATATTCCTAAATAACAACAATTATATAAATAGCTATATAATTAAACTAATTATTTTCGTAAAAAATAATTAAGGTGTATGATATAATGCATACTATATTATTGACATTCGAAGGCAAAAAATAAATCGAAAAGTTCTGGGCGAGAAAAACTCTAAATCGTGTACGGATAGGAGCTCCGAAGGCGAATCTCACGTCGTTCGGAGATGAAATTAACTCGCGATATAATATCATTTGCTGGGAGACGGAAACAAATAATACGGGGAAAGAAAACCATCGTCGCGGTACGCATGGGGGCGAGGATCACGAGGGTGGCGCAAGAGACAAGAGTTAGCGACTTTGCTGCAGAAACTGCTTAAATATATATTTTTTAATGAATGAATGAATTTTGTTACGATTGAATTATTTTAAGACATTTTAAAACATTATTTTAAGAAGAACAGCTATAAGACATACAAAATTTGTAGATGAAATAGAATAAAACTGCGGTCGCCTAAATGAACTATTTAATTTTAACAACGTCACTTTATGGTAATAAGCGGGCGTAGAAATATTGTGCAAATGTAATATACACACTAGTATATTCGAGGTCTGAGATTGTTAAATCTAAAAAACAAAAAAAACGCCGACACTTAGATCACGCCACTAACAAAATATGAAGCAAGGGTAAAATAACGAGTTTACAGCTCAACAAAGGGAGCGAAGATTTCACGATTTTTCGAACCGTCTTCTCTTGGCGCCTTTATTTACTTATCCTCATAGCAATGATGCTTTAAAAAATTGGAGTGGTAAGAAATTTGCAAACGATACGGATTTTATGACATAATGCATATATGAAAAATCTTTCTCATTGAGTCGATTGATGTATTTATACAGATAATTGTAAAAGTAAATTAGGCAAATGTACTTCACTGGAAAATTATGTATGTATGAGGAAATTACAATTACTACTTTTTCGAAACTAGTTACTGACTGATAGAACTATCTATAATTGAAGTATGTTGTCAACGAGGTATTTAAACAACAAAAAAATTTACCTACATGACTGAATAGTACTGGATGAGATCGGCTAGGATTCAAAAGTCTGACATTAAATATATCTATCTTGCTCACATGATAACAATGGCGATATTGAAATTTATGCTGGATTCAGTGTTCAGGAAACTAAATCGGAACTAGAGCATAGCGAACTTCTCTTGGGAAATGTTCATGTTATGTGAGCTCAATGCGTCCAGACCGTTTATTTGCCTGTCAGGCATGGCCTATGGAAAATTATAAATAAGGTCCGAAGTACTGTACAAAGTCAATGAAATTGAATTTACTTATACAAGTGAGCCACAGCTTAAACTTAATTTATACCCTTCGGAGGCTCGCTGCAGCTCAGGGGTCTTTCTTCGTAATTAAAGAGAACTTAACACGCTTCTCTCAGAACAGACACCGTCAGCATATTTGCCACTAACGACCATGACTAACTAATGACCACCTCATAAGTAACTTTATTCGGACGATCGCGTACTGATCAAACAAACTGTTGAACCGCTTCAACATTTTCACGTTTTAAAACTCAATTGAATTCATAATATATCAAGATGCAATTTCTTAATGTACGTTAAAGATGGCGATGTAAACTTGCCTATTTTGTCTCAGTGTGACGCTGCTGAACAAATCGTGGCTATAATTGCCACCCCATGCATATTAGAAACACACCCACAGACGTAAAGTACCAGTACTACATAAAAAATGGTAATCAGTATTTGTTGATATTTAGCTTTTGTTTCATTACACGAGTGTTTAATCCTTTTGGAAACTCCATCAGCATTCACCCTTGAGACTGTTTCAAATCGATTCGCTTCTCCGTTTACAATTTGCAGCCATTTGTAATTCGAAACATTTTGATAGATGCGCGCCTGACCTCAATGGCCCCTGAAAATCAATTATAAGGTACAAAGCTAAACAAGTAAAATCAATTTGAAGTACAAAATAGTCTGCAAATTATATAATATTGAGATCCATGAAATTTTAATAATCACATTAATTAGTTTTCAAATTATATAAATGTATGCCGAAGAACATCGAGCTCTGGATGATCTTATAAGATTACCGTAATTATATTTCATTAAAATAATATTTTTATTAGTCGTACAGTATTAAAAATGTACTTTCTAATAATCGTTTTTAAAAACACTTGGAGGAGTGTCACATCACATGTTTAGTTATGATTCAAAAGAGGCCCCGTGAACTATCCCGATATCTTACCCTCATCATTTCGATCTCCGCTCCCCAATCTCCATAGACCCTAAATCATGGGTTTAATTTTCTCACAGCATGTGACTTACACATTATTAAACTCTCTAGTGTAATTAAATAAAGCTCCCTCGATATTCATACCCTTAATCAACGATATTAAGAACGAAGAAGGTGAATTTTTTTATCTACAATTGTTCAAATCATGCCATTAGACGTTCATTCATTTATATATAAAAGTATAAACAAGATACAGACGATGTATGTTGTCATAGTACCGTGTTAGATGTCAAGTGAGCATCAACAGATGTGGCGGTTAAGTTTTCAATATCTCAATATTAAAAATATTGGCGAAAACTATCGTAGCAAAGAGCCGATCAATAAAACGAAAGTTTTCGAGGGATTTGGAAAAATTAAAATATCTATTAATTTTTAAATAGCTGGGCGATACTACCGAGCGATGCAGTTGGTACTGCAAAGAATCATCTCCACAAATTAAATAATGCCTTCCCCAGTGACATTCATCTTTTCTATTAAGGCAGCATTACACAAAAGCCGATGGAGTGTAACTGTTTTATGTTATTAACGATTAATCTCTATTCAATAATAAACTTCTTCGAAACGATGGTGAAACGCTTACAAACCCAGTTACTATAGGTTGTTAAGGCTACGAGGTGGTCGAAGAAAAAAAACACGTGCACAAACACATCAATACACTTGTATTGACGAAATACCTGAATGTTTTATTTTTTTAGGAAACTAGGAAACTGTCAAATTCTGTTGGATTACAATTACGCTATCATCTTAGATATAGCCATATTTACATGCTGTGACGAAAAATAATATCTACCGTTATGGAATGTAATAATATATTATGTATATTTAGGTGTAGTTATATGTATTAATATATAACAATAATATAATAGAATTGGACAGCATTAAATAAAATAATGTCGATTCATGAAGTCTTCGAATATGAACATATATGAACCGTGCCCTTCACTCATATATAATATTTTCGCGCTTAAAATCTTCGCACTCATTATGATACGTTCCTTATCTAGGTAAGGAAGTCGCTAGTTGCAACAGTTGAGTCAGCACATTGAAGCATTTCTTATCCAGTGATTTTTTCCCAAGTCAGTCATACATCTATAAAACAGCATTTTTCAGTTCCACTAAACTTGATCACCTATAATTTTATCTAGAGTTAATTGTTACTAAATTAAACTACACTGATTTAAATAAGATATATAGAAACTTAGAAGAATTTAGAAGTAATTTAAAATTTCACTAAATTATTCTTTGCGATTACAATATTTATAAGTATTTTTATATTATTATATTTGAAAGTAAGTATAAATCAGTTGGTAATATAAGCCTCGCCTTGTTCTGGAACAATTTGTTTTTTCAGAAATTCCATTTTGAATTTTTCGTCTCAGCGGTCTAGTAAATAAATATAAATAATAATAAATGATGATATAATTTCGTCGAGTACACTGCTCTCAATTTAATTGGGTCCTATTTGAAGAGTAGTACTCTTCAATGTGTTAGCATAAATGATATCAAATCATCAGAATCATCAATTGTAATGGGTGTTCCACAGGGCTCTATTCTAGATCCGTTCCTTTTTTAAAAGGTTTTATTTAGCAGGCCCTGTTTGGGTCAAATTTGGTAACAGAAATTTGACCCTCTTCCTGTCGACATATCGATCTGTTATTTGGTATACACTTGTAGTTCTGATGACAATATAATTTAATATATTCTGTATCATTGTAAATCCAATATGACCGCCACTACAAAATGGCGGATTACATATTTTTTCACAACTGCCTCAAAATGGGTATCACATGAAAAGGCTTGTCTAGTAGAACACAGGTCATTATGAAAACAATGAAAATCCAATAACTACTACTGCTAACCACATGGCAGGTTACATATTTTTCACAACCCCTTCAATATGAGTTTCAAGGGACAGGGCTTGATTAACAGAATACTGTTTGCTAAAACATATTTCAAATCAAGATGGCCGCCGGCACAAAATGCCAGATTTGATACTTGGTTCTAATTTCTAATTTCATATTTGTTTCTTTGTTAGTAACGGGTATCAAAAAAAAGGGCAAGTCGAACACTGCATGGCGGATAGTAGAGTATAGACAGTGTATATTTACCATTACATAAATTAATTAACTTATAATCATATTCTCAAAACAAAGAACTTCGTCAACTTAAAATCGGGATTCAAGTCCTCTGGCTCTCCCACCCAAGTCGATATTTCATATCATTTTGAGAACCGTGTGAGGTTATTAGGGTGGCTAAAAATAATACGTCGTTAGCGGTACACCAAGTAAAGAAAAAAGTTAAAACGCGTCGAGGACCGTGTGGCGTTAGGGAGGATAAAAATGATATGTCGTTAACATTTTCCTCATAAGACTTGGGCACATCTTGTTGTATAACAGCCTTGCCCCTAATCCTGTCTTAATATGGGGTAAATTAGCAGACATTGATTTAATAATTGTATAACAGAAAATATCAATCAGAGTTATATACAGATTAAAGTCACGGGAGTCTCTAAGGGAAAAATAAAAAAAATATGTGTACTCACCACAGCCAGCCAATATATGTATAGTATTTTGTATTTTTTTTAATAAATTTAAATATGTACAAGCAGAAAAGTGATACACACAATCGGGAAACAATAAATAGGCATAATTCAGTTACGTCTTCATATCGCCTTTAAAAGGATCAGCGTTCTTTTATGGGGCTTAGAGTTCTCTTTTATAATGGGTATAATATAATATATTATGGTATAGATGAATATATTAACGAGGTCACCTGGAAATATTAGTGTCGAAACCAGTACCACGCAGGTTAAACGTACTTTTTCGTAGCCTTTAATTGTTTTAAAAGATGTGCTGAGGAGTTTCTTTCTTCGTTTCTTCTCCTCAGTGTTAAAGCACCTTTTTAATAGTTAGTACAAACAGGAACGGACCTAGAATTGAGCCCTGTGGTATACCCATTATTACATCGTTTCGTCATCGGTCATCGATCGTTTGCTGAGTCACTTACTACGCCTACGGCAGAGAAATTTATTTGTTCTTTTCAAAGAACAAGGAAATAGAACAACCGGTAACGACCATTTCCGAGTGAGGGGAGATAACTGTTTTAAAGAGGGGTGTAATTCAAAGAAATCGCTTGTTACATTGATATCTAGGTCATTAGTTGGCATACCGTCAAGAAAAACAAGTAGGGACTGCGCCATACATTACCCGTATACAATACGATAGAGAATAAAACTATTTGGCGGCTGAAAATTCAAATAACCATTGTAGGTACCATTAAGTAATTTCCTAGAGACTCATGACTTGTAATTCGACCATGGTTTGCACAGGATTCAAAAAAAATCTGGGTGACGACTAATTTTTAAGAAACCTTATTGAATCAAAAGTAAAACCTGCAATAAATCCACAATACTTACTTGTACTGTTTAAAATTAACATCATTCAGTTTCCATAGTAATGGAATGGTTCGCCTACTAGATCAAAATTGAAGAATTTAATCCTCAAATAAAATGATATAATAGTACAGTATACACGTAATAGAAATTAAAATAAAGGGATTATTATACTTATGGTTTATCTAAAGTGGTTTTGCACTATAAGAAACTGAGGAGTTCGAATTCGAAATTCAAGTACAAAATTTCTGCTTGATTAATAATTTGAACGACCCCATAGCCCAGTTGGTAATGACCCTTGCCGAGCAAAGGATTTCAGGTTCAGATAAAAACCAGCATTTATTTTTTAAGCAGATAACATTTCTAATTGTCAGCGATACATAATAAATCTAAACTCTTTAAAATTTTAAGATTCAACTTTAATTCAACTTTAATTTCAACATGCACCTTGAAAATTACACGGTTATACGGTAACGCGGTCATATCACAGCATTTGTGTGCTAATTTACTTTTGCATTGTATAAAAAATGCAGGTTACTATGTAGACCTAAATTCTGACTTTCTTATCATCAAACATCAACTACTCAACGTTTTTGCCGACATTAAGAAGTGACAATCGAGCTCATTCATTAAACCCCTACCCTACCCTACCCTTAAACGAATTTCTTTCAACTCGTAACAATTCTTCGTAACTAGCGATTTCCGAAACACATTTAAGGGGAGACAAAAATCGCCGAGGGGCGATATATAATCTATCGAATAGGGTCGTTACAACAAAGACTGTTGCAACAGTGCATTAATAATTCAGGGTTAGTGCTAACGAGCTGAAAATTACACGCGTGAAGTTTTTTGTGTTAGGCATTGGAGTCAGATTGATGCAGGGGTTGTTCGATTGATGCAGAGAAGCGGATTCTTGAGCGGGGATCACTTTACCTAAATCAGCTTGCGGAACTGTTATACCAGTGAAATTTCCTTACACCTCATGTGATCTCTTCCAATACTAAAATAAAAGTCTGTGCTTCCCAAAACTAAAGGGGATATTGCTCTGCTTTATGCAGCTTTGTTTGAAAGATCCTTTACGGGGAAAGTTTTATCACAATTTGCATAAAATATTTAGCATTTTGAGTGAAACAACGCCGAGAGGACTGAAATAGCGAGATGTGTTTGTCTGTGCTGGCATGTTAATATGAAGTTCCTGCTATGACAGTAAACATCTTCACTACGTTAATTGCTTAAGCGTATTATCTCTAAGAATCATGATTCTGTTTTTCGAGTTATTTAGTTATAGTGAAGAACCCGGTAGTGAATCTAAAAGTAATGTGACCAAATTTTAAACTTCTGGTTTTAACTCCGGAAAACTTATTACTTGTCAGGTTTTTGTTGTTTTTGTTCCGTTAATGTAACGACACTCGAGGTCCAGCCACCAGCCAGGACTTATCATATAGCTACATATAATATATTTATTTAAATATCATATTAATACCGGAGACTTATCATACCAGTCAGTCACTTAGACTAATATTCTGAAGGGGATAAGTTCGAATCATTAGTATTTGTATGACTCTTGACATCCCGACTGCTCGTTGACATGCACAATACGATCTCCGCACTCGACCGGCTGCGGCCCCGTGTTCGTTCCCCCGACAACGTACTAATTGGGGAGTGCATTTTGAACCGATAAAGAGCAGAATTTCAAGGGTTGGTGGATATTGAAATATCAAAAACTCGTAAAGCGAGAAACAATACAATGGTGCATGGCATAACACAAAAAGATAAATAGAGTTTTAACCGAGTCGATGATTTTTGTGAACTTTAGATGGACAATATTGTTTTAATCGTTATTGTGATTAAGAAGCAGTTACTAAAAATATTATTATTACCATATTCATTTTTCAGGATACATTGACAAATAAAGTTTATAACTGTTACGCGATATTTATAAATGATTCTTACATAGGGCAATTATCGTTATAAAATTAATACTTTTCATTGTACTGAAATTTAATATCAAATAAAAACCAATATTTGTGATGAATAAATAACGATGTAGACTGATTAGGTAGGTGCAGTGAGATACCGCGGTGCAGAGCGCCGTGCGGCGTGCGCCGAGCGCCGGGCGGCGGGCGCTGGATTGCGATACAAAGATCAAATTATGTCGTTTGTATGTAGGGCAGCATATACCCCACAAGACGTTTAACCGGTGCGCTTTGGACGCGTCGAGGAATTTAAACGGAATATATTTTTAAGCGTATCAATAATATATATGTATCATAACAATTGAAAATTAATGTAGTACCAAAATCTATGAAAGAAATGATAGGCTACATTTTTACCTTTTTTCTGTTATAACTGCGGTTTTATTCAACGCCAACGTTAAAGTGGCTTTTTAAATTGTGGAGGGTGCTCTTGTAATTTTTAAAATTAGTAACTGTTTTTAAATTCCTATTATTTGACGGTTACACTCTCCATAAATTTATTTATCTTGTTCAAATTTTCAATCGTTAATAAAATATTATTTAATCATACACTCAAGTTCCAATCCATTTTTTTAAACCTGTAGTAGATGACTCTTGATGTTAATAGTTTTTATTAAATATTAATTAATTAATTATATTTAATTAATTAGTTCATTTTATTATAGTATTATTTATGCGACTTCCGTCGGCACGACTGGAATTACAGTATTCGTTCGTTAAACTAGTACAGTAGCATTCATTTTAGTACCAATATTGTTGCATAAATGGCATTGCGCTCCGATGAAGAACAATAATTAATTTTAGTTTTATAACAGAAAAAAATCTCTTATGTAAGATATTTAGCAGGACATAAATATATATACATATTTATATTATTTGTAATTAGTAAAAAAAAATTTTCTGAGTAGGAACTGAATTTTAATTTTTGTTTTATACTACCTATTCAAATAGCACTAAAGCGCCATCTTGTATCAGACTTTAAATTTTATAGTACTGATGATTATTTTTCATATCGTAATTTCAAGTTAGGTACATAAATGCTATTTTTTCTAAAAATAGTCCCGACTCCAGTGAAATATAGGTAAAACATTAAATGTTAGTAATGTGTCATTTCCTCTAGAGAACTTCACAATTTTTATCCTTATAATAAATTCTAATACGTGTATGATGTTTCTGTGAGAGACATATAGGTAACATTTGAATATCTGCCGATCCAACTATAACAGGTACATGCCGGTAGTTCCTTAGTGAAGCGAGGTAATACTAAATTGAGTAAAGCAGTTTCACTCAATGTAAGCAAAAATTACAGCTCTCGAGGTAGATACGAGTACATTGTATTAGCGCCGAGCGCCGCGCACCGCGCGCCGAGCGGGCTAGCCTCACTGACACATTTTAGTTTGGCGTGCCAACTTCGCATATAATGAAGACTTCTATAAAGCAGCATAGCCACCGTCCGTTCAAACGGAAGAAAAATACAAACATGAATACCAGGACAGGTCCCTGTTTACTGTTAGTTACATTTTATATATATATCTTAGGTCTTAGTATGTTTGTTAACCTAATATCAGTTAATAATTGTTAATATAATACAACTGAGCCGTAATACCGTCGTTATGACGTCAATGACGTTATGATAAGATGGTGATTAACATCATCTTTTGATTATAATGCAGTAATAGTATATAAAATAAATACTACATAACTAAAAGGTTATTTACTATTTTTATACTTTATTAACAAAATTAATTAAGATTGTCTGGTATGTATCTAACTTTAGACAGTTATTATTGTATCATCATTCAGTCATTCACTTTCATAACCATTCAGTTAGTATAATCATTCACATTGTTGGCCATTCATTGTGCAGAGCCAATGTTCATACCTTCTTCTCATCTTTCTTCTAGGCATTCATTCTTCATTATTTTAGGCGAGGTTCGCGAATGACATGCAGATTGACACACGCCATAGCTTTTACGTAGATGTACGAACAAATGTGATCCGAGAAGAATAGAAAGTTTCATCCAAAGACAATAAACTAATGGCTCTTGACCCGTGAGGAGAAGATTCTAGTTCTCCTCCGTCGTATTCTGCTTGTTCTTTGATCAGAGCACTTTATGTTCACTTGGAACGCTAGTTACCCGTAACATAACATAAAGTCAGTATTATTAAAGAGTTATTATCAAAAGTTAGTCCCATCTAGACAATAATCTAAGTATTCATCGTAGACAAATTATTGTTTTCCAAAAAGCTTCATCGTGCAAATCAAGTTAAAGACTGTAATTATTAATCGCTATCCCACCTGTGATAAGTAGACAATATACTAAAGACAATAAAATTAAACACTATGCAATATCATTTATTTCAACGAACCTAAAAAAAAAATCAGAATTTCAGTAATTTCTATTATTATTTTTTATTAGAGAAATGGTAAATTGTCACGAATTATCAACTTAGAGTCTACGACTCCATGTCGGTATCAACTGGATATTGGTTTACTGAGTAGTAATTTCTGATTATAATAAACCTTGAATTTTATGCATAAATATCCCATATGTCAATGTAAGTAGAAGAGAGGAAACGACGAAAGAAACTATATTGTCAAATATTTCAAAGAAAAAGTTATCGTATTAATACAAAAAGACTGCATACATATTCCTTCGAAGCTTAGTTTTAAATAATTTAGTGAAAGTTTAAACTGGTGGTTCTGAATGTCTATGGCTTGATCCGTTGCCTTTCCATCCAGTTTTATCCATGCAAAAAGTTACGGAGGGTTTTGTTGCTTTACGTAAATATATATTAAACTATCGATCCTGTATTTTATTGATTGAAAAGTAGAATTTCATGTAGTTATAAAAAATAATATTAGAGAAAGAAGACTACCTAACACAGAATAGCTTGATCGATACAAAAAAATTTTGAAAGGCTCTGCCCTAAAGAAATTATGATCTTAGTAATTATAATTCTTATTGATCATACATTCACCGTTAATAACTTAAATAATATTAAAATAACGGTACTTGTGCCTATTCTAAACAACATATACCTACATACATCCCTGCACGTTGCCATCATTTATTACCTAGGACTTTTGCCATAAAAGCTAAAGCTACATCATGTGACATGTCTTAACTCTTAACTTAAAACAGCTTAGCTTTTGTCGGGAATAAACTAGCTCCTCGGCGCGGGAAGAACCGCACGCTAAAACTAGCATTTGTCTGCGACAAGCCGGAGCGCACCCTAGCCGTTTGGCTCGGTGTGCAGTGGCGAAAGATACTGGCGGTATACCGATGCAGACATTAATGCGTCTTGTGTCGTAACTTTTATTTAATGTTGTAAACACTGAATATTTGTTTGACTTACTCCCAGGTTGTAGCGTCAATATGCCGGTCCTTGAATGCATTACCAATCTATGATTGAGGTATAAATGAATATTTTAGTGTAATCTCCGAACTTCGGCATCTATGTGAAAAGCTCGTTTACCATTTGAAAGGTACATTATTCCGGATGGACATGTAGCGGAGGCCGAAGTCTCGAGATATGGACACATCCTACCTCTTGATTTAAATACATAGTTTCAGAAAACGGTAAGTAAGTTATTTTAGGTTACGTAATAGCGATACACCGAGTTTGACCACCGGCTTTCTGTCACTGAGGTTAAAGCGAAAGTGTTATTTTTCCTATGAGCTGCTCCCAATCGGGGTCTACCACATCAAGTACAAAAAACTAATCAAGACTTAGGTATTAAAAAATTGCAAATCATGAATGATGCAGAGTACCTGAGCTTGCAATAGATGGGGCAAACAATTAACATTACTTTACATTAAAAAACATTTAATCAACGACAAATAAAACCACAATCTACGAAATAAAAAAGTATGAGTTTAAAATTTTGACAATTAAACAAAATTGCTTAATTTAAAATTGTAATTGTTCAAAATTTTTGCACTCATGTTAAAGTCACGTATTTATACAGTAACGTATCTAATAAGGCTACAGTCCGTTCAGAGCGAGCGTGATTCAACGGTACAGTCACGTTTCTCCATTTTAATGTTACAAAAAACTAGAAGAGCGGGTTTAAAACTTATTAAGTAGAAAATTTGCTTCTTGATAAGTATTAACATTGTATGACTTACGATATTAAACAATGTAATACGTCAATAAATATGAAATATTGTATTTTTTGTATTTTTAGCAACGTCTATAAAATCTAGTGTGTCCACACCCGATCCCGGATCAGTCCGGGAGGCTGTCTTGTGTCCCATTATACCGGAATCAACGTAGGCCGGCATTAACACAGGACAATGCAGATGCATCGCTCCAGACTCCACTCAACTAACTGTGATGTACCGCACAGTACAGATTCGATAGTATACACCGTATATTATGTTTGGCAAATCATGACAATGATTTCTTTTAAACAATGATTTATAGTTACAACAGCTTACTTAATGCTATATTGGCACAAACGACTTGGCACCTCCACTTAACTTCTATATCAGAGTCGTTACAATAAAAATTATAATCATGTACGAAAACTCGACTGAATTATCGTCCTCCTGATTAATTGTCAAAATGCAGACTGAAATTATCACACGCTGCCACAGAATCGCGTGTAATTTTAAATTCAATGACACTCTCGCGATTTAAAAATTTAATTGACGTAATAGATGCAGAAGATAGAAGTACTTAAACGCATTTACAAAATACTTAAATAGTTTTGAATTAAACTTCAATTTATAGTTGATTTTTGTCTAACGAGATACAAGCATCAAAGAGATAGAACAAGAGATAGAAGCATCTTGTAAAAGTTCTAACAACAAGTGCCTTAGTTATATGTTCGTTCCTGACCGGCAACGCGTCGGTGACTCCCCTGATGGTGCGACATGAGCGGGCTGGAGTCATCTCTCAGCATCACGATTGATCGTTTGGCGCTGACACTTAAAAAAGCTCTCTTTATTTCACTTTATCTATTTTAATACGTATTGTTTTCTTCTTCAATGATAAAAGTTATAAAATAAATAAATCATAGTAGAAGAAAGATAAAAATGATGATAATTTTATCATCCAAAATTAAAATACAAAATTATTTAGATATTTTGTAAATGCACATATACACGTCATCTTTTGCTTCTACCGCCGTTTCGAAAAACCACTTAAACATTGAGGAGAAGAAATGGCGAAAGAACTCCTCAGCGCATCTTTTAAATTATTACCAAATAATTGTTAAAATCAATTCTTTTATTGATATAAATTATATTTTTTACAACAATAAAACATCATGATTAACAAAGAGTAACAGTTTATTTGTTAAAAATAGAAGCTTGACAGCAAACACAGCGCACTCGCGACAAACAATGCGCAATATGATGTCGCATCGGAACAAACAACCGAGCGACGGTAATTGACTCATCGGATTATACCGCTGGAGACACCCCTCGCATACGTCGGGGTGCAGCTTACAGCTTAACCTCGTCCAGTAGTGCATAGAAAACTAGCTTGATACTGCCACCAAATTATTTCAACTAGGTATGTTCTGTAAAGCGTTGAAGAGTTATATTATAATAATAATGATAACTTTACCGATAAAAAGTTCAGTTGAACCTGATCTAATGGTTGAGTCCTTTTACGTTGTTAGTCCTATAATGCAATACGTAGTTACGCTTTGTAGTAAACAACCAGTAGTCAGTCGCTAAATACAAGTGTAAAAAGAAGGACGTTCGTTTTATTAAAATCAACACTCCGATACGTAATCAAAACATTAAAATAACAAAGAACCTTAACACCAAAACATATGGTCGAATTCGCGCCGGATACCTGTACCTGTGCATCGTTGGGTCGTCAATAGTGAGAATAAAGGCGAAAGATAAGGAACGCCCAGCCGGTCGAGTTTTTTGCTTGTTTACAAGTTACATACAAGTTCATCGTTATAAAGAGATTATTTTCGTGAATGCTGAGGACATATATGAGGAGTATACTCGAAGATACGGCTTTATTATTACAGAACACAAATAAACATAAAAAAATGTCCTAAGCAACGACTTACCGTCGGATATGTACAATCACGTATACAATGTTTATAAGAATACTGGGCCACGTTTAGACAAGCTCACAATGATCTTATAAAGTCTACGACACGAGAGCAGCGTGGATTAATACCTTATTTCGTGAATGAAGAATTTTATATACAAGAAGATCGATATTTATGCACCATGGGCGATCTCCAAGATTTATTACAGGCAAGTGCTTCGAAGACACCTGAGACAATTAGTAGTCACAGCTCGTCACGAGAAGACGTACTTCAGTCACAAGTGAGGTTACCGCGCATACAACTACCAACTTTCTCTGGGAATTATGAAGAATGGCCATCCTTTAACGACTTATATATTTCTCTAGTGCATAATAGTACTACGTTATCCGACGTACAGAAATTACACTATTTAAAATCGAGCATTACGGGCGAAGCGGCATCTTTACTGTAGCATGTGCAAGTTACAAATGCAAACTACACTGAAGCATAGAAAACTTTAAGTCAACGATATGGAAATAAACGTTTAATAGTAAACGCATTATTGAAGAGATTATTTGGACAAAAAAAATGTACTAGCCAAACAGCGGCGCAAATAAAATCATTACTAGATACTAGTACTGAGATTATTAAAAGCCTCCGAAACTTAAAAGTCAATACCGATTCCTGGGATCCATTGATAATATTTCTGGTGGTACAGAAGTTGGACCCGGAGTCACATAAGGAGTGGGAAGAAACCGCGTACAATGTAAATTCTGAAGTGTTGTCTACATTTGGTGACTTGACAAAATTTTTAGAGTCCAAATTTCGAACACTGGAGCTAATAATGCCTGTTACAAATACAAAGATGGTAAAAGAACGAGTTTTACATGTTTCATCGGTACAGAGGTTATGTGCTTTATGTAAGGGAGTACATTATGTCATTGTAATGAATTTATTAAGATGCAAATTACGGAGCGGAGTGATTACGTCAAAAGGAACAAACTTTGTTTTAACTGTTTGGCACCAGGACATGCTGTATTCGAATGCAAGGTTCCTATGTCTTGTCATATTTGCAAAAGACGTCATCATACACTTCTTCATCAACAAAAACACATGGACGCGCCGGCACCTATAGAAGAACGCAAGCAACCGACGACGTCAACTCAAGCGGATGAAGATGTCAAGCAAGTACACACGATGATTGCGTCGCACCACAACGCCAAACAAACTATTGCTTTATTAGCAACCGCAGTAGTAATTTGAGTGAAAATGGACATACTACTGTGTTAAAAGCACTAATCGATTCGGGATCTCAAGCATGTTTTATCAGTGAAAGGGCGACTCAGATCCTGAAACTCGAGAGAACGCCGGTCAATCTGCTCGTCTCAGGCATGGAATCAATCAAGGTTCCTGTGAAGCATCAAGTTAAGGTTCAAGTCTTATCACGATGGGAATCAAAATTCAACTTATCTATTCAAGCCTACGTGATGTCCAACCGCTTGACTACAAATCTACCGTCTAATACTCGCGGGGCGAACATGTGGCCACACTTAAAAGACATAAAAGACTTAGCAGATCCAAATTTTTATGAATCTAGTAACATTGATCTGCTGCTAGGAGTTGATGAGTATACAGCTATATTACAGCAAGGTTTAATCAAGGGTCCACCAGGTACTCCATGTGCTCAAAGAACCAACCTGGGCTGGATCGTGATGGGAGCTGTAAACATGAAGATAAATAAACGAGAAAGGTCTTTGACGGCAGTAGTACAAAACTTGAATATAGACGATATATTCAAAACTATATGGGAGGTAGACACAGATACAAAAAGAAAACTAACACAAGCAGAACAATTATGCGAAGACATATATGAGCAGACACACAGAAGAAATAAAGATGGACGATACATAGTCAAGCTACCTTTTAGTACTGAAGAACCACAATCAAAAGAAGGAAATACACGAGATATAGCTCTAAGAAGATTCATGCAACTAGAAAGAAAGTTAAATCATGATAAAGAACTAAAATACGAATATACAAAGGTTATACAAGAATATATTAAATTAAAGCACATTGAAGAAGTACCTGAAAAAGAAATAAAAAATAAATCTGTTTACTTACTTCATCACGCGGTGATCCGAAGCGATAAGGAAACTACGAAGACCCGTGTTGTGTTCGACGCCTCTTGTAAGGGTTCCAACGGCATTTCACTAAACGATGAACTTTTGTCTGGTCCAGTTCTTCAAGATGATCTCAGAAGTTTGTTAATTAGATGGCGAATTCATGCAGTTTGCTTTGTCTCCGATATCGAGAAAATGTACAGAATGATTTTGATAGACAAGGCAGATTCAGATTATCAAAGAATTTTATGGAGGAGCAACATATTAGACGAGATCAAAGACTATAGATTGTTGACCGTCACCTTCGGGACAGCCTCGGCTCCGTACCTAGCTGTCAAAACACATACACAATTGCCTAAAGATGAAGGTGAAAGATATCCCGAAGCTGCTAAAATCTTATGTGAAGATTTTTATGTTGATGACGTAATGTCCGGCTGTGACGACGTAGATAAGGCTATACAAATCAGTCGTGATCTGAAGGCGTTATTACAACTTGGCGGCTTTGAACTAAAAAAATGGTCATCAAACAGTCGAAAATTTATGGAGTCGATAAAACCAGCTGAAAGATCATCAAATGCACATAGAACTTAAAATTGATGGAACCATAAAAACACTGGTTATTAAATGGAATTTGGGAAATGACCAATTTGAATATAGTCTCAACTTACCTCCTGTTGGACAAATGATCACCAAACGAAGTATTATTTCCGACATCCAAAAACTCTTTGACCCGCTTGGTTGGATTTCACCATGTATCGTATTAGCTAAAACTCTTATTCAACAATTGTGGCTTGAAAGAATGTCTTGGGATGAACCGGTAAACAAAGTACTTACTGAAAAGTGGATGAAAATACGCTCAGATCTCAATAATGTTAATACAATAAAGATCAACCGATGGATGGGCACTAAAACTTCTGAAATGGATGTAATTGAAATTCATGGATTTAGTGACGCCTCCATTCAAGCATACGCAGCAGTGGTGTATTGTCGTGTCAAAAGATCTGACGGAACATTTAAAACGTCACTGATAGCGTCAAGAACAAGAGTAGCACCATTAAAAACCATTTCCTTACCGAGATTAGAATTGTGTGGAGCCTTGTTACTATCGCAATTGATTAAACAAGTCGGAAAAGCCATGCGAATCTCATCATCAAACATGTATGCATGGACTGATTCATCTATCGTTATCTCCTGGTTATTTGGTGACCCTGGAAAATGGAAACCGTGTGTAGCAAATCGCGTTGTCGAAATTGTAAGTAACCTCAACAGCCAACAATGGCATCATGTGTTATCTAATAACAATCCTGCAGATATTGCATCAAGAGGAATGTTAGTGGAAAATCTAAAAAAGAGCGACCTGTGGTGGAACGGACCAGAATGGTTATCCGCTGAAAAGATACGGTTCACAAGACAAAATGTATTACCTACAGATGTTGAAAGAAAACGGGATAAGATAAAAGTTTTAAAGATTACGAAAAACGAAGAGGAAATTGGAAGACAATTACACTTACGGTTAGAAGAATTCGATACATTGAAAGAACTAAAAAGAACTATTGCAATCTGTAAAAGAATTTTGAAATTCAAAACGTTTAACGGAAATATAGAGAACATTAATACAGAGGAATTAGAAGATTCTTTAATGTATTGCATTAAATCTGCACAAGAAGAAGAGTTTCGCGAAGATATACATTACATCAGGATAAAGGGCCATGTAAAAAGATTAAGTAAAATAAAGTCATTGGATCCATATATAGACAAAGATGGTATCTTAAGGGTGGGCGGACGCCTTCGAAATGCACCTTTGAATGATGACAGCAAGAACCCTATCATTCTAGGAAGGCAAGGCAAACTAACGTTACTCATTATCGCTGAAGCACATCAAAGAACCCTTCATGGTGGAGTTCAACTCATGATGACATATTTGAGATCGAGATATTGGATCCTCAGAGTGAAATCGTTAGTTAAACAATATGTCCATCGTTGTTTGATATGTGCCAAACTTAACGCAAAGGTAAAGACCTAAGTCATGGGTGATTTGCCATCTGTACGCGTGACTCCAGCACGGCCGTTTCTCAATTCCGGTGTAGACTTTTGTGGTCCATTCCAGATTCTCAATAGCAAGGGCAGAGGAGCTAAAACCACAAAATCTTACATAGCTATATTTTTGTGCATGTCAACAAAAGCCACCCATTTAGAACTTGTTGGTGACCTCAGTTCCGCAGCATTTATCGGTGCCTTCAAACGTTTTTGTGCACGCAGAGGTAAATGTGCGCATTTATGGAGTGACCAAGGGAGAAATTTTGTTGGCGCTAATAAAGAGCTTTGCGAAGCATGGAAGGAAGCTGGTCTACAATTTGATGGAGAAATTTCCAACCTATTAACCAATGATGGGACCCATTGGCACTTCATCCCAGCATATTCCCCAAATTTCGGAGGCCTGTGGGAAGCAGGTGTTAAATCCACAAAATTTCATCTCAAAAGAATTCTTACTACACATTTAACGTTCGAAGAAATGACTACAATACTCTGCGAAATAGAAGCGTGTTTAAATTCACGCCCATTATGTCCCATGAACGATCACACATTGCAGGCACTCACACCAGGTCATTTCTTGATCGGAGAAGCCCCAGTCACCGTACCAACTCCTAATTTAAAGGATATGAAAATGAGTAGCCTCACACGATGGCAATTTACGCAGAAGTTACTTCATGATTTTTGGAATAGATGGCAAAGGGAATATGTAACAAGACTCCAACAACGACCAAAATGGCTTAAACGCGAACAGGAGTTTAAGCAGGGTGATATAGTCCTCATAAAGCAAAACAACCTGGAAAATGGTCATTAGGACGCATAATAGATAAACATCCCGGCCCAGATGGCTTAACCAGAGTATATAGTGTGAAGAGTGGTGATAGTATAATTAAACGATGTGTAACCAAACTTTGTGCCTTGCCGATTGATACTGTTAGCTCATTCATTATAAAACCTATTTATGTTATGTAATATTATGTCGCATGGTACTTGTTAGTTCTACCCCCACCATTGCTTGCTTATTTTGTATTCGTGATATGTATTATCTATATTTGAAAGGACTCATATAGTCCTTTGGTGGGCGGTTATGTTAATCCTATAATGCAATACGTAGTTACGCTTTGTAGTAACCAACCAGTAGTCAGTCGCTAAATACAAGTGTAAAAAGAAGGACGTTCGTTTTATTAAAATCAACACTCCGATACGTAATCAAAACATTAAAATAACAAAGAACCTTAACACCAAAACATACGTATTTAAATATAATTGTGTCAGAAGGACTCATTACCCTACATCTTTTCCAATCTACACAAATAGCCTGTGCTATAAGTTAAACTACAGAAAAAGATATTATATACCTATTTTTATATTGAGTTTTTAGTGTTAATATTTTAATCATGATAGAACATACACAATTCATTATTTAACAGTGGGTGTGCGTGCGTGTGTAGACCTCAAGTAATATCATAATACACATACATATACATATATGAAACATGTTTCCATGTGAAAACCTAGTTGTTAGTGACTGACCCTTAGCCTCTGAATTGACTGCATTATAAACTACTGGTTCCTTTTTAAATTGGCTAAACGCCATATAACGGCTAGCAGGGTTTAGCCAGAGTCAATCTTTCCCATTTTAAAGGAACACGAGAGTATGATATGAACAGTTGTGAGTTATGATTGTAAAATTAAAATTTAGTTAAACATATATTTCCATAGATTGTCTTTAAGGTAATGGTTGGTACAATCGTAACGTGAAGTGAAACAGCGACTGATTTATCGAGTTCCTCGATCCGGCCCTGGGACGTGGGATTGGGATTTAAATTGGACCTTTTGAATATTTACATAAAACGTGGATCCTCCGCACCCCGGGATATGTTCGACACGGATTTAGAACAGGTCGTGGATTGGAAATAATATTGAAATCGTTTCCTGTATCGTTTTGTGTATGTTGTGACTAGAGAGAGGCGGGCAACGAGGGTCTTTGGTGACCCAGATTTGATGGTAACCAATCTCCAAAGCCTCGAGCACAAGTGTAGAGTTGCTTCTATAGAGTAAATTTTGGAGAGTGAGTACAGGAATTATAAGTAATAAATCCCCTATCGCCGTTCCTCAATCCAATAACCGAATCGAATAACTGAATGGTGAGGATCCATCCTTACGTCGTGAACATCCTGTCCGTATGAACGACGCATTTGCGTCATCACTTGTTACGCGCACTGCAAAGCACGGGAATAGCTTAAAGTTTGTTTGCATTGTTTTTGAGGACAGATACTTAGTTCACGTAACCCCACAGAGTAATAGATTTTGGAAGAAGATAAAACCAGGTAACCTTTAGTATTGATAATCTTTTTGCATGTTTATATTTAGGTAAGGACATTAGGATTATTATTTTTTGCCTTGAATTAAGATCCAACTTCCCACCTTACCTGGCAGCTTTAATATGTCTGCATGTACTAGTGTCTACCTGCCAGTTTGCTCGACAATAAATAACTCGAAACTCATTATGTTCATGCAAAGCCATACCAGATAGGAGAATGAGTTTATTCTTAAGTATGTGCTTTAGCTTGCTCGTTTATAAATTCTATGTGTTCATAGTCCGATGGCTAAGTCTTATTATGGAGGTTTAATCGAACTCTCGGTCTAGGTTTTTATCAGTTAAGCTATGTTGAAGATCTTAATGACATAAGAACTTCTGAAACTTGCGTCGACCGGTCTCACTCCGCTAATCCGCACTGATGCAATGTCAAATAGTAGCTGATCTATCCATCCATGATGATGAGAAAGGAACTGTAATCGCTACTACATTAGCTGGATTCAATAAATTTGATTTAAAACTCGTATCATCACGATCATTACACATGTTAACTATTATGGTGTGCTTAAGGTTTTTAAATTTTATTTATTTGTTACTTATTATTATTACTAAGATCAAGAAACCAATACATCGCGGTTGTTATTCATACATTGACGTTTTAATGTGGTGTGCCGTCGAACTCTTCAAGGGCGAGCGGGACAAGGTAACGCGATTGTGGCAATAGTATTTACGTCCCATTACACTTGATAAATCCGCACATTCGAAGCCGACATTATCATAGGATACTGCGCCTCTAAGCCCCTTTGTGTGGCACGACAGGCGCTGCCAAGTCTCCGCTTGAGCCCTTTGAGTGCGTTTGATATAACTATTCTGAGTAAATGTAAGTATTATTGCTCCGACTACATTTTTAAACGTTATGTAAGAACTCAATCATACTGTTTATTGGCACACTTAATATCTATACATTTTATCTGATCGCTTTCTGTACATGAAGGATATGTGACAAAAACATTATTACAGACATTATTAGGGACTTTTATTGACGCAACAGAACCAAAAACGATAGTTGTTAGAATTCTTGTCTATTTGTCTGTGCGTTTGTGCGCGATAATCTCAGAAACGGCTTAACCGATTTCGTTATGGTTTTCACTAATGTATTGTAGTAAGCATCATTTAATATTTAAAGTTCATTTCATTGCAATTCGGCCATAAATATACATATTTGTAATTCATAGAACGAGAACAACTCAGTCCTAAAACGATAACAACGATGCGTAGTTTCTCTGAAGGGAAACGAGGGCGGTTTGCTATCAGTTAAAATTTCTATCAGTCAAATGTTATCAGAGTATCTATCAGTTGAAATTTCTGACGCGGTTCAAAATGAATTAATTTATTTCTCAGTGATCATTAGGCTGTTAGCTAATAATAATGTTCGAAAAGCGTATTCTTTCACTTTTGTTCAAATTATAATGAATTCTAAGCGCGCAGGCGAGGGAAATTAAAAACTTTTAATTGCCATCTATTTCGATAAGAATTATAATCTGCCAGATTTTTAATAAAATTAAGTGATCTTCCAGTTCCACCACGACTGAAGGAGAATCATTAATTTTTGATTTCGTGGTTATCTAAGTTTACTTGATAAGTAAATATTTAGAGAATACTGAGTGACAAGATAAGAGTATTGTAAGAGGGAAGGAGACAATACGAAACATGATATTCATGGATCACAGTAGCCAGGGAAATCACAGTTACAAACCATTGGTGGCCTACTATCAGCGTTGGAGTTCATTGCACATCAAGATACCCAATACATCAAGACACCCCATCAATGAAATCTGTGAATGATTTCAAATAGAATCACAGCCCTATTTGTGATCGGTGGCAGAAGTGTTAGTATTCTAGAGGATACAGAATTACAAACGTTATAATATTGTTTGTTATAATTGACCCGCTTGTTAACTTAGTTATTTCTACCACGCTAACAGTTTATAATAATATAGTATATAAAGATCTATAATATACTTAACTGTTCACTAATGTGCCTCATAATAACCATACAAGCCTCACTCCTACACATTTTGTGATTTAGGACAAATTCGGACCACCGTAGGGCCCCCTCAGGTATTACAGTATAATGCGACGTTTGGCAAAAATGAATTTTAATGTGCCACCACCGTGATATGGAACCCTAGCTCCCCTGCCCCGGGGACGGGCTCAACAAAACGACAAAAACAAATTGAAATCCAACAAATTTCGCCTTCCATTACCTCTTTTGTACCCATCGGGTATTCTAATGCAAAAGCCATAACGTCAATGAATAGATGCTAATGATTTTATTTGAAAATATTATGGTATGCGCAATAACGGTTCTAGGGTAGCCAATGTCCGACCCTACCAGTTTTGAATTGCTGATTGCTCGGAATAAGGTACCTTTCGAAGTACCAACTTGTTGCTTGGGGAATAAACTCGAGTTCAGCTTTTTAATGGAAAATGTTGATTCTTACCAACCTTTGAATACGTAATATCTATTCTATGTACTTTGGTTATAGTCATTCGTGGACGTATTATGATTTTGATTATATTATTATTGCGGTCGCTAACATGATATTTATGAATTTCTTTATAATTTTAGCGAATAATAATATTCGGTAAAACAGAACGTCTGGTAAACTCTATAATAATCGGAATAATCGGTTGAATATCATACTGTAATAATTCGAAAATTAATTAATGTTTATTTTCGTTGAGTTGCAAAGCGTCATACTTATTTTTTTAACATATAATATAATGAATACTTGACAACAATCCCACCTGACCGTAAGTGGTGATGGTGTCCGAGTTGTTGATTGTATTAACTTATAAAAGCCTATTCACTCTTGATGACTGCCACATCATCAGTAGACGAGTACACCGACTCAGTAAGCCATATCCCCGCCCTGTAAAATAGAAATCTTTTCACTATTATGTGCTAAGAACCAGTAATAGTTAACGTCAACTTTCGTGTTATCGTTTAGGAACATAAACTCAGCGTAAATAAATACGTCAAACCTCATTTGTCGACTGGAATGACACCTGATAAACGATATTGATCATTGTCACATAATTATACGCTTCCTTCATAGTTTTCTGTTTTCTGTACCATATAATTATAAAAATATTGTCCTGTGCTACCAAATACAGCCATATTAGATTAAAAAGATTTTAACAATACATCTAACAAACAATTGAGATAGAGTCACACTGTCGATCTGTAGTATGGCAATATAGTTATGTAAAATATTCACATTCAATATTGAATATTAATAGTTTGTTATTCGTTTTGGAAGTATTTGAAATTGAATTTACCATCGTCTGTGAACGATTAAAAATCTGTAGTTTATCGTTTATAATGATACTTATATAAGCTTTTATATAACGAATTCATGTTTAGAGTAGGTACAAGAGCTACAGTGATTTTTAATGTTTTAATTTTATGATAATTTTATTAAAAAGTTTGATTATTTTGTACAATATTTTTAATAGGCAATAAAGTTGAGAAATGATATTTGTATATGTTCTGTCACATCGAGACCACAAGGGTGGATGCGTCAGCTCACCGATCAGTTAGAAACGCCGTTTCTGCGGCTCGTCAATTTGATTTTCATCGAATTGAACGGTGATGGGACTCTCGAGTCAGCCTATATAATTCGACCAACCTATACTATCGTCCTTGCAACACCTGTTTTTGAGCTATACAAAAACCTAACATTGAATCCGTACATTTTAAACACCTCCTTCTTCATCATAGTTCACCATAGTTGGTGGTAGTGTAGTATCAAAAGCATTTATTTGTGTTTCCGTGATTGGAAGGGTATAAAGCAGTCGATCGCAAATTGTTATCTTTACTCAATTAGTGTTTGAGTCAGCCGCCAAACGACTCGTCGTGTTCTGGCTGGGAGCTTGAGAGCCAGTACCTTCTTTCTTACCTTCTTCTCATTTCCTGGCCGACAACGCATCAGTGATTCCATTGGTTTTGCTGATGTCCATGGGCGACGGTGACCACTTACCATCAGGTGGCTCGTCTGCTCGTTTGTCGGCTATTAACATAAAAGAGAAAATAAGTTAAGTTCAAAGAAGTATTTGGCATGATAGGCCAAATATTCTGTTTAAAATAACTCAAGAATCTTGAGCATTTCGAGAAAGTACTTAATTATTTTATTACACAATAATATTTAAGTTTCACTCACGAAAATTTAAATTGTTTTATAATCAGTCATGTTTAATTAATAATACATACTATTATAATCAAACTTGTATCTTCGTGCTGTAGTTACCGCAACCTAATAAATCGCTAAACTAGTTCCAACTGAAATCAGGGAAATTGACTATCCTTCAATTATCGCATTTGGCATCGAGCTAATAGCCTTAATGTAGAGCTGTTATCCGGAAAATGAAGTGGGAACAGATTTATACTACTTAATAACACAAATTGATTAATAAATATGTCATGGCATGTAAGACTTCATAGAATATGGGATTCTGGAGTATTTTGCGCTATACCGGCATTCCGTGCTATCTAGATGCTCCTACATTTTATAAAAAAATACAGAATTACTAAGGATAATTACAGTCGATTCTGTTAGCTATATTCAACGATGCCCAAACGGTTCAGGGTCGATTTACGGCCGCAGTCATTTAAATGATAATTAAATTATTTCATCTGTTTATAGAGTTTATGTTGTTGGAATTTTAGCGTGGTTGTGTGTGTGTGGGCACAAATAATACATTTCATCTCAGACCTCAGATGCATGCAATAATTATGACCGACTAAAATTAAGTTCGTAATCTTATTTCAGATTCAACTCATTTGAGGCCCATTACTCTTTTCTCTCGCTTCCTCTATTACGCTGCTACATCGAGGATTAGTGAAGGAGTCAGTGGCCAACCCGATCGCCAGTATGCAATGCGACGGACTTCAACATGGCTAAATGACTGCTATCATACAAGACTAACTAGTACTGACTGCTCAGTCCGTCTTCTGCACCACGGATGCACTCAAGAGATCTTAAAAACAGAGATCAGCCGTTGCTCTCCAGCCCCTTTGCTTAACTCGGTCGATTAGTTGCAATCCTCAGAAACCATCAGGCTACGCATGACAATCCTAAAGCTATTCGCGCAGTAGCTATTAAATATTAAAACCTGATTATCTCTACAACGCCGACTACGCAGACGCTGCGCGAACTGATGATATAAAATACAAACGAGTCATGATACAAATCCTGAAATGAACTTGAAACATAAATTAAGAAAGTAGAATCCATTTTATTCGATTTCACGCAATCGAAACCGAACTAATAGCGTTAATGGAGAGTCATCTGGAGCATTGGAGCATTAACTGGATCGAACCGGTCCGAACTGGTTTCTAGCTGATTAACGCTTTATCTACTCGAGTCGATATCTTTGTACTGAACATCTACAAAAAAACTTTTGTACTATATACTTTCGCTTTTGTATTTTTTGTATAAACTTTTGTGCTCACAGGAAAAGTAGGCTACATATAACTTTACATATATGTATATTACTATCTATAACATTCCTACTATTTTACTGGAGGCTCTTTTTGCAATAAGCGGTGTTGGGCCCATAGCCCGCAGGCTACGTTGGGCAGGAGTCCGCCGCACGGGAAACCAACTCTCACATCACTACGAGTAAGTTATCGATGTGAACATAACATTAATACCTAGTCTTATGACTTTACTAGCAGGCTCATCACACATCACACAGCACACAGCACACATGACGCATGACGCATGACGCATTGCACCATATTTTAATTTAGTGATGAAATTGAACTGACTGATTAACTCTATTTGACTGATGAAACTCGAATTAGAGTCATTAATAGCTCGACAACGCAAACATATTGTGTGATTGTGAGATTAACAAACGTTTTAATTGATTACATTACAAAAATCTTAAGCTTCGCGGTGAACTCGTGTGTATTAAGTGTTTTAAATTAATTCAGGCACGCGGTTTAGATTTTGCCGAAAAGTAAAAAATTGCTGGTTTTCATACACCTCCACTTTTTCCCGGATTTCTTGCACCGCTATGTTTAAATGATGAAAACCCTTTTTTGAACAATAAACTCATCGTTTTTATTTTTACAATTATTTCACAATTGGAAGGGGCTGTGTTGCCAGCATCCGTAGATAAAATTAACTATTTTTTAATGTTTACTTATGTTGTAAATAAAGTTGTTTAAAAATAAACGTGATGTAGGTACTCAAAATTTGTACATTAAACTCTCCCATATAGTTATTTGTTTGTTTTATTGTAGTGAGTAACAATAAAATTTTAATTACTGTTTGATTCAATTAGTTTTGTAAATATCTAGTAAGAGCCGTTCTCACACGCTTCACCGGACATAAATTATAACTCAGTTAGTTATGAATGATTTGCGATATTTAGAAATAAAAAAGAGATATTTCTCAATATTAAGTTCTCAATATTACAAATTCTATTACTACTTGAAAGGTACATTATTCTGCATAGACATAGGCATATATATCATGTTTGTTTTATACTATTTAGAGTATGGATGAGTATATATAAATCTATTAATTAAATTACTAATTATTCAATCAATTTCCTTGTTGTGAATTTCATGTCAAACTAAGGTTAGGTTGTGGTACGACGCACATTATAAAACCCGTCATTGCGTCATGCCGTTAAGGTTGAAGTAAGGTAAGGTAAGGTCCACAACATAGACTTCAAACAGGAACAGGTAACAACAACTGAATATAACAAACTGACCGAAGTGACAATGCAGGTGATTACTTCTTAAACATTGTAAAAATTACTATGCGGTTGCAATAAATAATCATAAAACATGAAATAGTTGGCGTAGACTTGTTACAGTTATATAATGTATTGTCACAGCGGCAACTTTACGGCTGAGAGCCATTTCATATAAACGGCATCTATAAGATGAATAAATACATTTAAAAAAAGAAAAACACAAACGAAAACAATTCGTAACCGTAGCGTAATTACATAAGTATAGCATTATATAAATACTAACTTACTTACGAGCTAATTGTAACGGATTTTAAATATACCGTAAATAACATCATTATATTCCATACCGTCCCACTACTGGGCTTGGATCTCCTCTCGCAATGAGCACGGTTAAAGCCATAGTCAGCCACGCTGGCCAAGCGCCGGTCGGCAGATTTCACACACCTATGAGAACATTATGGAGAACTTCGAGGTGTGCTGGTTTCATCACGATGCTTTCCTTCAGCGAAGCAAGTGATAATGAATACGCACACAATTTGAGAAATAGTATACCTACTACATAAATAATACTGAGAGCTGCTCCAAAGTCCATCTAAGGCTGTCTTGTATAAAATGCCTCTCTGGTATTTCACAGTAATCTGTGAACTGTTGAATAATTAGAGCTAGGAATGCTTACAGATGAGAAGTTTCATCTTTGTCTTTGACGCAGTGCTTATCTGTGATCGGCCTCAGATAGGATTGTGATATTCGGCCTTGTTTTCAGACACTCACGGGATACATAAGACACTCAACATCAAATTGAGAACGTTTTCTACTTCAATTCTTTTTACAAAATATAAAAGGATTTTTTTAGCTGCAAAAGTGATATTTTACTTACAAACATTTTTCTCGCGCCAATATTATTTTGAGACCGACCATAACAGTAATGCTTTTGTCATCTCCGTCGCGTAAAGAGGTCAAGATTGTTTAAATTTTCAAAGGATTGCCGTAGCTCTTGACCTATTCACGACTTTCAATAGCATCGAGATCATCATATGAGATCGGATCCAAAACCTGAATGGATGAACCGACATCTACAGGGCGTGAAGTCACTGTACCCTATATCAATTTCGACCTCATTCTGTCCTACAGACTACACTCGATAGTATCGTCTTTGACCAATTTTGTCGGAGAATATGGAAAGCACACACTATGGGAGAGATGTCTTTAGGGAAATAAGAATATTAATCAATAGCAATCCCTATTGACAACCCTGTAGTTCAGTTGAACCCTGCGGGACAGACATCACGTTACAGATAAATGTGTGGTCTGTGGTCATGGGTATTTGTAATATCACAATTGTGTATGCCAAACGCAACAAGGGAAATCCTATTACAGAGATGTTAGAGTGTTTTTTGTCAAATATAACTTTAGAGTTGTTATTGGATCAGTAAACTTTTGATGGAGTATATTATTCAACTTTGGTATTGTTAACAAGCGCATATCGGTATCTCCCGGCAGGGTGTAGGTGAACTCATCGGTTAGACATCTCCAACATTAATAAATAGGTCGTTTTTGAAGTTAAGGAACTGCAATATACTACGTTGAATTGTAAGTCTACTCATATTTGCGAATGTAGTTACAACCGCGCTTGTGAAGCGAAGCTCTCCTGTATGTGCGGTAATTTAAACAGTTCGGTACTCCTCGTTTATAACAACAAAGACAATTCCTCAAGATTGTTTGGTTTCCATAACCTGCACCGAGCTGCACGGAGATGACACCGTTTCGTCACGTCACATTGTTTGCTGAAATTGGTAGCGAGCTGATATGACTACGAATACACGGGCAACTAAGTCGAGGTATGTCTCAAAGGCTGTTATTTTAAAGGATACAGGATATATTACAATACAGTTACTATAATTTTTAGACATTCCATTTCGTGGAATAAGGAAAATCCGATCAAATATTTTAATCAATCCTACCTTTAGCTGCAAGTTCGGTTCGAATCGAAATAGAGTTGTCGAAGAACTTGCTCGAAGACGACACGTGGAGTCGAATCCCATATTTGTTGTTGCTCTTGATGTTAAGTACAAACTTTTTGACAGTATTGGTAACAACCAACACCAATCCACATGTACTCGTGATGTGTTATATCAGTACTGCAATTATTTGGATTATCGTAATTAAAAGAAAAATATTTCTGACAACTTGTTGCAAATAAAAAAACATACAGTTATGTTTATTAGTGATTAGTAATTATCATAACTAAGTTCGTGTTTTATTTTTGTTTCATCATGAAAAACAAAATCAATAAATACAATCCAAATTCACGTTCGGCCTGTGTCCAGCATTAAGCCTTTAGTCTATGATATGACGAACCCACCATAGTAAATTCTTCTCATTTTTAATGTTTCACATGAAAAATAAACCAATATCATAAAACACGATCCAAACTCACGCAAAACGAAAATTAACCACTCAATTTTTCGTGCAGTTTCATGTTCCGATTTTGTAAATTCCCCATTTATCCGCAAACCGCTGTTAGATATTGGCATGTCCAAAACAAAATTGATCAGCAAAGGGAAAAGTTTGCTAAAATTTCGACGACCAAAACTAGTGTACACTGTGCTTTTACAAACCAAATATAAACGCTTACAGCAAAAAGAAAAAAGTCAACTAAAACGGTCCCGCGCGGACGTTGCGGAACGGGGAGAGGAAAGATATTTGTAATTACAATTTGAATGTAATATATCTATACTAATAATAAAATTCAAACAATTCAAACAAACCCAAAACAATAGTTGTTAGAATTTTTGTCTGTTTGTCTGTGCGTTTGGTCCCCCTTAACTCAGAAACGGCCTTAACCGATTTCGTTCTGGTTTTCATTTTCAGTTTCTTTCATTGCAATCCGTCCATAAATAAAAAGTTATAAATTAATTGAAAATAATCTAAGGCGTACTTTTCCTGAAGCGAAGCGAGGGCAGTTTGCTTTCTTTAAATATGCTATTGGCACGCGTCAACTTGGATATCAAAACCCGGACCCCTCACCTGACAAGCAAGGTCACACCGATGAAGGTCTTTACTGATAGTAAAATTGTAATGGGTTTGAATCTGTACACAAAATATTTTCTGAACACTTTAATGTAAACGTGATATAGAGATAGAACTCGATGCATATTTTATTGAAACACTGGTTTGTCTCACCACGTATCACATTAAAACCACTTAACGTATTTGGATGGCAAGTCACTTTAGTAGCTTATATTATGAGTCATAATCTAGCATACTTCTTCTCCTGAGAAACTGATTTGTTCCCGCGGGAAAGGAAATAAAAGTTAATAAGGACATTCTATTAAGACAGTAAATAAAATTTTGAATACTTGGCTACAGCTATTATAACAAATTTATTTTTTTGCTAATTAATATAACTTTAATAAAATCCATTCCTAAAACAATGCGCGTGCATTTTATAAACGTAAAGCGTAGGTTTTTTGATGCGAAGCGAAGGGTAACCCGCACTATAGTATAATAGTAAGGTAAATTTTGAATTACAATGGCGCTTGCGTCATACTGGTATACATGTATATCAAATTAAACGACGATACTATCTTGGAGTTGTATGTTCCCGCCAAATATACGTCGTTACGTACAAAGTATTTGCAAACCAGTGCTGCCACGTAGCGGCAACACCTTGAAAGTTTCTATGTCTGAGCACCCTTAAAGAACATCGCTTTTAACAATTCCGAATACTCACATTAAATAGTGAATGGAGTGTATCTAAAAAGGTTATCAGTGCCTATGGGCATGTGTGCCTTAAAGACAACCAAATTTACCTCCGATAATTAGCCCTATGACCGTCTTTAATATAGCTTCACAGATGCATTTTTAATCCCATAAATTGTTAATTATGCCGCTAAGCTATTGGCTTTGATCTCCAAACCAAAGTACATACAAACAAAAAATAAAAAAAGACTTCCGATTTTAGATACAATACATGAAGCTGACGACGGCTGACGTCAGATTCGTGTTCATTTCCGATGTGATAAATATTGATACGGTATGGAACCTTTCTGTGTGTACACTTTGGAAATCTATTTCATCAACATGTATTGTTAATGAGCCTAATTTCACAAATGTGAATTTAATATGTTATTAATATTAGTTTACCAGTTACTAAGATCATCATCCTATTGTTTCCACCAGCGTAATAAGAAATATAAAAATATATATAGATTGGAAAAAATCATAAAATACGTAAATAAAAATCGAATTGAACTCATTAACTTATATTAAACCAGCTTAAACTCTACACAATATCTACATGGAATAACCTCTTCAAACTTTTTATGGAGCTTTACATGTACGTTCTGCAATTCAGCTACTCTGAATTGCAGAAATTATTTTTTAAAGCAAAATTACTTTCATAATAGGAATACAAAAATTAAACAACCTTCCGCGCTTTTTATTCGTGTGTTAATAGAGCACTGTGTGCACTAACCATGCCAGTCTTCGTTCAGTTTGCGATATTCTTGTAATATTACTACTTGCAATGTTCGGTCTAGACTCTTGATCGGTCTAGACTCTAGAGTGTGGGAGAGGTCTTAACAGTCACAAACCATGGAAACGCTCATTCCGTCTGAAATCTGTTGATAATTATCGCTATTGTAACGATTATGAAATTTATTTTTTTCACCTGGTTTGCAATGACACGCAATACACGTGTATTGTAATTTTCGATGTTATATTTATGTTATTATTATTGAGTATTAAAGATCAGTTGTCATTTCATTCTCGTGGGGTGATCTGCATTTTTCCGCATTGTTCTTAATTTCTGCCTACAAAGTTGTCCAGCATAATGAATTATTATCCTAATCTCTCTCAGAGTGAAGACTCGAGGCTCGCAGTGATTTCTTATTAAAATTATTTAATTTGCTCTTTTAAATGTGTTTAAATGCATTTCAACAAATTTAAATTATATGAAACGAATGCAAACCAAGAATAACGCCGCTCGTGCATAAGCCGCTTTACACGACGTACGCGGCACCAAAATAAATCGTGGCGGTTTAAACTAGAACAATTATTGTTTTGTTTATACTCTGCCCTTCTGTAACAAAGGCGCGAGTGAATTGTGATGGTAATGTTATGGGCAGGGAGCCTAGTGTTGTTAAAAGCCTTAAATGTTTTTATTACGACTGATTTACCACGATGTGAGTAGGACCATCTAATACAACAATATTCTGGTCTTCATAAAAAATATGCTTATTGCGGGAATGCAAGGATTGGATGTAATGTTATAATAATGTAATTTGGTGAATAGATTGTTACAAAAAATACATTTTACTCTATCGTCCAGTCAGTACTCTAGTCTGCTCTGGACTGATAGGGATCGTTCTGTATTTTAAATCAAACAATTAATATGGTTGTTGCCATAATTTTCGAAACGATATAATATCATATATTAGTAAGAAAGGGTGAAGTCTGATCAGCAGATATCACAAAGTTTCACGTGTAAATAGAACGATAATACACGTTTATTTAAAAAAAATCTCCTAACAATGACAATTGGTGGCGTTCTCTCATCCAAACTACCGTAAACATTACGTGTAATTATTACGAGTAGATACTTGTATTTTTATCAGAGATATAATTGTTTCATTTATCAACGTAAATAAAAGAACGGCCACTTTTAAAATACTGTCTTTACGTCTATGCACGCGGAAAATGGAGGCATTCCCAAAGGGATATGGCAGAGATGATATGAAAGTTCCGTTAAGAGGTTTGAAAATAAGTATTAAATGTTTGTTACACAGAGATATGTACTTACTAAGAGTTGAGGCACCTTTTAAAACTAAACTATTCCGGTTAACTTCACTATTCGTCAACCATATCGTAATGTGTATGCTGCAGACTTATCACATCTATGAGAACATGATGATGAAATCTCAGGTGTGCAGGTTTCCTCATGATGTTTTCCTTCACCGAAGCGAGTGATGCAAATTAGAGGTGTGTGCAGGATTCGAACTCGAATCTCCCCCGCGGGAAACCTACGGCAAACCACTAGGCTATCACTGCTATATATGTACTCGTCCTACTGTAGTTCCAGAAGTATGATTAAACTACTAGACGTTATTAGCGCTTGATAAAAATGCTTAATAATCCTAAAATTGTTTGACATGATTAAACAAACTCAAACATATTTATAATAAAAATAAACATATTTTATTTTATGTGTTTTTATTTAGATTTCGTATTCAATTCTCGCTCTACGATGTAAATGAAGTGAAATCATTATGAAAAATTGTGGAGCCGTTAAAGTAAGCGGAGGATTTAGGCCGCGGCTGTCCCACTGAACGTGAGCTGTTGACCGTGCATCTCATGAAGATGACTTGTAGGATTCGGATGTTGACCTGCTTTTGTGCCGATGTTGTTTGTAAAACTAAGCCATTTACGTGTTTTTCGAAAGCCATCTCTTTGCTTGAAATCTCACTACAACTCCGTAGGTTAACCACTACGTCGGAATATATTTTTAACTTACAAACTTAACCTCAAGTAGGTGTACAGTTCAGTTTTGTTACGTGGCAAATGAAACTTATTATACAATAAAGCATTGTAGATGACGAACAATACCTACCAGCTGGTAGGGATTGTTCGTCATTTACATTTTTTTACCATGTTATTATAATTTTTTTAACTCGATTACTTGTATGTCTGTCCAAGTGGAATTTTGTAATTGAATTTAACCTAACTTCCCGATGAACTAGACTAGACTAGATACTTGAAATTTGGACCATAGCTCACAAGTGGAGTGAATGCATGAAAATGTGAAATAATTTTATATTATATATTTAACAATATAAATAATGTGATTATTTATTGTAAATAATAATTACGTACCTCTGTACAACATCTTTTCTCTATGAGAAACGATAGCAGAAGAAAATTACGAAATTATTAAAATAACTGATTTTTATTTGATTCAATCAACTTTAAACCGATGCTAATGCAACAAAAATGCAGAAATTTTCGTATTAAAATAATACGCGCTTCTTTTTCAAGTATCTAATACTCTAATAATAGAATATCAGTATTGTAAATATTTGGAAGGTGTACTATCAGTACAACAGTAAATGTTAGCTCTCGTTCCAATCGACCGAGACCATACGTTACAGCATGCAGGAAGCCGTGACGGGATTATTTATAGACATCACATCTTATGTGTCCTAACTAACACTCTTGTGAGACTACGTGAAAGTTGACAGATATCACGTACTCGCAGTATTTCCTATTATTTCCATAACAGATTTTACACTTCTTATCAATATTCTAATGCTATAAAAATCAACATTATTCGAAAATGTATCAATGTATCGAGTAGAAAATCTGAACTATTGGTAGAATACTTCTCCGATCCGCACTAAAGGTGTTAGAACGTTGTAGGTGTCATCTGTTCAGAAACACTTGCCGCGAGTTAATTTGAAGTCACTGCTTCTACTGTTGGTGCTGTCGATAAATTCACTGTTTCCACTCACCACTTGCTTCCTCAACAATACATTGATATCTATCGTGTGTCGGACACAATCCCAGCGAGCTTTTGTAAGGTGTTTGTGAGTCTCAGTAAACATACGTTCGTTAGTTTGTTTGTCGTGGGAGTCTAGTGCGTGAAGTTTTACTATTGATAGTATACTTGATCAAGGACGGCAACAAAATTGAAATTCATATTTAGACAAAATGTCACTCATCACTTTATGTATTCGCCATTGTGTCTCAATCTTGCAGCTACAAATATTATGGATACAGTAACAGTTTAGCATCGTATGAATTATGTTGGGTTAATTTATTTAATATAGTTGATAGTATCAGGCGTTACTTTGCGAAAATTCCTTGTTATGCTATTGTTGGAAGGTCATTGTTGACTTTGCGGTTAACAATCGTAGAGTCCACTCACCCTGATGACGCTCTGTTTCGGAGCGAAAACGTGCTGGTGACGGTATGTGTGTTGGTATATACTTTTATCATAATTGCATGTTTTCCTTTGTGGGAGGGAGGGAGGTTTATGCATGTATAGAAATATATCCCATCATACACTGTGCTTGCGGATTGTTGTAAAGTAAATTAATACTAATTTAATAATTTATTTAACTTGTTTTACTCTTCAAATAATATTATAAGTGTTTCAGAAGCCCATTTAATAATCTGCTAGTCACTGGTACTTAAGGAGGTGCCATGCGTAAATAAAAGTCATATTACAAATAACTATTTGTTTATTCAATATGTATATGCAGGTATAGATAGGTAACTTGAACGATAGTAGGTAATGAGTGGGTATACACTAGCGAAATAACTACAGATATGTAGGTACAGAACGTCATACAAACGCTTCACGACATCGAATATCATAACTTATCCACACAAACTTACGGCGCAGAGTCGCTCGTGATCAAGCATTACTTATTGCACTGATGTGTCCCACGCCTTACACTAAGTAAATAATCAAAATAATACAAATTTAATATAATAGGAATATTATAAGATAAACAGATTATTAATAGGTGAAACGAAACATGTCACAAGGATAACCATGAAATATGATTTCAACAACAACTAGTCGTGAAACTATTCATAGAAAATCTGGTGAATTTAATTAATTTACAACCAAGAAGACAGCGACGTATTTCTGACTAGGTACCTCCCGAGGTCCTCCTCGACCGTCACAAGCGTAAAGTTCCAACAAACGTGAATTTAACTAATATGACATCGATTTGTCGGATAACAATTTTAAAAACCCAATGTTCTTAAAATATGATTTATAATAGCACACAATTATTTTCATCGCGAGCACTATGTTATTAGAGGGTACTTAACTCGAACAGCGGGTCCGGTGGTCGAGATAAATTTGCGAGCATTAGTTTACTGATCCGGTGATATGATAAATCAAAAAGTTTAATCCATTTCGTTTTAACCGACCACAATATAACACTTATATAAACAATGACGTATACTTATAACTTTTAAAATTTAATTTTCTAATAGCAATAAATATTCAATATACAGATATGCTGATAATTCATTAACTACAAAGTAAATCATATCGCAAAACTGATCATCTCGGATGTTCCTATACTTGCATTGATAAAATAAAAACTGTCAGTCACATTATTATTCATAACAAACATTCTTAAACTGGATTGATTAGTTATTTAGTATTTATTAAAAAAAAATTAAATACGTATAAGCAGAAAAGTGATACACACAATTATCAAACAAGAAATAGGCATAATTTGGTTACATCTGCATTTCGTCTTCAAAAGGTTCAGCGTTCCTTTATGGGGCTTGGAGTTCGCTTTTACAATAAGATTCCTAAGTCGTTACGCGAGTTGCCCATTGGAACTTTTAAGCGTCGCATTAAAACACAACTTACAGGCAAAAGGATATTATAGTATAGATGAGTACATTAATGACAAGGATGCCTGGACAAAAGTAGTGTCGAAACCAGTTCCGCACAGGTTTAAACTTTTGTAATTACCATGTGTTGTTTAAAAGATGTGCTGAGGAGATGCGATATGGTAGAAGCAAAAAATGACGTTCATAAGTGTATTTACTGAATACCTAAATGATTAAATAATTTTGAATTTGAATTTGAATTGGAGTTGATGGAGCAAGAAAATAACCAAACATAATATCTGATACTATAAGCTGTTCTATGAACGGAGCTATTAACCTCGTTGGCAACGCTTCTTCATATCTATTTATGGTGCGTGATAAACCTAACGACCCTTAAAACTGAATTTAATATACATGACTTTTTAGAATAATGTTTTCATGTTCATGTCACCTTTATCTTTAAACGGAAATCCTCTTGAATACCATCAAAATGGCACCAACAAAATTTTGTTTCAATGAACTTCTTGCTTATCTCGTTTCTATGAGAAACATTATCTATGAAGGTTAGTTAAATATTTTATTTAACTGATATTATAAATAAATGAAATTGGGTCTTTTACTTTAAAAAATATATATATTTTTCAAACAATCTATAGAAATTACTAACGTGTAGGTGGGTATACTTATTGCATGTACATTCCACAATATGCAAAAAACTGAAATGTTAAATAATAATTTCGTTAGTAACAAATAGCGAATGAACGTTACAATCTTGTATTTAGTTGTTAAAATGAGTTGCCGTAACAAACCCAGATTTTCTATTTATAGCTTATACTAATTTTTACTGCAATTTACATATAATTTTTAATGAGGATCTTTACAAGGATGTAAAATACGTATAAAATTCGCTCTTTACAAACTACGTTCTAATGTTGTTAAGGAATCGTTGCTCAACTTTATTCAAACCTTTTTACAAGTTTACATTGCACTTTATATGTATTTTATTAATAGTCATCTAATTCGAAACTATATTCTGATGAAATTGCAAATTCTATCAATGTTATCATAGCTCTTATATAAATCGAGGCGTTGACAATGAAGCTGCCCGCTAAGCTAAAAGTTTTTAGTGAAACCATTTGCACAGTTGCAATTTCATCGATAGTTACTCTGTATTTTATTCTTACTCTACGTAAATATTTTTATACATAAACTATATTTAAAAAACTGGAATATCTTCATTTAATATACAAGTTAAATGGACTGTTACAAGCGTCAAAATTATGATTTGTAGATAAATATTTTGGTTTCGGATGGCGATGATCTAGAAGTGACTAGAATAATTATTGGTAGTGAGAGCCATTTCCATTTCCAAAATTTTATCAAATTCAGTCTTACGCACAGTAAACTTAAATATGTATCAAGAAGAGGCTAATAGAAACTCAATATCCGTAAAACCATACCGTATTCCTATATCAATTACACATTTAACTTACCGAAAAACCGCCCGTAATCTATTTACCAAATAAATGCAATAATAATAATATTCTTAAGTACAGATTATTATTTAATTAAATTTTCATCATTTAGTGAAATTGTTTTACCATAATTCAATCACATAAATGTAAGCCATTTACTACATCTATTAAGATGTTAGTATGATTAGTCCACAAAAATAATAAAATTCCCACTTTAAAAGATAATGACACAACCGCGCAAATATTTTAAATTTTGTCTTTTTTATGATCAATACAAAATAAAAAAGTAGTTAAGGAATATTGGTATAGTTGGACAGTTCTTTTCCGTTCTTATACATTGATGTAATTATGGGGTCCAGGTTGTGATATTCCTTGCCGGAACGAGGCCGTAATGTGCTGGTGGGTTGTCGATTGATCCTGCAAATATAATAAAAGCTATGTTTACGAATGCCCTATTTCCCTATTAAGAAGATAGTGATATCTTCTTCTATAAATAAGAGAGTGCAAAGTCATCAATATATACATAAATCCTTAGCCTTTACCATTACCAGTTTATAGCCATAAGTGCGTTCTGTAACTGTGAGTTGGAAATATATATCATCATACATTGTTTGCGGATTGTTGCAAAGTAAATTAATACTAATTTAATCTGGATTTAAATTTAATTTAACTGATACATAGAATTTAAAGTATTTATATAAATAAACTTTACCTCACACCCGTAGGCGTATCGGAAGATGAGTGTGAAGAAGTCAGAGATAAAGTTTCTATGTAGTCCGACATGTCAGAAGTACCACTGGAAGTGCTGTGTGTATCCATAACACCTGAGGAAAAATAATATTTCATTATTTTGTTTTTTTTTTTTTATAATTTTTTTGATATTTTTATTTATCCAGGAATTTTTAAATAAATTAATATACTACTACTAATACTAATAACTATACTAATACTAATAACTACCTTTGAACTGCTTTGGAGGCAAAACAGGCACTTCTGCTTCCGCTGACGATGATTTTGCAGGATAATTTGCTCGATGTATTTGCATTGACAGATCTCGTAATGGATCAGATGACTTTGATTTCCTTGGCAAAGATGAATGTACACATCCGGACAGATTACCTCTCATCCTCCTTTGTAACATATACTGATACTTTGAATGTCCTGAAGTCAGAGGCATTTCAAATTCCTGGAATTCACCAGGTCCATGCTTTAGTGAACAGCTCGACACGCCAGAATCATTTGAACTCGATGAGTCCCTATTTCCACCTGACTTACAGGGTACACTCGATGATCTCTTTATTTGTGCGTTATCTATGTGCTTATTTCTTAAGTGCGGCACATCTTTAGTAGAACTTTCTTCCGAAGTTTTATTTTCAGAACCTGATGACTTACAACAGTCATAACAATCTCTTTCAATGTCGCACGGTGGAGATGCCAGTCTATTCTCTAGCGCTAAATTTCTGAGGGTCTCCAAAGATGACGAAGTTGCGTGACTACCAATACTACTATCAAATTCTTTTAAATCTTCCAATAGTCTCGCTGAATCTACAGAACTAGATCGCTTTTGCATCAAGTCTCTATTGTTATTGGTATTCGTTTCATCAAATGACTGCGTTCTATTTCCACTGCCATTCAAAGTAGGTATACTTAAAGATTTTTCGATATCTGCTCCATATAATTTATTTATAGGATGCTTCAAGCTTTGTGACCAATTTTGCTTCGGTGACATGGGTGTATATCCTGGATTAGATCCAAGAGCCCGATTAGCCATTTCACACTTACCTTCACGAGATGGTTCCATAAGTAAATATTCATCGCTTCTGTTTCTTTTAATATCTGCCAATATATGAGTTGGGTTTTGACACTGAACACATTTAGTACAAAGTTTCGGTTTTTTGGGTAAGGAGTTAACTGCAAGATCAATATTAGCACTCAACGCATCTAATTCACTTTGAGTTACACCAGCTTTCTTTAACAAATCTTTAGCATTTTCGTAAAATTCCAACGATAATGCAAATTCAAGATTCTCATAGTTTGCGTATGGACCATCAAAATCTTTCTCCTCTTTAGGTTTAACATTTTCGTAATTTGTAAAAGCAGTATCTTGAGCTACACTTAATTCCTTGTCTTGATCAGCAACGGCACTTTGTCTATTAGTTTTCCTTGACATGTCAACTGTAGCGTATAAAGCCATACTATCTGACTTGTCACTTAGCAAATCCGTACTTACCTTGTCCCCAGTGGGGCTCTTTTTACAATATGGAAGACTTATCAAATTGTTAGCCCAATTTGTAACTTTTTGGCAAGGACATTCTACTGGTTGTAAGTTTTCTTCGCATTCCACTATAAGAGGTTTTTTCTTTGAACCAAATTTTAATATGCATCCACATTTTTTTGTTAACACTAATGAACCTGGCGTTGAACTTTTTGTAACTTGGAATAAATCATCTGCTAGAGCTTTCTTAATTCTTTTAGGTGTGTCATAGTATTCTGCGTTATCAATCTGAAAAATGGATCAAATTATGAAATTATAAGATAAAGATAATAATTATATTTATTCATATATTTATACCCAACTTACTTCAGCATGTGCAGCCTTAGGGATATCGTAGTTCTCATAAGGACCTACTTTGGGATTCTTGATGGGATAATTGTCATTTACATACGGGCAATTTTTTGAAGGTAATGGGGCCGGTGGCTTTCTTTGTTCGAAGTTAGATGGTTTAGGTGGTCTGTGCGGTGGACAATCTTGACATTGACACGTTTTCAAAATTACTTTCGATTTACGCGTAAAATATTCCGTGCTATTCGAAGAATTGTCGGAGCTGCTTTTAGGAACAGCCTCCATTGTCCATGCAGGGTTAAAATTAGTACCAGGTGTTAAAGCAATCGTTGATGAGCGCGTCATGGTACCAAGTTTTGTTTGGCAATTGTGACAACGTTCCAGTGTTACGTGATCGGCACCACTCCACGGAGCTTTTGGACATATTATTTCTGATTCCATTCTATAATCGTTTTCTTCGAATCCACGCCGTTCATCAGATGACCAGTATGGTGAAGTTTCTCCACAGTCGTCTCCAAAGTAGTTTTCTTCATATAAAGCGCTGGCGGTATCTGGTATGGATTGATCAACCGTGTTAACATCAGAGGAACGCGTGTTTGCCCGCAACTTCTGTCCCCTTTCAGCACCTATTAGAATAGTAAGAGTACATCCTATGTAAGTATTCTAATAATTTATAGTAATATATATATAGAAATAATAACATAGTAATTTACCAATGCCAGCCCGCGAACAATTCGAACGTTGCAGTGATAAATTTCCTTGAGCAGCTTGGTCGAAAGCATCTGTAATCTCTTGGGCTTGATCGGTTATAAGCAGATGAAGTCCTTCGCCCTTGCCACAGTAGGACCCACCTTCGAAGCAAAATCGTCCTTCTACCACGCCATAACGCCTGTTAAATACAATTTATTAGTTTATTATTACTTCAGATTCAAGTCATATCAAAAGTATATCATCGACTTGTATAATATGAAATCTATAGAACATTTGTTAATAAATTATTAGATAACCTTTTATATTGTATTTCACTTCTTGTAACAGTACCTAACAGTCACTAATTACATTCATATTACTACCCATTGGATGGCACTTACTCGAGCGTAACTTAGCACAGTTTAGTTAATTTTACTTGAAATTATATTATTGCAAAGCAGTGTTTGTAATTCGTGGTTAACTCGTATAGTGCTTCTCTTATAATATCCAGCGAAACGTGGAAGCAATTGTTGTTTAGTTTGTAAATTATTTAATGTATTTCCGTCCAAACCTTTCTAACATTTAAAACATCTGCAATTTATTTGCATTCTGGTTGCATTAAAAATATGTGCATTTTAATGTCAATAGCCGATGAAGTACACAGGAGTTCCCTGATGTAACGTGGTCATGACTAGTCAATCAAACAGGAATATCACATTTTTATGGCTCTTCGATACTTTTAAAGTTATTCACGATTGATTCTAAAAGCAACATGGTAGCTAACCTGACAGATAAAGGAACCTACCACACAGGAGTACTTTAGAAATTAAGCTGAAGAATGCTGTGCCCAGCGCACTCTAACAGGAAGAACCTATCGACATTACCTCGTCCGTTAATCAGTAGGGTGTACCACGTGTAACGGATGAATATAATTTGGATTTAAGAATAGATGAGTCTCTTGTACTCCACTAATATAAATATTGTATGTCGGTTGATATGTTGGCAATGGCTTAAACCCTGAGAATTGTACTTGAAGTATATTTAAGATGTAATGGGCTTTGAAATAAAATATTGTCCTATTTCAAGCATCATGTTAAATACTCTTTAGTAATTAAGTATTTATATGAAATAATTAATTAATTAAGATTGCATGTATGTACAAACAAGAAAATTAAACACACAATCGTTAAAATTAGAAATACACGTAATTCGCTTCCGCCCTTGTATCAAAGGTGTAACAATATTTTATGAGTCTCGGTGTACATTACAATAACACGTGATTTTGCTATTAAAATTTTCAAGCATCTTGTGAAAACACTGATTGATAGTTAAATAATATTATAACATAGTCACTTATGTCTAAGGGCGACAATGACTGCTTACTTGTACTATGTATCAGGCGGCTGGTCCGTTCGTTTGTCGACCAGTTACGTAACAAAAAAACATTAAAACAATAACGCAGCAATCGGTTCAGTGCAGGTTAGAAACTTTGTCTGTATTTGTTATTATTCTTTTGTAAGATATGCTGAGGGGCTTATATTGTTAGTTCTCTTCATCAATGATAAAAGATCTGTTATTAATGGCAATAGAAGAATAAAGTATTTACAAAATATATGTAATAAATGATCGTAAATTGGAAAAAAGTATGCAACTCGCAGAGCTGAAATAAAAACTTCAAAGTTAACTAGTCCGTAGTCACAGTTAGAGCCACGGAACGTTAAGCAATCTCGGAAACTCAAGAAGTCGTAATTCAAAAATATTTCGAATTTCCGTTTGTGGCAAGAGTTGGCAACACGGGGGGGCTAACTCGGCCAAAATGGAGTCGCGAACAAAATGGTGGAGCCGGCAAAATGGCTGCCTTTCCGGAAGCAGCCGCTATTAACTCATGCTGGCGTGCAGACAAACTACATAAACCCGACAGATGCCACGTTTATGGACGAACCGTGAAATGTTTGCGTTTTATTATTCAACTGAGAACTGCTATCACTTAGTGGTTTTTATTACCTGTCTATGTTTTATATTCCAGCTTTGTCTTCACTGAAATCAAATACCTGCTCGTCCTATAACTGTTAATCATATATTTAATTATTTACCCAACCTTACACACGAGTATACTTACCTTAAATGCGCCAATTCCCACAGTCCAAGAAGACGTGGAGGAACACCACTCGTCAACGCAAATTTTCGTCCTTGGATATGTAGCCTCGCTGGTCCAGGCGGTAATTTCCTAGATCCCCCTCCGCCGATCATTACTAGAAACTCTTTTGAAGATCCAAGTTGTCCACCGACTTTGACTTGCCAAGATATCAGCCTCTCTCGGGTTTCGAACGCAAGAACCACGATAACGTCTTGACATATTATAGCGATGGTGTTGGACTCCTTGTCCAATGTGAATCCAGACTCGAATCCTAAGAAATGTTGAAGCGAGAGAGAGGCTTTAGTCTGTCCTTTCTTGTAACGGTCTTTTGGATCTCTGTATAGTTGCAAATGAAGACAATCTGAAACAAAAGAAAATCATTTTAGTACCTTAGACTCTTGAGATTTATAAAGATTTTTATAATTGTTTTTAATAATTAAAAAATTTTATCTGAATATGTAGTGAAGTAATAATAATTCAGAATTATTTTTGTTGAGCAGGTAACATAACGAAGTTATATGTAAACGAATAAATAGGAATATCTCAATGAGATAAGTTGGCACACAAGGCAAAGACATTATTACTCTCACCGATCGGATTAGTCGCCTGAACTTTTTGCTGCCAAAAGATTTTTTTCGAACGGCAAGAAATAGACTGCCCCGATAATTATTGGCCGTCCGACATGCTTTCCAATTATCGGACCGGAGAACAGTTCAATTAGAAGGCGAGGCTCTTGGAAGATTAGCGGCAAACTGATAGGAACTGGCAGCAGCAGTGTTTTATCATTTATTTTTATACCTCAACGTTACCATTAAATGTTGTCTATATTAGTACAAACATAAATGACACTTAACACATGACTCGATGACGCACGACAACAATAAATAGCAGATGATTAATAAACTTTCCTTGAGTGTACACTGTTGTATCAAAAATTAACGAAAACGTAGGTGGCAGTGGTTAATTAAACATCGTTGATGTAAAAAATAGTAAATAATTTAGACTAGTACGTCTAAATAATTTTGACTCTTGTAGTATTTAGATACTTGCATGTTTTTATATCTAGTATTTTGGTACTCGCATAGTTTGTAACTCTTGTAGTACTGCTTTGATTAACTTCTTTTATAATTTCCTGTATCTTTTATCCATTTATTCTGTAATTTCTTTATATATTTTATTAGTTTTAATATTTTATTAGGCTTAATATATTTTATTAGTTTTTAGGCTGATAGAAATTTTAAATTCGTAAATAGAACATAAGAAGAGAATCATTTGAGGAAATGTGAGATATAAAAGGCGTGCCGTGACGAGATAGAGATGAGTCTCTCTCGCGTGTGGGTCGCAACTCTTGGATCTCGACACTGACAGTCTCTCGCGTGTGGGTCACAACACTGGAATCTTGAAGGAGTCTCATGCTGAAAGTCTCTATCGGAACAGTGTCGCGGGTGAAGTCACAATTACGATACGAAGCAGTCTCGCGCTTCTAGCCGGAAATATTTTCCGACTCTCCGACTCCGGGATCTATATACTTCGTGCGTCCTAACGCACGCCTGGTTAAGGCGGCCACCGTGTGCTGAACACCGGACAATCTACACCTCTCGTGCGCCCTAAACGTACGCTCCAGTCGCCGAGGTCTCCGTGCGCTACACGCCAGAGAAGCAACAGGCCTAGCTTCTTACTTACAAGTGACCTTTTTAGTTTCTTAATCTTGTAACTCCTGTATTATAGTCATTGTAACCGCCAGGAATTCTTAAATACATTCTATCTTCTAAATCTCTAGACCTTTTTCTTATAACACTACACTCTTCAACAGCAAAACATTTTTCAGTTACTCGCCAACCGATGTTAACAAGAGTGGAACTCTTTAAGGGCGGAATCAAAGTGGGTTAAGCTCAAGAGGCACGCAGCATATGTACTACTGAAGCAGGTAATCCGAATTAATCTACTTATGAGGATACGACAACATATTCGTGTTCTGGTCTATTCAAGGATTGGCATGAATATTTCGTACAGTTTATGAATGTATGTCAATGTGTGTATAACATTATTGTTAGTAGCAGTTAATGAGAGCTTAGTTTGGGTCACAACTAGCCGTTTTCGAGAAGAAACATTAGTTATAATAATAATAATAACTTTATTTACACACACAATTTATAACTTTACATGTTATGCATAATATTATGATACAATAAGTTTTGTTGTACATATGAGAGGCTTAGTTGCATTAATGTCGAGCAGACCCTACACTAAGATGTAGGTAGATGTGTGTTGTAGGTATCTGCCTGCATATCCTTCGAGGGCGCGGTGCAGCCAATTCGTAAATAATCCGCTAATTTATAGGTAAGGTTAGTTAGTAAATAAGTGTAGTGTAATTGTTGTTGTTGTGTGTGTTCGTGTGTAAATGTCTGTGAGTGTATGTACATTAGTTTCACATTGTTACACTTAAAAGATTCTCTGTATCTTCATAGCTAAGACTATATAAGATTATAGTTTTCATTTAACATAAAATTGTATAAAATCGTTGTCAGTGCTAATGATCATGAATTTAAAAATATTGTTACTAATACGCCCGCTATGCATCTATTAATATTAAGGACAATACTCTACTATCTTTTTAGAATTAATGTACTGAGAGATGATAAAACTATAGATACTAGAATCAGACGGAAATAGAGAATTTATTTAATGAAATTCGAATAAGGTAATATTTAAAGTAATATTTTAAAAGTTATGTGGTTGAAATTTAAAAGCTATTGTAAGATTTATGTAGTACTAGCAAACTACCCTCGCTTCGCTTCAAAAAACTGCACCTTATGCTTTAAATTGGACCTGCATTGTTTTAGGGCTCTGTTTTCCTCGTTCTATAAATTACAAATTAAAATATTAATTTATAACAGTTTTATTTATGAACGGATTGTAATTAAATGTACTAAATATTAAGTAGAGTTTCCAGCAATACGTTAGTGAAAACGGTAATGAAATCGGATAAGCCGTTTCTGAGATTAGCGCGAACAAACGCACAGACAAACAGACGAAAATTCCAACAACTATTGTTTTGGGTTCTATTACGTCAAGAAAGCCCCCTGATAATACTTTTTCTCATATATCCTTAATGACAGACAGCAATCAGTTAAATTTTATTATATGTATAGATGAATCAACTAGCAAATAAAGCTGAGTTTGTAGAGGTTTGTTGAGATTCGTGGATAAACTGTTGTATTTATGTATTCGATATACATATATGATACCTAACGTGATGTAAATAGTAACAATGCAAATTTAAACCATATTATGTTGGTTTGAAAATTGCTATAAATATCGTATCGTATAATATAAATATTCGTAAATGTGTAAAAGTTGCAGCGAACCTAATTTTATGGTTGACTCTCAAAATATTACTGCCTCTTAGTCCGGAAACACGAAACCGCTTTCATCGGGTTTTCGGTAAAATCCGTAAATCTATCCAGTTTATTGACTACAGTAACTGAAACCCGTTGTCAGGTAAAAAAGAACTAACGTTAAAAAAGAAATCGAAATTCGTAATGTAGGAAGTCATATAAAAATTGTATTCTTATTCTAATATACATATATGGAAATAACACTTTTACCTAAGTAAGAATGCGAATACACCGTTGTTGTGAGTGTAATTATATCATCAACGAATACAATAGTTTCTAAAATAAGTTGGTTAAATATTATGAGTATATTAAATACACAGCATTATTTGATAACCAAAGCAATGATATTTTGGCAAATTTGTCTTCGTATATTTTGAGGTAATATATGTGTATACATTATGAGCATCTCATTTGCATGGCAAGTTATAAAAATGTAATACCATAATATAGACGTAAACGAAGCAAAAACATAGATTTTTCAATAGATCGGTTGTAATTTTATTATGATACCTTTGGATTTTCAATACTATGTTCAGCTACTGTCCATGCGTCTTAACTATCTTCTATTTCTAACATACATTACATTTTATAATACCTGATAAGCATTATACAAGACTTTAATAATTCTAATATTTATATAATTTAATAAGTCTATTGCGTATATAAACTGATATTATTCAATTTTTGATTGATTTGTATAGATACGTAATATATACATATATCTATCGTAATATATACATATATACATATTGTTACGAAGCTTCTCGAAGTCGGCAGGCTTACGAAGTCTCTAGAAAGGTGGCCGACCGTTACGGTGAGGCAAACAATAGAGGCAATAAAAGAGAAACCCAGATAGTAATAAAAACTACCTGGGTCACTCCAGGCCAATCTGGCCCGTATGCCTCAAACAAAAGGGGCGAGAATAGCATAGATGAGGGCCGAAATGGGGTTGTTACCTGACCCGCTATTGTTAAGTCGATTTCCAGGAATTCCTGTTGTTGTTGCTTACTTCAACAAAGGGCGTGGAAGGATCTGGAAGCCCGGAAATCGATATAAATAGCGGGCAGGGTCGGCCACAGGGCATTCGGTCTCCGGATACGAAGTGAAGAGTTCTCTCCCTACGAAGCGAATACCTGCGATCTACGAGCGTAACTGTGATTGTGAAGTCTCTGTGAAGAAAAATAAAGTCTCTGCGGAACGATTGTGGCATTTTTACGAGCCTACGGACCCTGACACGTAACAATATAATAAAATTCTAACTGATCAATTTCTGCACATGAACGATGTATGAGAAAAAATAATATTAGGAGCCTTTATTATTGCGATAGAACACAAAACAATAGTTGTTAGAATTGTTGTCTGTTTGTCTCTGCGTTTGTTCCCGCTAATCTCAGAAACGGCTTAACCGATTTTGTTCTGGTTTTCACTAATGTATTGCAGTAAGCATTACTTAATACTTCATGTTTGCAATCCATCCATAAATAAAAAAGTTATGAATTAATATATGTATTTCTAATTCGGGTTCTATGTTCTATGTTGCGGGTGGCTTGGCGTGACGTACACAAATATGACATCACAAACACCCTTGACCTGAGAAGAAATATTTATCGTCACATAAGCGTCGTGTCCGCTCCGCAGACCTTGTACAGGTACTCTGGGAGTGTTTCTCGGAGTTTTGAATTTCACATTTCATTATTTTAATAAAAATGTGTTACTATGAACAAAAGCGACCGGGAAGTACTTCTACTTACTATCAGTCTATTTTGTAAAAGTTACACATATCTACACTAGGGTTTTTCGTTCCGAGTATTTATGGACACTTCTATATGTCGAATGGAGAGCATTGCTGACGTTATGGTTAGACATTCTCGCGAGTGAACTAGTTAGTGATTCGAGCGTAGTAACGTTTCCACAGAATTCACTGTTTTTATAATAATTTCAAAGGAAACATGTTTTAATTCCTAGCAGAGAGGCACTAGTCCCCAGCATGGTTCAAACATAAGGGAGACGTGCCATAACTTCTGTTCCCTAGTTTCCATGTGTTGAGTCATAGCGACGGTGCTGCTTTCACTCAGGCCACTTGCCGCGTTCAGTTTTATAACCTTATTCACAACTGTCTTTTTTCTCCTCTGTTTATCAACCAATTTCCTTTGTTTGTTCTTTCGTAGTTCTTTTGTAGTAGTTTAATCGCACTTAAGTGTTATCAATAAAAGAACTTGGACACAAAAATATAAATAACAATTGTCGTCGCATTTCGACCACTGGTTGACCACTAGTATTTACAATCTCACAACCTACGAAGAACCTAAGCCAACATTCATATTTGCGGTACAAATAGCTGTCAAGGTCGGAAATCGTATCTAAACATAGACATAATAACGAGGATAGCTGTCGACCAAAGCTCGGGCTGTTTAACTTTTAATTACTTTTGATATTTGAAACAGGAACCATAATTTTATTTGATGGTATAGAATTATGATAACATTTTCATATGCTACTATTTAGCGAACGTTGTAAATAGGTTTATCTGGTAAACATTTTTGGTTGCATTAATTAAAATTGGCAAACTGAATTGTATTACGTAATGGTTTCGTGATAGAGTAAATTTGATTTGCTTCTATTAATTAAAATTGAAAGCATTCACAATATTGTGCACTTTGTGTTACCGACACGTATTTACAATGTTTAACGTACCGTTGGTAGATAGATTCTACATTTAGGAAATATATGTAAATGTCAAAGAGAACAGCCATTGCTAAGGACTATACACCACGGATCTAACTGACACGGAATAGTCAGCTTTAAAGGCAGAAGAATAAGACTCGCATCTTCTGCGTGTCAGATAAGAAGGGAGAAATCGTTCGTTATGAATTCAACGGACGAAAGATCTCAATCTTTAACTCACCGACTACATTAATTGTTGTATAATTAAGTATACATCATCAAGTAAGTATATTTGATGGAAAACTCTGAAAGAATTTAGCTCGAAATTATCTCGAATAAATACTTAAAAAATACAAGATGAAAATCCAGAAAAATATTGCATATGAATTCATCGCATAATTAAATCAGAATCAAACGAGGAATACAAAACGAGAATTAAAACAGCATCGCGTTATTAATTCATATGAATTTTGAGCATAATCAAAGCACAACTCACCAGCATACTGAGAATCTAATTAAAACGATATAACAATGAAAACGTCCGCAGGGAATCAACATTACATGTCCTAGAGTAGAGAAAGAAAGAAACAAAATACACTAAACTGGCAAATATTAAAACAATATGACACAGGTCAATACGAATTTTGATTTTGATAAGAGAGCAAAAAATTTCAATAGATCTATCAAGAAGTTAGACAAAAAATATATGGCCTGAAAAAGGTTGTTTATGTATTCAAGAGAAAGATAGATCAATATTTTAGAAAATCCATAATTTAGATTTTTATCTATAAATAAATCGGAAGAACTATATTTATATATGAATATTTGTCAACTTTGAATATCACATAAAATTACAAATAAATACCAAAAATTACACAATAGTAAGTAAAAGTTTAAAGGCGAACCGTAATAGGGTTCTTCTTCTTTCATGTTTATAAGTACTTTCTCTCACTAAACCCCAAATGTAGTCCACCCTCATAATTTCGTTGTATTGGACCTGATAAGGATGTTCGAAATCCATGATGTCTTGATGAAAACGTTCTTCTTGTTCATCTGAATACGACCCCATGTTGTTTTCAAATATATCTCAATGAGCATGCAGCATATGCACTTTTAGACATATTCTGCGACCCAATTTCAAAGTCTTCTAAAGTTTAACCAAGGTTTCGGCGATGGTTCTAATGAGTGTTTATTTTCCATACATCAGCTTAGATATAACTTATTGTCTTTATAATCGGGAAAATCTTAATGTAAACACTCCTTACCAATTGTAAACTGGTTGAAATACAAGTTATGATTATGGAAACGATTGAGGTAATAAATTCTATAGCTGTTATTGTCCTTACTTACCAGTACTCTACTTATTCTCGATTTCAATGGAGTGCTTATATTGTGTCTGTGAGATTACGCTCTGAGGCTTGCGCTGTTAAGAAAACAAGGCTCTTAGGAGATAAAAGCGGTAAGATTAGTTTTCTTTAGCTGTCTTCCTAACGTCATATTGATTAATATAATTTTATTTAAAATTATTCTAGTTATCTATACTGATTTTGAGTTTGCTTTAAATAAATTTCTATTTGCAACGTTTCTTACATTGGCACTAATTCCCAAAAAAAATTACATAAACTTTATTTTCTCTACAAATGTTTAAGGATATTTTTTAATCACTTCGTTATTGAATTTCGGTACCACGTTATCATTACATCTATTTAATACTCATAGTATCATGAAGACGTTTGTTCGCAAATAGTTACTGTACAATTTAACTTATATAATGAAGCCTCTACTTCACTTTACTTTACATTACACATTACTTTACTTTAACAACAATTTTCCACAACAATTACAAAACCTTATACCCTCAACTCCTGTCACCTTGAACTGGGTTTTCCATTGCGCTAACTTATTTCCATTAGTTACTTTTTCCTCTGAGAAAATTCGGTTTTACCCCTACTACGCGAATACATTAGCTCCAAAATCGACAAAACTGACAAATTCGGCTTGACGTCACCCGGCACGCCTAACTCTCCATTTTATGCGCAATTCACTGGCGAGACATCCATTACCACTCAGACCATATCCGTCCCAACGATTTGTATACAAAAACAGCGACAGAAAGCGCAGCGAATTCTCTCTCACAGTCTTGTGGTGGAGTGAAAATTGGTTGATGTTATACTGATGAACTTTAAAAGGCTCTATAACTCTAATATATATTTAAGCTAAATAACAATTTCTACAAATATCAACTTCATTATATTAAAAAATAACTCTAGTGATATGATGTTACTACAACCGAATATAAAAATTATTCGCCCAATTCATGTACAATGCTATTATCGCTACATAAATAATTAATTAGAAAAGTGCAAGTTTTAAAATCAAGCGCAGCGTACAATGTTCACCTAATTTACTTTTATATACTTCACCTATCTCATATCACAATATTTAATTATAGATTCAATTGTATAAAACATAGACTAAATACAAAATGTGACAGCATTAATATATAATTTGTAGATAGTAAGTAAGTACAGTAACAGCTATATAATATATCATAGTCCGATCATTTGCAGTGACGAGGGGAGTGGAATTAAGATTGATGATAATAGCATTGCTATTCTTAAAGCGCGCGGCCAAATCGAAGACGGAAGTAGATCACGGGGTAAAAAATCCAAAACTCATCCCGTTGGAAGTGACAATGGAAAAGAAAGTGATATAGATGATTTTATTACTGAACATAAAACGACTAGTATTTATACTGAATATTATGTATACAAGTACAAAAGTGTTTTTTAAAATTGTGAAATTATGTTGAATGTTTGATACACCGGTACGACATGTCGATGGCAAAGTCGTTTAAGACACTACAGGGCATTACTATCTATCCATTTATAACATAGACTCATCCAGTAAGAAAATTTCAAATACGGCCGTTCCAAAAAATGTTGATAATAAAATATTTATGCCTTCGTTTTACATGTTATAATAAAGTTCATTATACAATCAATTTTTGGTTTGATCTTTCTCTCAGTTTCTCCTGAGAATATATAATATTGTGTTTACACTGTATAAAAACAGTACTTAAAAATGAAAAAGGCACAGAAAAAAGCAGGTGAGTCACGTGATGGTAAGTGGTCACCATCGCCCATAGACATAGGCAACAACGGAGGAGTTACAATAGGACGCTGGCTCTGAAGAGACCTTTTTTGTATATTTTTTTGAAGTACTCTATATCATAGCGCTCCGAAAATACCTCACAAGGAAACTCGGTTCACAATTTGCATTTGTATGTAAACGATCGTGAAACCAGACTGTAGATGATTCCTAGGGATTCAGTCGGTGTGGATGGATCTTCATTCTTTGGAGGGTGGTTCGATGATGATAGGATGGCGTACCTACGCCGCGTTGGTACCTACCAACAGGAATGGTTTCTGGGAACAGCAACCCGTATAATATTGTCAGAACACACAAGGCTATGACTCTCCTAAGAATTTCAGCCTATCTGTTATTAGCGAGTCGTTGATGATTCGGATAGCATGTTTCTGCACAGCATGCATACCCTTACTCAAAAATGGGAACAGTAATCCATAATGAAGTCTAATTTGCTCATTGTAAAGCGTAAGCTGGTGCCTCACAATGAAGTACTGCTTCGAGTTCATTAGGATGCCAAGCTTTTTATATGACGCCGGTACTGCATATCACTCAAGATGTCTACTTCAAGATGGAAATAAAAGTTATTTATTTTTCATCTTAAAAATATCAAATAACACTGTAGGCTGAAATTTAACAATTAACGAGCAAACGAGAAATCAAAAAGATATTCCGCGCGGAGTGAAACGAAACAATGGTCTCAAATTATTGAATTCATTTGTTTGTCGTCGGCGTCTTCGTTTGTTTCGTTTGTTTCCACAATCGTTTAGCTTTTGTCACGGCTCTTCGAGGTTTACTCTTTCACCCAATGACAATGGTTTTTGTAGATTTGCGGTAAAATAACAGTAAATCATTTGCTTTCGTCGCCCTCGTTTCAACTAGAATTTTATTGGCAGCACAGCTTTCAATATTAGTTGAAATTTAATAAAGTAATAAAGGCTTCAAAACAAACATGATGGTCATTTTATAAGATGTTTTACCGTATTTCTCAATGTCAAAAGCAAAAGTAAAATGCTAAAGTTTGAAAAATATTCTCCCTCTTTTCTGTTCTGGGTTAAAGTCTCCTATGATCCCCTATCCAAGGTATGTAATTTATCACGACAAAGTCTATATCTATAGCTATCGTACCTGTTACAATTAAAATGAGATGCACTAGTATGAACCCACCCTTGGTAATTCTCGAGTTGACTCAGATTATACTTGGTTACAATTAACTGGCAGTTCACTGTAGGCCATTAGTTTCTAATCGGATCTTAGGTGATCAGAAAGAAGTAAATGGTACTTACCCAGCTGCTCTATAATCGATTATTGGAAATAATAAAGGCAAAGTCAAGTAACCCGAAGATATACGGGTACTATCTATCCACAACACGGGAGGCATGCTTAAAGTGCTACTTCAAATTTTTTGTGTCCATCAGAATTAGTGTGCCAGTGACATGTGAAGTCAAGTGCCTCCATACCGCCATAGCTTCAACTCCTTTGAATGTGAACAACGAACATAGAAAAATAATCGAATTATTAAATTTATTGGGATGTTTACAAAATAATTTTTAATGCTCTCATGCAAATTAATATTACCAAATTAATAATCAATCAATCGAGAGCACCTTATATGGCGTGCGACCCCTATGAGGGGCGCCAGTCAAAGTGTGGGGCATTCGGGATTCGGGACTTAATTTGAACTTGGAACTCTACACCTGGGCGTCAAGGCGGTCAACAGCGTGATGCTGAAGACCCCCGCTGTTAAGCGAGGAGTGAGGGCTACGGATGCACGGTGTTTCTCCGCAGCTTAGCAGTTGACCTCAGATGGTCTGGAGAGACCGACCTTAAGAGCTCCCGTCGGAGCGGGGCCCCCTTAGGTGGTCAACTATGGAGGGGTGCGAACCCTTGGAAGTGTGCATGCGGTCCGTTATCCGCTCTGTCGTACATGCGACGAGCGCAACGAACCACAAACTCCTCGAGCGACTGGGCTTTCTGGTCGCGCATAGCGACCGGCACCCACGATCGTACGTAGGGCCAGTCTATTATACTTACAGACGCAACCTTCTATCTAGAAAGTAACGCGTACCAAGCAGGCGCAAGCGGCAGTGCGCAAACAGGCAGTGCGACACACGACAACAATCGATCGATTAGACACCCCAGGTAATTGATTTTCAAATTAATAAAGAGCAAACAATTGCTTTATCAATCAATAGCTCCACAAACACAGTCACGCAACTAGTGCATGTGGGAACGAGCAAACAGATTGCTAATCATCGGCGCGATCTATTTGAGCTATTCATTAGCCAGTCCTAAATGGTAGTCATGTCATAAAGACCATTGACTGGAAATATGAGGGCTTTTAATTATGCCTGATTTAATGCTTTTATTATCGTTGCTACTGAATTATTATCGGGATTCAATATATAGGGACTTTCCGAAGAAATAACAGGAATTCTGCCGTTTCAAGGATTTAATGTATATCACATTAGATAGACAAATGCAAATTTATTTATTTTTAATTAAATTGCTGTATTTTTTAACTATTTACTCGATTTAATATGTTCATAATAACTACACACATGAGTATGTTTTGTTTTAATTATATTGACTCGAAGGAACGATCTAAAACTACTCAATAAAGTTTCTTAATATACTCGTATATACGACGACGCCGTACGTAATCTTTAAAATTTTTATTCATCTGTTTGAACCTTGCAATAAAGAAATCGAATGGAATATTTAATTTTCATTGACCGGTATGTACACGATTACACAAATTCCTAACAAAACTAATTAAAACACCCTATTTTGGAGCAAACCTGTATCACACTTTCAACTTTTCCCATAAATCTCTGTTCAAAAGGGAATCGAAACTATTACATCGGTTGTCACGCCGATTGACAGGTACCTGGACAAAATTCTAAATGGGGTTTAGATTGCAGAGGTTTTAAATAGGGTTCAAATTGATGCAGGGGTTCAAATATACGTTACAAGGGATTTTAAAGGAACATTAGTCAACGTCTCGCGGGATTTCATACAGTTCGAAAATTCAATATCGAGGAAATTTCCGCATAGCTCGCGGGCCTCATGTGTTGCTATTTGAAACCTGAGCTGTGCTTGGAAAATAACTAAAGTAATCTGCGTGTTAGGTACGACTCGAGGTTTTTTACTAGACTGACAGCGAAGATGCTAGTTCTAAGGACTATTATATCATAATGAACAGAATAAAAAGTCATATATGTATTATTATACTACAAGTATAAAACTGTCACATGGCCATATCTGTACATAAAATATTTTCTGGAAATTTTAATGTAGATAGATTTTGTTATAGATATAGAGGTAAAAACATATTTTTTGTAATTTTTGTCTCACTGTATGATCACGTATCACACTGGACAGATCTGGGGGATATTTCACATAATAATAATTTATATTATGGGTCAAAATCTAGAATACTTTTCATCCCGTGAATTGGATCTGTTTCTGCGGGATAGGATATAAATTTAAATTTGGACCTTCTGTTAAGACTTCTGGAGCGAAGCGGGGACGCGTTACTTGACATGATACGAAAACTTCTGCTTGTCACTCACAAGGTGAACCCGATTCACCAATAACACTGCCGACAACACTGGAGGATGTATTGCATGCACTAATTACTAGTATATTACTAAAATCTTACGTGGTTATGAGCCTAGTAACAACTGATAGGGTTTGGTTTCATAATTTATAACACACTCTAGTTCCCAAACAAATTTATTTATCTTTTCTTTCGAAGTTGACTTCGATGCAATGATACTAACGGGATGAAAGGGTTGGCCCGGTCACACGGCGACTAACTAAATTGAGATAAATGACATGTGCGGTAAAGGAGATGTATAAAAAATGGATATGGTATTAAGGTATAATAATCTTAGAAGCTCGAGTTTCAAATTCAACTGTTACTGTTCCTTAGTAATTAGTAATTAGTTACTGCAGGGCAAGGTGATATCTTTCTATTTGAAGAGACTCACATCACTCCAGCAACTCCAACACCTACACGGCACTGCACAACCCGTTCTAGTCGTCCGATTCGGAAGCCAGTTTGGTTCGCAGATGGAGTATAACTTTCCCAGGGGGGTGATGTGAGGGCGTAGGGCCCCTGTTTGCACATTAATGTTAATAACTAACCGCATTTTTGCTACCATAGCATTTATTAATTATACCACTGTCATTCATTAATCTTTCTTACGCCTTGGTATATTGTGGCTGTTAAATATTTTCATAATATTTGGAGGCCTCTTTACCATTTAAACCTTATCGAGACGCATTCCTCTAAACACAGTGGAATAAAACGGGTTCTCAGTGATCAATTTGATTGCAATATCAAATAACGCAAAACGAAGTAGACGTAAAGTTGACCTGAAGTTGTCATTGGTGTCTGTCAAGAGTTTCTCCCCGCCACCGCATTCTCGCCGTGACTACGATGCGTGTAATTGGATCGAAATATCGATAAAAACCACAAAAATCAGTGAGTACTCGTTACATTTAAAATGAATAGTGAGGATTTAAGTTTAAAATCAATCGTTAAATCGTTTAAAGCTTCGGTCTACATAATACTTACTGCACAAGCAGCACACCAAGCACACCTAGCAATCTCGGTTCCATATTTGCAAATAATAAATGCCACCTCCATTTTTCTTCCATTATTACAGTGAAATCATACAAGCGATACGCTTACCCTGAATGCCGATATAATCCGATCCGAATAATGCGCCCGATATTATTTGCCTAAGATAAACTACCGATAGGGCATATCTCCTAATCCCATTACACAAACACTTCACCAATAAATCTACTGCGACAATCTGATGTGTTCTGACATAAATATCGAGCGTTCTTTCTAATCCTCTTATTTAAAACGTTTTATTATTAATGAACAACTCCTGTGATATATAATACAGAAACATTAGTTCTGATATCAAAGTGGTATACGAGCAGATATCGAGGTGAATACAGGATAACAAAGAAAGCCATCGTGCATGTGGTCCATCTCCCTGAATAACAGATAAAGCTGTGGAGAATGTTCCTTCTCTCAGGGTACGCTGGGTTCTGTGCCATTAAGTTTCACGCCGCGGTGCTTGGCCGTGATAGTAGTTGTTTACTTGGCTGGCTACCACTTTTCTTCTAGAATCACTCTCAGTGGCTGTGATTTATCTATAGTATTAAAAATGTGTGCAAAAAAAGTCACGACGACAGTCTATTATTTAGATAAGTTGGAACCAGAACCGCCGCGAGCCGCAAATAACAAATAATTAAACAGTGTAGTAGAGCAAAACATAACTTATAAAAAAACTAAGTTTTACGTAACCAAGTTCTTAGTCCCGAACAAAGTTTGTTAAAGCAACAACATAGCATACATAGATTTAAAAAGTAAAAAAAAATTCACTGATTTCGTGCCTCACACGTCTACCGAGCACATTGGAAATGAATCTACGGAATTAGAAAAAACATTTTTTTCAGTATGTTTCCAGAATATCGAGCGCCAAAATCGAAAATTCGTAAAAAAAATTGAATTTTTTTCACTATTTCGGCCATACCCATTTCGTTTTTGTCTTGCTTGAATAATTATTTTTGCACCTTACAGCTCTCGTGAATACGCGTCTTTTGAGCCTTTTTTGAATATCATATCTTCACAACCCTGCGAGATATAAGGGGATGCCACTTTTTCGTGAAATCGGAGCCTACACCGGAGCAAATGAAAAGACATTTCCAATGACAAAAAAATTGGAAAAGTGAAAGAAATTTGAAAAGTGAGACCGGGCCCCGTTCGACTATATTTTGTAATGTTAAATAGTATTTTAACGGGGAACATGTTTAGATACAAACCATTTAATTAATTGACTGTATTTGGGTAACGTCAAATAGCGCTATGTCACAAAAATTTGAGGTACCCGTAGGTTATCATCCATTGGAAATAATGAAAGTACTACAAATGATACTCTCTAATAAATAGTTATAAACAATATATTTTCTATATAAAACGCGGTTTTTCAGGAAACAACTATACAGGTAAACTGAGGAAACATGATCTAATCTAGAAAAGTGAAATAAATAAATTTCTTCATGGTCTGCGAAAGTTCTCTGTCACAGCTAACGAACGACGTTACCTACCGAGCACGCTGAAACATGCGGGGAATGGCGTCCAGCTTTGCCATGCATCAACTAGGTGGTGTGAGACGTCTGGTCGAAGGATGTCGTTTACCTCTTGAAATGTAACATGTGTTACCTCCATACAGCTCATGAGCTTCCAGTAACAAACTGACGATATCTATACACATAATAAAATTCTAACTGATCGTTTTCTGTACATGAACGATATATGAGAATAAACATTATTATTAACGCAACAGAACACAAAACCATATTTGTTAGAATTTTTGTCTGTTTGTCTGTGCGTTTGTTCGCGCTAACCTCAGAAACGGCTTCACTGATTTCGTTCTGGTTTTCACTGATGTATTGTAAGTATCACTTAATTTCTTAAATTTGTTTCATGTAATCCGTTCATAAATAAAAAAGTTATAAATTTATTTAAAATAATGTAGTTACGATTTTTTAGCGTATGGCGTAGTTTTTCCGAAGCGAAGCTAAGACAGTTTGCTAGTCTTATCTCACTCACAAGTTATTATTCGCAAATTAGATATTATTTTGTTAATTCATTGATGTGTTGTTGTAAATGACTACTGAAGTAAGTAGCAGTAATTGTAATTTTATGCCTAATAATTTTTGTTTGTTTAATATTCAATTTAATATATTATAAATAATGATTTTTACTAATCATAGCAAAATTACTTCTTTTTTAGATATTTCATATTTAATACTATTTCACTCATATTATCAATTGACAAACATAAAATTTTAATACCTTTCAATAGAGCTCACATTACATCGAAGCATAGTTCTTAACTGCGGTTGTCCTTACAACCGTTAACCCTCCAAACGGCTGTAATCTGTATCGTATTGGACCAAGGCTCAAAACAGTTTGTACTCTTCAAATCTATAGCCTTAGTTTAGTGCAAGTAAACTGATCACGAGGTTCCTTGTTAGAACGTAATTGTGCAATCGGTAATACTCGGATAATACTCGATAATAATCGATATTAAACGCGGCTCCGTTACTGTTTGCTCGATGTTATACACCGCTCTAAAGTAGTCAATCTCTATGACAATAGTGACTCGATCGAGTGCATACGGATGGCGTCTATTGTGGTAGAATTAGTAACGAGCTTAGCATGAATTTGGTTTGATTTGAAGATCGTAAATTGAATTAGTGATGTTTACAGTCACGCCTAATAAAATTATAAGTTGACACGGAACGAGTTTTGCTTAAAAATCGTTCAAAAACTCTAGTATTTTGACCTTTGAGCTTACTATCTCCTTCGTTTAAAAATCGATCGTGGGATTTACCATAAGCGTTTCGGTCGAAGTTATGAAGAGCCAATAATAATGTGATTCTCCCCATATTTTCCGAGCGGCAATGCGTCAGCGATACCTTTGATGTTATTATGTGCACGGGCGACAATGACCTCGTATCATCAGGTGGCTCGTCTGCTCGTTTGTCGACTAATTACACAAAAATCAGTATACAATTAACTTCATATTCGTAACCCATGAATTTGAGTAAATGAACTCGTAACTTCATCTTGTTATTATGACCGTTTAAATTCACGTGTATCGTTGTGTAGTAATGCACAAAGCGTGATATAGGTACGAGTATAAACTGTGATATATTACAATTAACGTACAATTAACCTCTAAATTATTATTATTAGTTATTCAAAGCTTCATCAAAAGTTAGTTTTTATTAAATAAATTTGTTATCTGCAAAATAACTTCCATTATTTAAATGGTGACTCGAAGTTTCCGAAGATCCTTTGATGGGACTTCCTTTGACTCGTATTATTGATACAGCAGAATTAATAAGCGTTTCAATTAATAAACATGGCGTCTGATCGCAAAATTTCCAATCAAATTAATTAGAACGCGGAGTTGATTGAAAATTTACAATATTTTCGTCGCCCACAATTGAAAAAATATAAATTTTAAGGCAAATGTTTGACTGCTAGCTTGTGAAAAGGATATGTTTTAACCGGGAAAATGTAATAAATTATAATAACAGTTTTTTTCAACAATCGGGATGAATCACCTATGATGATACTGTATATTTGTTTTTTTTTTCCATCAATTTATATTTATATTTTGGCATCTTAAGTTGTTCAAAATAATGTCGATATTAAAATTACTAGCTTTAATTAAAAAGAAATATTTAGTAATAAACTGATTAAAGTTTTTAACGACCCCATAGCCCAATTGGTAGTGACCCTGCATGCCGAGCGAGAGGTCCCGGGTTCGATTCCCGGCCGGGGCAGACATTTATATGACAGTTAAATGTTTGTTCTCGGGTCATGGGTGTTTGTGATGTCATATTTGTGTATTTTCATGTCACGTCCCGCAACACAGGGAATCCTAATGTTTATTATGAGTGTTAACGTTTATTTCTTTATTTTATTTTAATAATGAAATTAAACACATTGTTCCTTCGACGATTATTCAGGTTACAACCGACTGCCTTAGTTGCTCCTGAACATTATCAACCTCTTACGATTGCCTATCACAAACCGACCCACACGCAATAACGTTACAATAATGGTTACATCGTCACTGACAACCCTGGTTATCGCGGTCCTAATGGCAACGTCATTGGTAAAATTTTATAAATATTTTTTGTGTGTTTCGGAGATCAGATAGTCCCGGTAATTATCATCTATGCCTTGACGGTATTCTAAAAACTTCTTCACTGGGATCGGTCGGTAAATACACCAACATGCATTGAATATACTCGTATATAGAGAGTTATGTTACGAATACTAGAGAACCTTTATGTGTATTCAGTAACTATTGCATTCAGATAAGCGTTATTTATAACTAAAATACTTTAATGTTAACCATTATTGTCGCTTATCTGAGTGCGGTGTGACATATCAATATTATACATATACACAACTCGGCAAGAAAAATGTTAATTTGCTTTAACGAAGCAGATCTGTTTTTATTTGGCCTCACCCCATTCTGTTCGACCGCGGATGTAAACATGGCTAAACCTACTCCAATAGCATTGTTCGATGTAAATTGTTCTTTATTTACTTTTATCAAGACACTGTTTTGTACAAAGGCTTGGTGGCGTGTCCAGAGGGTTTTTACTTAATGTTTCAGGGTACTCTCGGTGAATTGTAAGAACATGAACGCGCATCTGTTATTTCTGAACGTTATGATTACATCTTCGTCACTTAGTTAAACAAATAGGTATATAGATAAAGTTGTAAATTTCAAATATTTTGCTGAATCCACATGCCACATCCAGTGCCGGGGAACATGTTCATGTGCAATATCTTACGATGTTTGAAGTTCAGAGAAAAAATCAAAAAGTACCCATCGATTATCAAATTCTATAGTCCATGTGTACACATTTATTTTTGTTTTTATGTGTAATTTATGATTCAGACGAGACGGTCGTCTACTACATAATGTATATCTTCAATGTCCATTATATTCCAGACGTTAATATTGGAAACCATGTGAACTTGCCAATCACAATGTGCATAAACAGCTTCCTTTCACAACAGTAGTACCTCGCTCGATATTATGATAGGTAGAGCAACATTATGAACCTGGAACCATTGAACTGAAGATCAGATTCGTGCTTGACACGTTTTTTATATTTATCTGGTGTCTGGACGAACTGAATTGATAGCCTTCGAACCGCTCTACTCCGCAGTGGGAATGCGGAATTATTTCCTTTTATCCTCGCTCCGCTAGAGTCGAAGGTAGAATAAACGACCAAATAATAAACTCATGTGGCGTTTGCGATAGAAATCGTGATTGAAAAATGTTGTCGTTTGATGTTCAATCTTATGTGTAGTATTTTGTGGTATACCTACTTACGAGTCTATTTCGAGTTTTTTATACGCGTGATTCTATTTTAACTTTGCTAGGTTATATTAGGTGACAATTGTAGAAGTTAAATATGCATCCTTAAGACCCAGGATGCGAAAGATGCCTTGCCGACTTACAAGTTGTGGGGGAATGCGTGTTAACTGACTCTCAAACACTGAACCCTACCTTCCTTCAAACATCTTGTAACGTGACGGTATTAGTAACACCTTCTATCTTTTATCCCTCCCTTGTATCTTTCCAGGTGAACTGTAGAAAATAGTCCACTTGTCATCTGTCACGTCACGACATTCTCTTAATTTTCTCAGAAGTAATTTGTTTCAAAATATTTTATAATAAATTTTCTAGAAAAGCAATTTAGCTTTACGGGAGCCTTAATACGTAGTACAGTACGGCGAAAAATTCAGCCTCATCTACCGCTATCACATTTTATGAGTGTAATTGTGCACATTGGTATGACACGGGAACTTGTAGGGAGAGGTATTTTTATTTAATTACCGCGGGCGGCTCGGTGCGCGGTCTTTTGCCTAAATTAACATTTTGGTCAAATTTGCGACAACTCCACCGTAGAAATTATGGTGTACATCTGTATATCACGTGTATATCTGTTGATGAAGTTTGTCGCAAACTATTTGCCGTCGTGGGATCCCTCCGACGGTTACAAAATGCCTGACCTATTCTTACTAAAATTGTGCTAGCTCTTCTGTACTCCTGCCTACACTTGCCTATGACATTATGCTGATGTATGCTATCTGGATATTAGAGAGGAGCAGCTTTATAAGCTTGAGCGTGTCCAAAATCTATGTATCAGGTTCATTTCATTGTTCAAGTACAACCATATCTAGAATAACGTCAAAAGCTCAAGTGACTCCCAATCCGTTTTCGTTGGAATACTCATATTCATTCTTCTCTGTATTCCATACTTTTTAACCCTGCAAATCCACAGTACCTAAAGGAAATATTTCAATATCTTTATAAAAATGGCCATTTTCTTCCGTCCTAATCTTACTTTGACCTTGAATACTTCTAACCATTATGGTTATATGAACCATTTTTTTCTCAGCCCATGCAATTCCCTTCCTCTGTCCCGACGAGCTTAGTCCGTGTTTTTGTTTCAAAGACAGTCAAGTTAGGGAACTCAACTTGTCTCTGTGATTCCTTTTGATTTACTTCTTATTACTGTCTATCTACTCTAATTCTCGCGTTTTTATGGCACTTAGCGTAACACTGATATGTAATTATATAGTTTTGTCATTTATTTATGTGCACCGATGCCCAAAATCCTACTATCGTATCAGCTCCACCACACGGTTATCTGGAAGAGATCGCACGTAGCGATAAAATCGCCGATTATTTATACCGCTTATAATGTTCTTTCTTTGTGTTTTTGTTATGTTTAATTTGCTTGCTGTACAATAAAGTATTATTGTAGTGTACATATATAGCAATCTTTAATGTAGGACTTTTAAGTAATGAAAATCATATTCCAAATTTGGAATTCAGTATATCGTCTCCATTAAAAATTTAAAACCATTTTACCGTACGTTTGTTGCGCTCCTACATTGTGTCAGGTTAATTTAAATCTTTGAAGTTATATCTCTTACAGGGGCTTATGAAATATTAAAACCAATAATAACACACGATACCAATGATGTTACCAATGTATATTTTGCTTTAAGATTGACTTGATTAGAGATTCATGATTCACCAGCACCTGATAAAGAACTCGTTATTTGTTGAAACTTTTATTCGTGATGTTTAAAGTTTTCTTTTGTTTGTTTGATGTAAATTAGTTTAAGTGCATTTTTTTTACATACGCCACAAGTACCTTCTTGTAGTAACTTATTATGCGTATATTTTTGTACAAACATTTATTTGCTATGTATAAAACTAGATATACGAGTAGACATCGGTTACAGCGCTTCTTAAACCGAAATCAGTGTGGTTAATATTCATTCACAAAAATGGCACAAAATCCTAACCGGCGAGAGTACAAGTAACTTATAAATAAATAAACATAATGTATATCACTAAATTATCTATGTCATATTTACAGGACTTTTTTGTACGTTTGAGGTTAAACCACTACAAGATCTGTTTAGTTCTCCCTTCATGCAAGTTTCTTCAACACTCTGTTTTAAATCGAGGCTCTAACTAGGTACCTACCAGGTACACATGAATATGAGTTGTTTGTCACTTGTCAAAATAGGAATACTAGAACCAACTTATTGGCGTCTTTAAACTCTTCGCTGATTTCAACTGTCATCGTAATTTCATAATAATGTCATGTTCGTGCCGATTTTATAAAAGTTAACTGATTTTAATTAATGGTAATTTATTTATTGCATTTGTTTGAGAATATCAATGCGGAAGTGTACGAGGGAGCATTATTAATATTCTTACTAAATTAAAAAAAAATCACACTATATGCTCTGCCTTCCATTCCTTTGGCGATTTCGTCAAGTTTATTGGTAGTCATTTTACAGAGCGAAACACTCCGTAAGAATCATGTTAACAGATACCCGTCTTTAAAATATGGCCCTCTTAACAATTGTTATTGTATGCGTGTATCTTCATCGATATAGCTCTTACGAGCCGACCCTCTATTCAATTACCTTGCTTACAAGATAATGATTCGTTTTGTCCTTGATTCTAATGGTCTCGTTAAGTGCTTCGAATTTCAAATATTCAGTCAAAAAAATTAGAGACCTGGAAATATACGTGTAAGTTCTATATAAAGAGTACAATCTCGTTATCTTCTAAGAGTACTTGGCTGATAAATGTTTTATATTTGCAAAATAGTTTAGGCCATCAAAAGTAAACTGGATCAATGTGTAGGTATATGACAGCTGGTCTCTCATTATGATTGTTTATTCGTCTTACTAGCCGATAGGCTACGTGATGGTAAATGGTGAACGTTACCCATATACGTCATCAATACCAAAGTCGAACCCGCTTGTTACTGATTCTCCTAACTTTTTACAGTTAATTTTAGAAAGCGGTGAAAGTTTGGTGACGGTAGCCAAGGACGCAAATGATAATTATAAAAAAGAATGATTATTTTTGAGCTTAAACTGGTTTTTACTGAGTTCAGCGACCTTAAAAACGAGAGCTTCATCCGTGGGATAGCAGGATGCACCGCAAATATCCTTGTGCTTGAGGATTACCCCTTGACAGGACAGTCTTCTGAAGCAGAAGTTAATAATGTTGCCCGGACTCGAGTCCCCAGTTAACCGGCAGGCGGCTAGCAAGGTAGTCCATGGGATCTCAGCCAACGCATCATGTCTTCAACGGTGGCTATACCGCTGAATATTCTGGACTCAAAATTCCACGACCGTAGCACACTAAGGATAATAAAAGGAACAGGGATATATCACGTACTTCAGATGAAACACGACGAAGTCATTGTGCGATTCCTTTACTCTGTAGGGTGGTTAGCTACACAATCAGACCATGAAGATTAATCAACGCGCAGGATACCTAGAGGCTTAAGTTAGCGCTACGGAGGGGCTGAATGTTAGGGCCTCGTCCATTAATTAGCAGGGTACACCCCCAAATGAAGTACATTAAAAAAAGAAAGGGAATAATATTCAACTTTTTTTTTCTTATCGGTTATTGTTGTTATTATTAAAATTTCTATGTCAATTTGGCTGAAGTGTAATTTCACAAAAACTAAGTTCATCGTCTAGTACATTCCTCATACTCCTATATTTCTTTGGTAACTACTGATTTTATTTTTTGGCTGTACTCGAAATTTGACTTCAGCTCACTTTATTACGTGACGCGAAACCCCAAGAGGCAGGAATAAAAGAGTATAAGGCAAAAACGTTGATTGCCTGAGACTTCATTATGTGAAATGAAACTGTCATGGAAATTAAACAGTCAATTGGACTGATTCTGCTGTGGGCTTCAAAGGAACTATTCCGACGGACCATTAAAATGTGATTATGCCGAAAGAGGCCCTCAGGGTCTTTTGTACTTGTCTACACTACATGAATGCTGGGGAATGGTCGTTTTAAGCAACAAGCTCATTTGAATATAAATCGTATTAGAATAAGGGAAATAGCATTAATTCAGATGAACTGATTAGAACTATCATTAGTTGTTAACAATTAGCCATGAATATCAGCTATCAAGTTTTACTAATTTTTAGTTTAGCCACAACGGAAAGTTTTACCACGAATAAAATTGCTTCAGTCTAGTGACACTTGCAAATAAGTTTTTCTTTCTGACTCCACAGAATTAATTTCTTTTTCTGTTTTGGGCTGACTTAAATGTTCACGCGCTGTAGAGCAATTCCGCTTGCTACGAGTACTTCCATAACATTACTTCAATTTATACATATACACTTATTAAATTTCAAAAAAAGTTTGTTTCTGTTTTTTTTTTTTGACTTAAAGTATAATTTTTTAGTTTGCAATAAATTTTCTATTCCCTGAGAATCCCAAGTTTGAAGTACATCACGACTATATTTATATTTAAAGATCGAAGAGTGAAACCCTTCCAAGCTCAAATTATTTTACTTTATTTCGATCCGTCAAAAGAATAAGAATGACACAGATGATATCAGGGGATGCCCCTGGGACGAACCATTAATATCGTTCAAAAACATTGTTTGCGGAGGATCGCCGCGATTTATCGTCTCCGCCACAGAGTAAACAAACGGAATAACCGACACATAAAAAATAAGTTCTGAGACACATCGAAGTCTCCACAGATTTTGATAATTAAACAGAACACCGTTTTAGTGGTATTTATGTTTATAAAATTAATTTATTAAAACAATAATAACGTCAAAAGTTATAATAAAAATATTTCAGCACAACTTCTTTAGGCGTCGCTTGTAAAACAATTTACTCGTACATATATACTTAAAATAAGTTTCTAAAATGCAGCTAGACTTTCTCGCTTTAAAAATCGATTAAAATTATTTTATGTCCAACGATTCCTCTATACTCAATATGTTATTCTTTGGTCTCCCCTTTTCATTCCCTACTCTTCCTGAAAAAAGATTCTCAGTCTCCTTGACAAACACGGCGGGGTTCTCGGAATAAGTAATCATTTATTTAAAAAGCTTTCGCTTCGGCAGCTGCGGTTATTGTTTTAAATGTGGAACGGAGAGCGCGCAACCAATAAGTTAATCTGTGATTAAAATTATTCAGGGTTTCAAAGTATTTCAATTATTTTATGAATTCAAAAACTTCACGAACGTGGAACTTCGTTCTTAAGTAATTGAGTGTGAATAGCTGACTAAAGTGACAATGGTGTAGTGGTTAAGATTTCAGTCTATTCAGGTGGCTTAATTTGTAAGTCTGCCTGAATTTTTATTGTATTTGAATTTAATTATTACATACTTTATCAGCAGGGCAAAATATCATGAGAAAATCAGAGTTGGCTATGACCTGGTCATACCTTATTGAAATTCGGCCAACGTAGAACTCTAACACAAAAAGGACACTGGAATCCACCAATAATATACTTATAGCAGATTATCATGGCCCTTTTCATGTTTCGCTAAACATATTAGGGTGTCGATAATTATTCTTATAGTATAGTCTTCGTCAATTCATAAATCCTTTTGAAGTTGTTTCTCTAAGGGAGACGAATGAATACCTAGTTACACAGTGACGTCAACAGTCAACAAAAGAGTTTTATGTACCTTACATATACTTATTCATCTACAAAAAATACCGTCTATATTAAATGACGTAATAATTGTCTTATATTTTCGGCATAAGATTTTTTAACTATAGTCGATAATTTTGCGTAGGTTTTTTATGTGAGTAAAGAAGTAAAAAACATGCAAAAAAATTACCTAGTTCCTAATTTTCACCACCCGCATAAAGTATAGAAACTTAAGTTTGGAGTCGGTTATAGTTTGAAAGTTTTCTGGCAAGCATACCGACCCGAATGCAATCAAAACACTTACAATACCTACAGTATGGTGATTTGCAAGAAGCAGACAACAATGTCTATTGAAATCGTGATAATTGGACGTAGAAACTCAGTCTACAGTTTTGAATATTAAATGAATTTAAAATCGTAATTCATACATATTAAGCACGATTTATCCAAACCTTTACGACCCGTAGCATTAATTTCTTATATCAGGGCCTAAACAATCAGAGCTTACACCACGCTCATCTATTACGCCTATTACTGGCTCCAGACTGCTCCGCATCGAACTGGATTAAGCCAGATATAACCGGTTTGGGCAGCTTACGGCTGATCGCGGGTGCCTCGTAAATCTCTCCAGTTTGATTGGAAAGATTTTATCCTTTATTTCTTGTGATACCTTATTTTTTAAGGCATATTTTAGTAAAAATATCTAAGTTTCCAGTATTAAATCAATAGTTTCCAATCTTAAATGTTTAATACTGTTAAAATTAATTATTAAATTTATAAATTAAATCTGAATTAAACTTAATAAGTGAGTCGATAGTAAACGTAGGTACATTAATATTTCTTTTAACTATTCTCAACAGAATTAGAATTACTATTGACCAATTCGTTTCATGGATCTAATGTAACGACGTACGTGTTAGGTTATCAAACGCAAGACAAAGATGTTCTAGCATCTATAGATAGAGTATTTTCTGACAGCAAACGTTGCTGAATTCGTGGTTTGACCTTATTCTACGTCATTGGAACAAACGTTCCAGGTAAGCGACGACTGTCATATAATTGGGTCACAATATTTGATTACCGGACAGATTCTTTAGATCTCGGCTCCTACAAAATGTATAATTTAGCGATAAACTAAATATGACAAAATTTAAAAACGTAGTTACATTCAACGTATTTATGTACTGCAAACATATTTGTTAAAGCCATCTAGATACTTTATGTTTTGAAAAATCAACATTTTATAATGTCTGAAATTGTTTCTTTCTTTTCGTTGAATCTCTATGTATCCATATCTACTCGCCTACAACTCTTTATCATTCAATGGGAGAACACTAGTTATCACAGTAATGTAATATAGGAATCTTGAACTGCAGTTTCAACAGAAATGTGTAGATTGAAAATAGATTATTACTCCCTCGAGGTCAGAAAAGACAAAAGAAGGCTGCTAAATTATATACTCATGCAGGATATTATTAGGATATTGTTAGGTGATAATGTATATTAATACAAATTTCATGCGATTTTTTTGTTCAAGACTTACTGATCAATGTACTGTGTAATACACGAACGCTCTAACGCTCGTTCTTCTACATCTGTTAATTATGATTTCAGAAGCCGTAACCACCAAATTCACATAGTAAAATTTGTAAAACCATTCAAGTCTATTTCACTCCCTTGTAAACTAATTTCCTTATATAGATAGCCGTAAAACGAATCGCTTGCTACCCGGCGATAAGTGTATATTATAAAGTAAAAAATCATATTAACTACAAACATTTACATCTACTTCAAAATTCATTGTTGCAAAAAGTTCCTTAATAAAAATGCAAGTTCTAGGAAAAGACTCTTAAAATACAAGGCATCTCTATTCAGAAACTTAAACGCTTCGCAACTCACATCTGGCTTATCGTTTCCACAAACCGGTATATTCTTACTCTGTGAGATATAACTGCTACAGAAACTTTAGTCAAACTAATGCATACAGAGAGCGTTAAGCGGATTTCGCCTAAAATGTATGATATACCACCATAGAACCATCACCGTATGAATGATTACAAAGTTTTGAATTGATTGTATTATAAATTATAAAGAAGAATAATATTTATAAATAGAATAGCAAAAATAAAAATACATGTTTATATTAATATTATAAAAAGAGTAAAAAGAGAAAGTAATCTCCGGAACCCCTTGGTTCCTATTTAAAAAATTAATTATTAATTGGAAGGTATATTATTCTGAATGAACAAAGGCAAATGTATAAAATAACACATAATATCAGGATAATTTTCGTCAACCATATCTCAATTTGTAAAAAAAATAGTTTTACTACTAAGATACATTTTTAACCCTAACAAAGTCGGACGATTCGCTTGTTGTAAATAAAATATAATTAACAGAAAAGTAGTCTGCCGTCTTTATTTTATCTTAGACTTTTGAAAATCAGGGTTATCAAATTTAACTTAAGACGTATAATATGGTGTTAATAATGGCTAAAGAAAAGAAAGAAAGAATAAGAATTAAGATGATTGATAGCATTGAAGTAACAGCACACACAAGAAACATGACACAAAAGAAAATAAATAAATACTAAAAAGTAAACAGACTAGAGAAAAAATACTTCGAAGCATCCGCGATTGCAATTCTTTTTGTTTTGACTGGATCTTTAGACTGCATTTGCAATACTTGGGAAATTCACAACCGCTTCGAATATTTCAGCATCTTTAATAAACGTTTCTTCAGCAAATACTTTATTAATAACATTTTCTCGCTAAACTCTCTCCCTCTCGGATAGTTTAAATTCCGCGCGAAATCACTACAAGCTTCACTGGGTTGTAGTAATAATTACAGAGATTTTAACCCTCTCTCTGGTAAAACATATCTTAGGTTAAAGTAAAATTGCATTTCATTTTTTTATCAGATATACGGTCATTAGCTAAATTTGACCCAGATTTTACAAAACTAGAGGAAAGTATAGAAATTATTTCAAGGACAATTCATATTCTCAAATACATAGATAAGCTATGCATCAAATCCACCACTTGCGAGTCCTGAACTGTCAACACTCATCATCAAAACTGTTTTTATTATTTTATTAGATTATTTAAAACTCCCGTGAGTCAAATGATTTAATTAATGGTCATACATAGTTTTTTTTTTAATTAAGTTACGTAATATTTACGTCAACTGTTCTTTAAAAGTAAATATACAAAATGTTTACATTAAACATATGTAGTAGATAAATCCCCGTCTTAGTGGTTAGTATTACGTAGATTAATAACATCAAGATAACCCTTTCAGATCGTCGGATTCTTCGAAACATATTAAATTTCCTGAGAAACTACCGGCTGCCTCGAATTCCTCAGCATCATCTTTATTAAACGTTCCGTCGGTAAATACTCGATCTCTGGTCTTGGATATTGGAGCAGGGCGTTGTAACTCAAACACGAGTCCGCGGACGGTAATTACCGACGGCGGCTAGCGCTCGGTATTAATTAATGTTTAGCGCTAGAACCTCGAGTTCTACGAGTCTCCCAGAACCCTGGCGCCGCCTAACGCAGCCCTGCAATGTTAGCTTTAGGGATGGCATAAAAACATATAAGTTCCCTGTTGGGTCTACAAGAAATATTGTTATTATTTTTGTTTGGTAAGACGGGCGTACGTCCGATATATAAAATTCTAACTGATCGAATTCTGTACATGAACGATATATGAGAAAAAATATTATTCCGAACCTTATTACCGCAATAGAACACAAAACAATAGTTGTTAGAATTTTTGTCCGTTTGTCTGTGCGTTTGTTCCCGCTAATCTCAGCAACGGCTTATCCGATTGTGTTCTGGTTTTCACTAATGTATTGCAGTAAGCGTTACTTAAAACTTAGTTTGTTTCGTTGCAATACGTCCGTAAATAAAAAAGTAATGAATGAATATATGTATTTCTAATTGACAGAACGACAAAAACCCTGAAAAATGCAGATCTTAAAGCGTTAAGTAGTTTTTTTGAAGCGAAGCGAGGGCATTTGCTGGTAGTCAGTAAACACACACACAAACGTCAATAAAACACACAAACGATGCGAGAACAAACAATTATCTATCACGTAAATATCTGGACCGTTTGGGAATCCAACTTGTGACCCCCTTGGTGGTAGGCATGGTCACTACCAACTGAGCTACAAAAAAGTCAAAATTTTGCCATCATTGTCTTCAATTAAAATATTGTCGCGTATTCAAGCAAAATTTAAGAGCACAGAATTTTATTAAATTTATATAATAAAATTTATTGAATGAATAATAGTTTGTGTAGTTTTTGCAAATGTGACTTCGCAGACTGTTAGAAACTCCTATCAGTGCACGTGGCTCGTATTAAAACTTAAGCAAAGACGGCGGTTGAAACTAGCTCGAGGTAATTAATGGTTGTCCCCAAACCTCTAATTCCGTAAGCTCTTGAACACGCTGCCTCACCGCTATAATTGGCACTTTTCGAGCAGGATTAATATGACGCGGTGAACGACATCAAAATAATATTAAGAACTTTTTACCGTGCGCGCGTGACACCGGTGCAATTAATTTCTCTGGCAGTAGTTGTAAGAACTTTAATTAAATTACCTCGATCTGCCGCTTCTACCGTCCACATGTATTGTAATTTGTTACATTTATTGATGGAAGTGATTTTAAAAGCGTAATAGCAGCTCATAGACATGTACAATAAATATCAAATAGAATTACAGACCTGATTGAAGTCGCTCATAGGCGTTGGAATGCGCAAATTAATTATCTCCCAATGATGAATGAATTTGAGAATTTGTTATAATGTTACTTAAGGTACTAAATAATTTTTCAATCAACTCTTGCATATCTCTGCGGATATGGTGTTTAGACCTAGCGAGAGTACTTTCAAGTATAAATATGATGCAAATTGACTACAAAAACATTGATTTTAATAACTTTGAATAACATAACCCTACACACCTAACCCTGTACAGATATTTTTATATTAAATTAGTATTAATTTACTTTGCAACAATCCGCAAGCACAATGTATGATGGGATATACATTTCTATACATGCATAGAACCTCCCTGCCTCCCAGAATGGAAAACATGCATTTATGTATATAAAAGTATATACCACCATACATCCTGTCACCAACACGTGTTTCACTCCGAAACGGAGCATCCTCACTGAGTAGACCACGAGCTTATATAACTGTATACGGGTAGTATAACGGACAAATGAACAGACCGTTCGTCGGATGGCCACCGCTGATCGTAGCGCGTAATAATTCCTTTCAACTGTATCACGGAAAACACGGAAGTGCGTAAACACGTTCGTGCACATGAATTACCGGTAACGAGTTCCGGAGACGCAGGAAATGTCTCTACTAAAGTTAACCATATTCCCCTTCCCTTCTGTTTTTGAGGTTACCGGACTCGTTACCACCAGAAATTCCAATGGCACTTGTGCGTGGTTTTGAGGTGTGTAACCTGCCTTGCTAGCTAAATCTTCTAAAAATCAATCGTGAAATGTTGAGCCGTACCACGTATCCAACCCGTAAAAAGCAGAATCACGAAGAGTGTCAAAGATTAGAACGATTGCTTTGAGGTATTCGAGAACCACTCCATTTTAATTTTGGTTAGATTCATATTGTCAGAGCCAGTCTGATTTGATTGAAGTTAATCGATACCAAAATGAGTCGGTCACTTGTCTATTACGTAATCATTACATGGACTCAGTGTCGAATTTAAATATGTTCAAACAATGATTTCAACCGATCCCTACATACTTCATACAGCAAATTAATATTGTAAGAATGTTACATTATATCGCAATAGGTACATAGAACAAATTCAACTGATCGCTCGTTACTTGCGCTAGTTTTAAAGGTCCAGGGAATAAAAAAGGTAAATGGGGATAAAATAATAGGGCGGCAGCCAGCCCGTTTATTCCGGCCCTCGCGCGGGCGGGGAGGGTTTCTTTTTAATTTTTTTCACCAATTTCCTTTCCCTACCTTGCGAAGGTTTTTATATATCCCTTTTATCGAAGGGTAATCGGCTAATTAATTTTATTGGAGAAGAAAATTATAATGGTGGACGTTTACAGTACCTTCTTACGAGTTAGACTAAGTTTAAAACTTCTTTCATTGTTCTCGAGTTTCGCAGACCGGATGTTGGACTTTATTTAATTACGTCATTCTTTTAATCACAATTTCTATGAAATTATGTAAGTTCTTAAAATCTTTAACGTATGAAGTAAATATCATGTGTACGGTTGAAGCAGGGAAGCTTCACCACACTCTGGCGATTAAAATGATCATGACGTTTATGAAACATATCTAATACAACAAAATTCTTGACCGGAATACAGTTAAGTAATATATTAGTTAGTAGAAAAATCAAAACATTCGGTGTCCCGGTCCCTCGACCAGGACGTCACCAGCCCGTCAAAATCAACTATCAACGCTAGTTACCGTGACGTCAGAATTCGATTAACGATAACGGTCCATTAACATTGGTATCGGTTAAATTCAAACTCGAGGAATTTATTTTTATTTAATGAAATCCATGAAATTAGGTCAATTGTTCTGTTCACTTGATACATTTTATTTTATTGTTGTACTAATTACATGCACTTCACAAGTTTCAAAATAACACGATAATTCCGAAGTACATTAAAATTTTCGATTGCGTTGACCATAATATATTAATGAATAAACTTAGGCATTATGGTGTCTCCACACAATCAGTTAGCCTTATAAAATCGTATCTTTCTAAACGTATTCAGAAAGTAGTTATCAATGGAAAATAATCCCCAGGGGAAAACATTACAATGGGGGTCCCCCAAGGATCAATATTAGGACCACTACTATTTTTAATATATATCAATGATCTTCCTTATTTTACTAGCGACTTGTGTAAAGCTGTATTGTTTGCTGATGACACCTCCTTACTTTTTAATGTAGATAGGAGAAAACCATGTTTTGACGATGTAAATAATACTGTTTCGCAAGTGTTACACTGGTTTACATGTAGTAACCTTATGTTAAATGCTAAGAAAACAAAATGTATTAAATTCACTTTACCAAATGTTAGACAAGTGCCATCTCATATTGTTTTAAATAAAAAAGTGCTTGAACTAGTGAATTCTACCACATTTCTTGGAATCACTATAGACTCACGGCTACAATGGAGTCCTCATATTGAAATCTTGTCAGGGAAACTTAGCTCTGCTGCCTACGCTGTTAAGAAAGTGAGGCTCTGAACGGACGTAGAAACAGCAAGGTTAGTTTATTTTAGCTACTTTCACAGTGTGATGTCTTATGGACTGTTGTTGTGGGGCTCAGCTGCAAATATTAAGTCGATTTTTATATTACAGAAAAGAGCAGTACGCGCCATTTACAACCTCAGGCCTAGGGATTCCCTTAGAGATCTTTTTAATGAAATTGATATATTAACTGTAGCATCACAATATATTTTAGATAATATTATGTACGTTAAAAAATACTTTGATAGTTTTCTTAGGAAGAGTAATGTTCACAGTATTAATACTAGGAGTAAGGCTAAACTGATTATTCCAAATTTCAGACTAAGCAAAACTGGTGGCTCTTTCATGGGTAGACTTGTAAATATTTATAATAAAATTCCATTAAAATTGACAGAAATGCCATATTGTAAATTTAAAGCTCACGTCAATGGCGTTCTTATGCGGAAAGGTTATTACAAACTTGATGATTACTTTCAGGATAAGACTGCTTGGACATGAGTTTAATATTAAGCCAGTTTTGAGTGCGTTCTGTAACTGTGAGTAGGAAAAAAAAACTCCTCGGGAGTTTCTTGCCGCTTCTTCTTCCGAGACCACTCACAGTAGGGATTTGTTGAGGCGATGGCGTAGTTTGACGTTCGAAAAGTGTTTGTAAAAACCAACTTCGAATAAAATATTATTTAATTTCATTTCAATTAATTTCCTAATTTCGATGGCTCCGACGCAAAAAGTCGGAACATGTTTTTTGAGTAAAATGGTATTTTTGTGTCATTGGAACCATATTGTACCGCATTACACATTCCTAAAATCAAAATATTAATATCTTATATAAATACCGAGTTTTCGTCGTGTTGCTAGCTGTGACGATACGCTGCGCTCTGTGGGCCACACCCGGGCGAATTAGAGCATAGTACCGACGTCGTATGATACGAATTGCCATGCGCGACGACTCAATTTTGAATGGTGAAAATAATATTGCACACATGTTTAATGTTGTATAATTTTTGTTTATTTTTAATAGTCGACAAACAAGCAGCCGAGCCACCTGATGGTAAGTGGTCACCGTCGCCCATGGACATCAGGAAGACCAAAAGTATCACAGATGTGATGTCGGCCAGGAAATGAGAAGAAGGTTAGAAAGAAGGTACTGGCTCTCAAGCTCCCAGCCGGAACACAACGTGTTGTTTGGCGGCTGACTCAAGCAGGAGGGTGGTAGCTAGCCAGGCGAGCTTCACGGAAAGATAATAATACCAGTGATAATATTAATGATTTAACAATAATACTGATAATATAATCCATACGCGAAGCCCTACCACCAAGCAGGCTGGCTTCTGTCGCCTCTTATGACACCCTGTTCTGCCAGCATGGGATTCGGGGTAGTATTCTAAGCCGCCCCAATACGGCTCAATTTTCCTCTATGTATAAGGTCGTAAGTAACTAAAATGAGTTATTTTGTGTAAATATGACTTCTTATTATATCCAGCGCTTAGTATTAAGCTAATTATTGATAGCGCAGTGCAAAAAAACCGGTTGAAAATGATTCAAAAATTAACTATATCATTAATGTTTACAAAAATTTCTGTCCTGAAAAAATCAATTTTTTGCGTTAAGACCTTATGCGTAAGAACCGTCGATTTTGCAGTTTGCACTATTACTCATGATAAGTGAAATATTTTTAGTTTTATATTATATTTTAACTTTTATAGATATTCTTTATACCTTCCTTTATTCATGTTAGAAAAGAGCTTACCAAACAAATTTATGGAAATCCTTGCCATTCAACTCTCGACCTAAATTCTACGAATAACTAACTGGGCCATAATATATGGCATTTGACAAAAGACTCAAAGTTTTACCGTGACAAAGAATCGGCCTATCATTTAATATTAGGAGCATATCCTGTTAGTATGAAGGTACAACTTAGGTAACACAGATTTATTTTTCACCCACTGCAACAGTGAAGGCGATTAAAACAATATCACCACAAGTGAGGATATTTGAAACTCCTCCACGTTGCTGCAGTGCAAGTTGTTAGTATGTAATATACTGAGTTGTTTTACTTACACAACTAACTAACGTTTTAAATCTGCGGATACACTTCCAGCAATATTTAACTACCATTGTGTAACCACAATAGAGATTTGTAGAAACCATGGCGTGGTATGACTTCGAAAAGTGTAAAAACCAACTTTAAAAAACGTTTCGTTCGTTTCATTTCGCAGAAACAAAGTCGCAAGTGCTTTTCAAGTGTCTTTTAGTCAGTTGCTAAGTTGCTCACTGTGTTATCCCGGACGCATAATATTGTATAAGCCGACCGCGATGAAGTTTGTCTGATTGGACCGAACTAAGTTGACATAATCAATGAATACATATTCAGTCATTTGAGCGGAGGATGCATTTGGTGGTACGGTCGTCGAAGAGCAGCGATGACCTCTCACTAACAGATGGCCCATTTACTCGTTTGCCGGCTATTGATGGAAAAACATTGTAGGGAACAGCAACAATAAACAACAATAGGAACGCACTTAATAATAACTTAGTTTAATACGTTATCACATAACAATTGTCTAGGTTTTGTGTCAGTTTCCATCTAAAGGGTATCGTCGGTCGGAGCCAAGTTAGGTTATAAATCAACTGAGTGACAAAGAGAGAAATGGCGTTTCGACTTTATGCAGAAAATCCTTTGTGTTGAAGAGTTCGGTGGAATTTTGTTTTTTGTCATCAATGTATTTCCACCGAGAAGTAACGATATTTTCACGTAAACTTCACGGAAAATTCATAGTACTTCTGTATAATAATATCATAAGTTATAACTATTCCACTGATGGGCTTGTTTAGAGAACCAGCCAACTAAATATACAACATGCACATTTAAGAGTAGATCTGCAGATTATCCCAAGTTTTTTTTTTCAGGAAAACAGGTTATTATGTTTAATATGTATATAAAATCCGAACATAGTAGCAACGTGGACAAGATTTGAACCCAGTAATCTAAGTTACAGACTTAATTTCAAACCACTAGACTGTAAACGTTAATTGCTTGTATACTAATATTATATTATATTATACTATTATATTGGTAGCAATGATGTTTAATAAATAAATAAATATTATCGTGTCAATATATATAGAATCTGTCTTTGTACGTTTTGAAAAATATGTTATTTTCTGACATAACTTTATTATTGTTTTCATGATGTATTCAACGCTCTTCACAAATGTATTCTTTTAACACTCTTATAAAACAAGGTCTTTTTTTGTATCATATACAATTGCTTAACAACCTTTGAGAATTTCTGATGTTGCATCTTTGAACATTCGATATTACTTAAGTAATAATGTTCAAAGACGCAACATCAGAAATTCTCAAAGGTTATTAAGCAATTTGTTTACCAGTTCTGAAAACAATTACAATTCTAGCTAATAATAATAATACAGTATAAGTCTAAATCGTTCTGAAAAGGACCTTTGAATTTGTGTTCTAAATAATCATCGTACATACAATATATCCACTTTATTAATGCTTTTTAAGCTGTCTTCGGTTTTCTTCGTCTTTGAGGCGATCATATTAGTATATATAGTAATAAAATATTTGTAAGTGATAAATACAATAATAAACAGACGATTTAATGCGATTTTTCACCTACATACAGTGGAAAAACAAAGGTTGCCGTTAGCCATAACGTACACGTATTAGTTGTAAATAACATTCAAAATAGAAATGTTGTAAGTGTTTATTATTTCGTTGTTTACATTTATTTTGTCAACAGACGAGACATTTATTTTTATCACTGGCTACTGCTATATTGCAACCGAAACATGTCAAATTAAATATTTCATGGTTGATTCCAGAAGGAGGGTAAAGTGGGATATAATATATATATGGAATATATTGTATTGGGGATTATTGTATAACCACGCTATCTGGTGTTAAATGGACAGGCATGTAATAAACTCTACCACCACACATGAATACATAATATAATTATAGTTGGTTCTGTAGAGTTGAACGACTTCCGATAGCGGGAATCCTTCGCCTCGATTAGTCTATTTCATCCCAATATTAATTATTTATAACTAAACGTTCGGGTTGAACGTATTAAAGATTGATTGAGTACATTAAAATTAACTCAAGTAAGTATTAACTGGTATCATCATGATTTTAGTTTTTTTTTTTCAAATCTACACATGATATTATGTAGCATATGTCCATCTGGAATAATGTATCTTTCAAAAGGTACAAGAATTTTTAAAATATGTGTCACGATTCCGCTTATTATCCTCACTTACACACACTCACACTATGCCCATAATTTCAAATACGTCGTTAGCGTTACTCAATTCATAGGAATAGCGATCAATTTGTGACTTCAAATATTTCTATTCATTCGAAATTTATCAAAATTAATATGAACTTAAGATAAAATAAATAAAATTAATTTTCGTATGTATGTATAGAGAGAGTAGCGTAAATCAGAGTTTTTATTGCGTAAAAATCTATCTATTCCTCCATTTCTTAGCTGAAACTGATTACAATAATTACTAATAAATCGCTAGTAATATTTTTGTTTGGTTATAAACAAACAATAATGTTTTTCCACGGCGAGAGGTCATTTTATTAATTGATTATTACAAAATATTAATCCTTTATATCTTTAAGCGGAACTAGAACCAAAATAGTCGTTTCTAGTTCCAGATACTAATATGATTCGTCTGCGATATACTTTGCCTATCGTGACTTTACTAAAGCTTTGCATAAAAAAAACCTTAAAAGAAAAAACTTAATAAGGCGTGTCTTACGTTTAGTTTTCTCATTTCTCATTGTAATATGGCCTTGGCTCATTAGTAAGTCGATTCGGTTGAATAAGTTGGCAAAGTTTGATAAATGATAGTACGATATTCGTACATCACTCTCGATCGCTTTCTGCATTGTTTGCTTGTATGAAATAATGTAATCCGATCACGGGCGCGACAGACCTCCGTGCAAGTTCATCTTACTTTGCGAGTGATTCTTTGATTAAAGTTGTATCGCAACTTGCTCTGGGTTTCCTGTTATTGAGTACAAATGTCTCGCTAGTAAATTTGCTGCACAACAGAAATAGATAAGTACTATTCCGTACTAATACCCATCGAGCTTAAACAGATCCCACCGCTGCCACTATTCTGTAAAACACAACTGACCTAAAAAGCATTTTACAGTAAAAGGATCCAATCAAGACAAGCATTCAGATCGAAATGCTCACTAACAGTCTGCATATTTGAAACAAAGCCAACAATCAACGGTTAAAACTGCAGCAATAAAGCTCTGTAAAATCAATTTTCATATGGCCGCTCGCGTGGAACGGCTCCCTCTAGCGTTATCCGGTTCGCAGTCGTTCCGGCACTTATCTATACTAATATTAAAACTGTAACGGTATCGTGAGTACGGGAAATATTTTTTGGAAATTGAAATATACAACCTAAAAAAGGTCTGCTTGTGACAATAAATAAAGAATTAATAAATTTTCGTATTTGAAAATTCCCAAACCGGGAATCCCTTTATTGCAGATGGCGTGAACGTACTTAGACAAACACGTCGTCACAAATATTCGACGCGACAAATGCCCTTTGCCCGAGAACAAACATTTATCTGTCACATAAATGTTTGCCCCGGCCGGGAATTGAACCCGGGACCCCTCGCAAGGTAATTGTACTGCGTTTATATTATGGGTTGTATAATTTGATATTTTATTGCTTCATCCGCATAGCCTCCTCCGTTTTTTAGCATAGTTCACCACGACATGGGGAGCATTATTTGGTCTTGGGAGTAGCCCTTTACATCCCAAATTCCAATTGAACTTATAATAAATAAAACTGTACTTCAACATAATATTGGTTATGTAACATATTGACTCTCACTTAACAACGAAGTTAAGTAAACGTTTCATCATCATTACAACTCAACTTGCATGACAACTTATCTCACTGTTGGGCCAAGAGGCCAAGAGGGGTTAAGTACGCGTTTACCAATTATAAATACATGTTGCTACCGGAATCCCAGTTTTATACTCCTATTTAAAGTAATAAATCAACTCTGTACTGAGATTTTCATGTTATATATTATCAACACCCATCGCTACAGCATGTGATCCAGAGACTCGTATGCAGCCCGTAGCTCGGTGCGTCTCATTTGTCACTGTCACTGTCGAAGTTCCAGGTGTAGCGATGTTGTCTCACATCACAGGTGAATTTTGCAAAGACCTAAAATATTATGTGAGTTAGGAATATAACAAAGAAAAATTATTGCTGGTGCAATCGTCCTATTCGATCGTGCCGGACCATTATCACGCGTGCTAATTCTGTCATGAACTAAGTTTCATTTCATTTCATTTTAGACGTAATTTTGAGTGAAATCGAGCTATGGTCGTAGTGAATATCTTTGAACAGTGAGTGAAATGTATATAGTCGAGTCTGTTAGGGGTCGCTGACCCAAGAATGAATTGGCTTTATCCTGATCATTATCGTGCAAGATGATGAGTGTTTTGACTGCCTAAATAAAACTGAAAGTAAAATAAGTTGTTCTTTCGCAATCCACTGCGAAACGCTTCTAACACTTTTTCCTGGTTCACAGATTCGTCTTAGCTACCATCGTGCCGATAACGACTGCGATATTGAGGATGGTAACGAGCAACATGATTTCATACGCAACGTGGCCGCTCTTCTTGTTTGTCGACTTTCAATGCAAATGTTGTTAGAGGACATTTATAATTTAACCGCTAGTTTTGACTTTCACAATACTTTGATTGCATTGATAACAAACCCACGTGGCCTGCATGCTGACAAGTCCAGTAAGTCAATTAGTAAAACAAATTATTCCCGTTCATTAGTCAAATAGGAAACGACCGAGCCTTGCCTCTTGTAATGTAATTGCACGTTAACTGCATTCGTTCGGTCCCTTGCTCCTCGGGGGTAAAAGGCTTTATTCTAATAAAGGACTGAGGTGAAAATAAGTAATTGGAGATTAATTGGTGTGAAAATTCTCTTAAAAGACCGAACATGTTCTTGGTCATTTTGTTCCATTATGTAAATTTGCAATTGAAATTTCTAAAGCTAATCGTCCGGCGTAACAAGGCAAGCCGGCGTAACTAGCAATTAGATGAAGGATCTTCTAACGATAGTAATACAAAGGTGAATACTAAAGTAGAAACAAAGCAGACAACACAGCGTCGTGACGAATCGTATACCTATTGTTCATACATGTTTTGTCGAAATTTAAGATATGGTAGTATTCCTTCGTGTTGACGTAATTCTTTTTTCAAACATCTTTTATTGTCGGTCAACGTCTATTTTCATTCTTGTTTACACGAACACATCGTTACTGTGTACATCACATACCGAAGAAGGCGACATGCGATTACGTTTCGGATCAAATTTTTTACAGCAGAAAATTTTGCATTCAAGTAAAAGGTGACCTTGACCATGTGCTAATGGAACTTTCGAGTTGACAACTTTGTTTAAATGCGCATCTTCAACTCTTATAAATTTACAATGCAGGAATACTTGCACCTTTATAAATATTTAATTTAATTTGTTCGTGTTCTTCGATGCCCATTTATTTCGGCAAGTATACCTCTAAAGACAAACTGCCGTAACAAACAATTCAAGAGTCTTCTTCAATGATTTAAAAAAAAAAATCTACTATCGATATTGGCACAAATCTATATGGTAATGTGGCTGGTAAATCACTTAAATAACTCTTTTGGAAATAGAATAAGTTAAATTATAGATTTACTGTAGCCTCGGAATAAGAAGTCCGTCCCACTGCCTTATATTTTGAAATTAAAAACTGCACTTAAGATTATTATTATTTTTTTTTAATTGCATTAAAATACGATATGTTTCGCGATACAAGCTTTAAACGTGTGTTACGTAGACTCACAGAACTCGGCAGATATCGTGGACCTACATATGTAATTTGCGAAAGCAATCGTAAGCGTAGGTCGCCAGTAGTAGCGGGCATATAAGTAGCCAATTTTGAATAGAATTTTCCGACACAGACTTATATTATACTAGCAAACTGCGCTCGCTTCACTTCGGAAAAGCTACACCTTACTTTAAGAAATAGTACCTACATTATTTTAAATTAATTTATATCTTTTTTATTTATGGACGGATCGAGATGAAACGAACTTTAAGTATTTAGTGATGCTTACAGCAATACATTAGTAAAAACCTAAACGAAATCAGTAAAGCCGTTTCTAAGATTAGCGGGCATAAACGCAAAGCCAAACAGACAACAATTCTAATAACATTTTTTTGACCACTAATTATAGTTTTTCTCATATATCCTAAATGTACAGAAAGCGATCAGCTACAAATTTATTATATGTATAGATATAGATTATAGTATTCTCACATGAACTTAACGAAGTTGACATAATTATATTATGATGTAGGTTATTTTGAGATTCAGATTACTATTTAATTAAGTAAAAAATCAAAGACGTATTCATACCTACATTGCTGTAGTAGGATCCGCTGTGTGATCTTAACTTGTGGTTAAGTTATAAGACATCTACTGTGATTGAATTAAAACGTGGGACACTTCGTTTTACAGGCAAGATAATCGACTGAGTTACGAAGTCGTTTAATATCAATGACATATAATAATAAAATTTACATTGCTACAACTCAATTCGCTGGCATACAGGACCTTTCCCGCACGTGGGAACCGCACCCATGTTCCCGGCAGATTTATCCCACCTGGAGGCATTCGGTGTTTAATTAGCAACCTGCACGCAATACCACACTTTGAGTTCGGCAACAATTATTTATGACCTTGTTTACTTTTGATATGACCGATTTGAAAGGTTTATGGATAAAATTTATTGACTGGACGAGGTTCATGGTTTTGCTGTCACATAATACGAACTAGCTTTAGGTTAAAATTAACTACAACTGTTTAGTTTCAGCAGTAATATTCTCAACCAAAACGCTAATAACTTAATCAACACAAGTTAGGTAGCTACGAGTACATGAAAAAAATGAAAAGACCCTTTCTATATGAAACTTTAGTTTCGTAGCAAATAAGTCTATCAAGCGAACCATACCAAGGTTCTACTAATTTGCGAACCACTGAGTTTCTTATTCAAATGTTTTACTAATGATTACGTTTTATATATCTAAAAGGAATATCGTAATAAACTATCCGTGTCCCCAAAAATCTTAGCGCTAGGGAATACGAGTACTGCCGTATTACGCACAAAGGGTACAGTCAAAGAAACGAAGCCAATGGCCCAGAATTCCCCCGGGAGTATCGAGAGAAAATATTTATTGAATCATAACGGACCGTAATCGGTCTCTTTAAACATTTTTCCTTCTGCCAACGAAATCGAATATTATTTACAGAGGTTCTAGCCGTACCAAAGAAACGTTGTAACGCTACCCTCAAAGTGGAATGTCTCTTTGATTTGGATCTGGAACATTTTACAGATAATTTGCGCACAGGAATCCTTGCGTTAATTTCATAGAAGATCGAATATTATCTAATTATGGAAAAAAAATTATTTGCATACCCATAGCCGTGTCGCACCAATTTATTAATGATAGAAAACTATGATGTGATATACAAGTTCGATAAATAGAATAACGCGTGTTGTTAACAGAACAAAATTATTGGGAATAATAAACGAATAGCAATTTTCATAATGAGACGCTCAGCTCATGAGATGGTTCATGGTGAAGTATCGGTATAAATGTTTCCGGCGGTCAGGTACTCGTATGTTTCAACTGCAGTCACGTTGCTTTCAAAGTATTATAGTCATAATAATTATCATCAGTCATCGGTATACATGGTCATTATACTCAAAATATTAGGTTGGGGAGAAACTCTTTTCATTTTTTATGAAAACTCAAAACATGTTTTAATAAAGGTTTTTTAAATTTTACTAAAGTATATAAGTACCATTTTGTTCGATAACATTTTGCCACCTTGTGAGTAGGGACATGATCCCATTGCTATAGAAATTCTAGGGTTTCTAATCAAAAAACTGCGTCAAGTAGTTTTGGCAGTCCTCATGTGATGTTAACTTGACACTGCCTGAAGAATTCTGAAGAGACCGAAACAGGTAGAAATTTAAAGGTGCAAGGTCCGGGCTATACGGTGGATGCATCATCATCTCCCAGCCAAAGTGTCTTAGTTTTTGCTGAGTCGCCAAAGATGTGTGAGGTCTAGCGTTATCACGATGAAAAGTCACACCCCTTCTATTGACTAATTCCGGCCGCTTTCTCTCAACTTCTTGCTTTAGTCTCATCAGTTGTTCGCAGTAGAGTTCGGAATCGATGGTTCTGCCTGGCGGTAACAGCTCATAATGAATGATGTCCTTCCAATCCCACCATACACACAGCTTCACTTTGTTGCTAGTTAACCCGAGTTTCGCCACAGTCTGTGAAGACTGACCGGCCTTTAACCACGACTTTTTTCGCACGTTCTTGTCGCACGTGATCCACTTTTCATCACCAGTTATCAGCTTCTTCAAAAATGGTTCGGTTTTATTACGTTGTAATAAAGAATCACAAATGAGGACACAGTTCATGAGGTTTCTTTCAGTGAGTTCGTGTGGCACCCAAATATCGAGCTTTTTTGTGTACCTAGCTTTGCCCAAATGCGTCAAAACTGTTTTGTGATCAATTTCCAATTCTTCAGCAACGTCGTAACTACTGATATGCCGATCTTGCTTCACTTTTTCAAAAATGGCATCCATTTTATCCGTGACAGGGAACCAGAGCGACGTGCATCTTTGACATTTAAATTTCCGGATTGAAAACGCTTAAACTAATTTTGTACTACTCTCACAGACAGTGCACTAGGTCCATAAACATCACAAATTTTTTTCGCGGCCTGCGTTGCATTTTTTCCTTTTTTGTAGTAAAATCTTAATTCGTAGCGAATTTCATTACACTCACTTATCTTGGCAGTAAGCAAAACAAATGAAAATCACACATATTTCAAATTTGAATTTGAAATTATCTTCTTTAAAATTTAAACTTTTTAATAATACCAAAACCGGCCAGATGCAAATGGTATAATCAAAAAGATTTTATTACAAGTTCATACATACTAAAATGCGAAAATACTTTCTCCTCAACCTATTAGAATCAGTTAGTAAAATGTGCTCAAAATTGGACTGAAGAACATCTACAAATTTGAACAGAATTGTTTCATACTTGAAGTTATATAAAATCAACGTTAGGTGTAATGATCGTTTAACCAACGAGCTGTTGGACTTTTCATAAATGCTAGTTGTACAATAGCAATAATACTGTTGGCTTAAAAATATCCACTAGATTTATCATTAATGTAATCAAGTAAATAAACCCTTCAAGTCATAAACATGAAAGCAGTCGGCCAACTAAGTTTCCAATACTATTAATAAGCAATGATTCCCAAGATCAGAGGTAATCTGCGCTCTGCATTGATTACCTATTCATAAAGTAACTTATACTTGATGTTATATCAATCTTATTTATTATTATAGCTAAGTTTCCCAAACTACATGGATATTTTTCAAATGGCGTTGAAGCGTTCACTAGTAGTACTAGAGTAATACGATAAAATACGCGTTACAGTTAGGTGTAAAAAAAAGTTGGGTCATAAAAATATATATAAATATATATATATAAATATATATATAGTCCCTATCTATATATAGTAGTATATATATAGTCCCATAGTCCTAGTAAATTGACAGCAAAATCATGATAAGGTTTTTTTTATGTCACTACCATCAGTGAAAGGTAGATTAGGGGACGTTGATTTTTAGAGACTTTATAAATTCTTAGGTTGAACTCAAGAATGTGTAGTGTGTGTGTGAATCAAGGATCCTCCACTAAAGATACAGAAAATGAAAGACCATCGCGATTCCGTACTGTCTACCAAACTTATTGGTGTATTAAGTTATCTGCGTACCCTATGATGTAAAACATAACCTAACTTAATATTAATTCCGCACTTGTGCTCCAAATCTCAAGTAATCTGGCAACAGATCCTGATTACACGACTTATCTCATTGCAAAGGAAATGGGAAACCGTCCTAATGAAAATTAATGTCCTCAATGGAAAGCAGTGCTGAGAAATATTAAATGGTTCGTCATACGAGGTGGATCTGACTTTTAACGAATGTGAAGGCGTTCCAGAAGACTCCTTAATGCACGCTAATTCCTGAGATCCCATTGTAAAAACATAAATGAATGAAAAGTGTGCCCTGGTAATAGAGAATTCATGAGTAAAGCAAGTATTACAGATTAGAATAAATTGACAGCTAAATTGGCCTTAGACTGACATGATACTTAAAACGAATTCGAATATTTTTAACGTCTTTATTTTTCCCAATAAGACTACATTTTTTTCCTTAACCTTGACGTTAATACGTCCAGCTTCTAGTGACGGAACTAAGTAGCTTACAGAATGACCGTCAATGTTCGCTTGTCGTAGAGTTAATTAGAGGACAATTGTAAGCTCTAAAGAAAAGGATCTTACGGGATTGGTCCATTTAATTCACTGTTTCGTGGACATAAACATTACAATTATAAGATTTTAGCAATAAGCGTTATTAAAAGAAACATACGTTTTAATTGCTTTTAATTTTAAGTAGTTTACATGTGTACTATGAAGTTTATTAAAGACATTGTTTTGTGATATTTTTATTTAAATTAGTATTAATTTAATACAAATGAATTTCCACAATGTAACGCCTGATACTATCAACTATATTTTTATTTGAATATACAAGTAAATTAATAAAAAAAAATTAAGAACTGAGTACTTCCATCACACTGGAGCGTAATGTTGTCTTCTCCACCCGATTTTTTCTTTTCCAAGGCCAGTTTTAGTAACTATTCTTCTGGTCTGATGACGAAGTCGACACCATCCCATAACTGTTTGCTTTTTGTATAGTTCAGGCTATTAAAATGTATTATTCTTACAGAACCCATTTCAGTTCGATCTAGATTTTAATATCAAAACTTTTAAACAATCATGAAATCTACCGTAAGCGGCCAGCATTCAAAGACCTAAAACTGCCAATTCAACTCTAAGGGGTAATCACGATTCTTGTATTTTATAACGATGTTTTGGTCTAATTAAATGGATCATGGCCAAGGCGAGATCGTAGTGAGATACTCTTAACAGGCTCATAACAGATGAGTACTTTGCGTCTACTTTGTTTACATTCTTAGGTATTACATGACACGACACACGACGTTAAGGACTTCTTCCTATAACGAACTTGATAATATTTTCACTTAACATAAAGATACTAGTGGATTTCACATTTGAGCGAGTTAAGTCTCATCTTCTCAACAAAAAAATTCGAATGAATTTTGGTCTCTGCGGCCTTCTTTACGAAACAAGGAATCTTCTGAAGTTCGGCAGAGATTCACCTGTAGACTATGCATCTCAATCCACAGACTTACACTGGTTTCAAGATGTTCTACTGTGGCGGATTTCTTCAGGTCTTTCTTTTTCCGTGTCGTGATGTGTGAGAATTGTCCCTTTAGAGTAATAGATATGGGAGCTTCCGCAGCTATGATTCGTTTTAAAATTCTCGATGTATTAGACTGTAATTTTATAATTAAGCGTTTCCTTTTCTTGTTAATGCGGTGAGTAAATATCTTATGAGAGTATAAAATATAAAATAGTGAGTACCCTAAAATCATTGTCAAATAATCTCCCTTGGACTTTCCTATTAAAATTAGACACACGTGCGTCCTATATATATCTATCTATCTATGTGTTTTATCTCTGGGCAAAAAAAATCGATGCCTCTATTTATTCACTGGTCACCAATGCCCTTCTACACGAGACGGAAATTTATTCCCGGCAGAATTTGTGAACGTGATGCTCTACCAAGTATTATGTACTAGCATTAGTCAATAATTAGTGTCATTTAAAACTTACAAATAGCTCAAACTATATCTACTATATGATATACTATATGATCTATATAATAATTAAGTAAAATGCTTGATAGATAATTGATAGACCTTTCAATCAAAAGCCTTTTCAATCGGTAACAACATTTTTATACGAAAGCGGAACGGTCGGTGAAAAAGTAAAAACTGATAAATGGTATGATATTTTTTCAGATGTTTTTTTGAAACTAAAAATTTCGAATGCAGTGAACATTTTATTGACACAGTATTTATGCATAATGAAAGCACAAATGACGTTCCGCTCGTACGGGAAGCATTTTTGCTGGACCAATATGGAGATGTTAAAAGAGTTCATAATACCGTGAAGTTTATGAATCATTCTGCAAAAAAATTTGGATTACGCACAATGGTTCAATATTTAAATATTATGTAGTACATATCGATACGAAATTAAGTCGTAAAATGTTTTTTATATGATTAAATAGTTCTAATATGAATATATATGTACCTAGAACTACATTGTATTGTTATATTTGATGAAAAATCATTTTATTAAATTTAACCAATTCCTGGTCTTCCAATTTTTTCTTCCAATACAATAAAATTATGCTTACACGGAAATGAGTTGATCAGCATAAATAATTCAGTCAATTTCATTCATTGTTATGAGCGAGTTTCTATTGTTATATATTCTATTGTTTTTTATTTCTCCTTTGAAAAATATTTTTGAAATATCTTAGACAAAATACAAAATATAATTTTCGTTGCTGGTGTAAGTCGTTGTAAGTTTTAATACTATAGGAATAACGAGTTTAAAAAGACAATGCCCTTGTAGGTTCTATATTCTCCATTGACAGTTTTGATATTGTAGAATATTGTTCCAAAGCAATGGATATTATGTGTGAACCTAAAATTGTCCATACCAATAACATCTATATTTACTCGTACCTGCTGAATCAACTGTGAAGCGAATACAGATTTATAGATCCGGTTCTGTTTTGTTATTTAAATAACGTAAACATTTGCATTCAAATATATCAACTGGCCTTAAATATTTAATACAATAGTGACGGTTAAAACGGTGCGATTGAACACGTTTTTTAAATTTTTTTTTACATTAAAATCAAAGTATGTAAGAGGACTTATGATTTGGTAATTCCTCAGTCACTTCAACCTGTTAGCGGTGTTTTGTAAGACACGGGTCCCTCCTCGTAGTATTCCGGAGAGTACAAATTACCCACGCTGCTACAGTGTTGATCTGTACAAGAAATTTAAATTTTAACATTGTCTGACGGCTCTCAACATGGCTTAATGACGATCTTATTCATCGATACTGCACTATGACCCATCGATAAAAGTCTGTGTAACCACGGAGCCACTAACGATTACTTATCCAATAAATCCTACCTTGACGTAACTTACTTAATTGTGAGGCTGTAGACGGGATTATAGAATTACTCAGTAAAGAACGCAAAATCGAGCACATTATTTATTGAATGTTTCCCATATCGCATTTCAAATGATATTTTAGTTACAGTTACTTATCTGCAACAAAATAAGTTTCTTCGAAAAACCTTATGTTTCTGGTGTCGGGGCCAGCGACATTTACAAATGAGATGTTCCATTCCTATCTAGAGAAGTAAAAACACGATGACCGAACTAGCAGTTTTAATTAAGATTGCATTGCTTACATCACGCTGGTAAAAAATAGGTATCTTACGTCACCACCACTCGTATCTCTATTCAGTGAACATCCTTCGAGGAGCACATTTGTCCGATTCAACACAGAGCTGTTCAATCTCAAGACAATCGAAGAACAATCCCATCGGTCCCGCACAATACGACCTATCTGCTGCGAAACGGAGATCTAATCCCGGGTATAGGCTCTTGAAGGATTATTGCGTTTGAAAAGCTTGCAAAAAGACCAGCCGTATTCGTTTACGTTTTGTTTGTTTCTTGAGCTGAAATAAACGCTTGTAAATAAATCGAATCGTATCAAAATCGTTTGCTTTAGATCACTATAAGAAATATTCGTGCATATTAGTTTTTTTGGTTGCTTTTTTCTGTTGGAGGTCACTGAGACCTGCACCACATAGTTTAACCCACCATTCTCATTCTAGAATCAATCGCTAAATGTTTTTTTATGTTTTGATTACAGTCTCGGAAAGCTCGTATTATAAGAGGCCTTTGCTTCCGTCTTCGACTGCGATGGAAATGCATAGCAGTAAGTACTTAATTGCCAAGCGGGTATTGACATAAAAATGAACATTTAATACGTTTTACTAACAAGGCTATTGGTGATTTTTAGTGTCCAATGTTTATTCATATACTTATCGTAATTTCAAGCGACGTATGAACAGCTTATGGGTCAAAGATACCACGATATTGTTGAATACATAAATGACCAGGATGCATGATATAAAGTGCTGCAACCGATTCCTCGTAGTTGAAAACTTACTTTGAAATTATTCTGTCGTTTTAAAAGATGTGCTAGGGAGTTAATTTTCCCCGTTTCTTTTTCATCAACGTTACAGCACATTTCATAATAGGTAGTACAATATAAATGAATAATAAGGGTACTTATATCACAAAGAGAACCTAAACAATAATGACGTCGGTTCCGCTCACAATATCGCGTTCTTTTCTCACCCCGGATATGGCCTCCTAGGCAACGCCAAGATGTTATTTCCTTTGCAATCGTTCAAAAACATGAGCCCGCTATTATTGCTGGACGTTTTTTGTTAAGTAAAAGATATAAAACTTTTCTTTATTGATTTTCTGCATGTTTAATTACTTTGTTGTTTGTTAAAGATACCTAGGGTTTAAGTGAATTCTTTATTCCTACTTTTTACTATGTATGTATATCAACTTTTAAGTCGTTTTTAAAAGTGGATAAATTATACATGGCCTTAGTTTTTCACTTTACTACAGTATGTTATCTTTCACTTTCACGTATAACAACGGCTTCAGGCGTCAGTTTTTAGTCGATTTCGGCTAATTGCAGTCGATTCTAAAATTCTTTGTTGTAATGAACTCATTTGACATAAGATAAATGATATCTAGGTTGCACAATGGGCGAATTTCCTGGCCATGGGCATTCTGTACTAATCATCCACGGGTAAAGATGATAAAGGTGCGGTAGGTGGTAATAACACCTATTGATTTATTTGTACAACTAAGTTTTATTAGGACATGTTTAACTCATAATTCGTTATGAACTCGATAAAGCCGAAATGATTGGACTATTCTACGATCTAGATTGCTTTTTATGTGATTAGATTTAATTTAACAAGATGCTAAAAACAAGATACTTCTATATAGCGCTGAAAATTATTTTTACGAACTGTCATGATTTGAAAATCTTGTCATGTAATATTGAGTCACTGGTAACTGATAATTAGTAAGCAACAACAACAGGATATGAATTGCTACATTTAACATAGTATCAAAGGCCATTCTAAGAAAGTCAAAACGCTAGGTACTCACTATAACCACTAGTCCAAGATTTCAGAAATGATGAAGATACATATTTGTTTACCACAATCTATACAGCCTCAAAGTTACTTCGCGTAAATTAGATATGAAAACAGTCTCCACTTCACACAAGTAAGGCGACCTGACGTTTTATTACGGAGCAGAAACTCGGCGCTTGCCCGAGTGGTGTTAATTTTCACCAGGATTGCACTCATATGGTTACCATCCAAACTTCTGACTGTAATGCCTGTATATCCTCTATTACGACGCAGAGTTAGAACAAACTTTGCCACGTTGCATAAGTATGGTTTCTTGGACAAGTTATTTTTCAATTAGGTAATTAAAGTATTGAAAGTTGCTACCAAAAGCCTCTGATGATATTTAATGACCGCTGACACATGGCTGTTAGGACCTCAGTACATCTGCAGCCAACCATTAAATAAAATCACATTTGTCTTCGAATTAAGATTATTGATTATATAAGATTATAGATTATAAGATGTATTATTGCTACGTGAAAATCAAATGGAACGCCTCATTCACCGCAAAAAATGGCGTTTTATATGAATAGAATTGACTTAACACATGAGTGACATCACGTAGAACACGACATTCTCATTTTAATTAAGGAAGCCTGAAGAATACTCGACCGACATCTTCTGGTGTAGATAGATGGCCAAACTAAGTGACGAAACGTCTTATGTCCCCAGAAATCCGCTGCCTCTGCCAGGATCTCACGACTGCTGCGTAACCATAACAACAGAGTTACTTATCACACCTCACCGTTACTATTTTCGGGCTATGAAAGTTTTCAGTAGAATTAATAAATGTGAATTTAACTACTGAGTAAACCAAGTTTATACATATAACTATTCAATTGAAACTTACATAACTTCTAGAGAACATTAGCTTCACACAGAATTGGTGTCCCTTCAAGTCACTTAAAAAGAATTGAACATCACCAATCCCCCTTTAGTTTAAAACGGAGAGATTCGTCTTCCAGTTCGAGTACTTTATCATAGACGTCACGACGCAACTAATGTTGCTAGTGCTGGGCGTGTACTCGTACGTGCTGTTGAGTCGAGCCGATTTTGTATTGAAAACGAACATCGATTAATGAATAATGGTATGTTATTATTTTATTGTCACATCTGTTTACTATGCCATTTCAGGAATCATTATTATATTCAGAACGGTTGAGGTCGTCACGCTCGAACAAGTGCGGCGTGGCAGACATGACAACAGTTATCAGAACAGTATGAAGAACTTCAACGTTTTTACAACGTGTGTATGATGAAAGTAATAATTCACTTAAAACCCACATATAATTCTGAAAATTAGAGTAGCATACATAATTGTACTTTGTTTTTAAACGTTACAATATGTCCAATTTTGTGACAATCACGCTGTTCAATCAAACAGCAATACTGTCCACGTATGTGGTCAATTTTGGGCTGTAAGCAGCCCCATATAGTCCTGCTGTCCTATTTAAAACGAGTGTATTATCACCACAAAGGGTTAATGTGAAATGGTTCATTTGTAATTATTGCAGAAACAAAATCTGTGAATTGGAATAAAAAGAGGCTTGAAACTCCGATTACAATTAGTATTCTATCTTAATATAGTTCCTAGGGGCTGCGTTGGCGAAAGTTTTCTAAGTTCATCAAGTTTTCTCCCAGTAACTCTTGCCAATTTACAAACTGGAAAAAGCCGTGGTAGTCTAGTAGTTTAAACGTTGGTCTCTCACATGGGAGACTCGAATTCGAACCCTGCACGCACCTCTACCTTTTCTTATTATGTGCGTATTATACATTTTCACATGTTTCGGTAAAGGAAAACATCATGAAATTGAGAGTTCTCCATAATTATTTTTAAGTCAATGGCCTTAACCTCTCCAATTGTAAATGGAGTTCCGGGTCCAGTAGTGAAACAATTGGGGGTTGTAATGATAACTAAAAAAGTGACTACTAGTAGTTCATGTTTGTCATTCAAAAATTGATTGATTGAAAAATTTACTAATGAATTGATTAATAATAATTATAACGGTACCGGATTTCTATTCCAAATACGTAACATTATTAACGTTAAAATATCCGTCAGGGATGTACACACCTAAAGAATAATTTCCGCATTTCACAGCATTTTATTAAAAGTTATATGAAATCGAGACGGGACAATAATTCGATTGTAGGTTCCGAGAGATAATCAAGAATCGAACCCCGACCTTTCGTGTGAAGTCGTTAGGGCAGCTTTGTAAGACATCTCATCCAGGACGCTTTTGTGTTCAGCTTTTGTCTCTGGTCACGGGAATCCTTAAGTAATTCAATTTTTATATTAATGATGTGAAATGCCATCGGTCCGCAAACTAGGATTGAGTAACGTCACTTGTGTTCCGTTAGTTGGTGCCTGATGTTTGCCTCCGCTTGTCAAATTCAAAAACATTTGATAATTTAGATATTCTGTAAATAGGCTTATCCACGTAATTTTTTGCTTCTTATACCATTTGGAAAAGGTGCTTTAACATTGAGGTGAAGAAACGGCGAAAGAAATTCCTTAGCACACCTTTTAAAACAACTCATGGTAATTACAAAGTAAGTTTTAAACCTGCGCGGAACTGGTTATGACATTATTATTGTCCTTGTCATTATTATATTCATCATCATCATCCTCCTGCCATTATCCCAATTTTATTTGTGGTCGACGCAGCATGTATTTTTCTTCCATACTTCTCTATCAGCCGTCATCTCACTAGTAACTTCTATTCTAGCCATATCATCCTTCACACAATCATCCATCCATCGCTTCTTTGGATTTCCTCTACCTCTATAGCCATCTACGTTCATACTTAATACCTTCCGTACAACATGCTCTTCATTCCTCCGCATAACATGACCATACCATGATAGCCGGTTTCCGCGTAGATTTTCGGTTACCGGTGCCACATTCATCTATTCTATAATATCCTTTACCAATAAGCTGTGCTTTAACTTTCTTTTTTCATTTTTTATCTATTATAAGTCAGTGCTTGGTATAATCCCACCTGGTAAGTGTCGATTTGGCATTAAATGGTAAAGCGCATTAACTTTGGAATGCCTATTAACTCTTGCTTTGAAGTCATTATTATTAGAAAAAAATGTAGACGTTTCTATTTGACCGCACTCAGCATATTGGGTACTATTTTAGACTTCTTTTAAGAGAAACTGAGCTGAAGTTTTATCAATAGTATGTTCAACTTGGTAACTTGACCCAAGTAACCGTTAGTTAAAGATTACAATTCTCTCCAAGCGAAGCAAGGGCGGGTCACTATTTCACTGAAATAATAAATAATATTTTTCTCCATTCTTATTCTTTTTCTTCGACGTACTCCTGAACTTCAATAAAAATACGAACTGCAATTCAGAAATTCAAATTAAAAGGATGAGGTAAGTTATCCAAGTTCGCCGCATCGATTGCATCGCTCATCTTTCCTCAGCCGTAAAAGGCGTCTACAAAACTGCCGTAAAACTTTCAGATCGCCGCAGAATCGAATTAATTTGACCGTTTCGAGCCACAGGCCCCACTGCACCCGGGTTAACCGTCTTGTTTACATCGTACATGATGGCGATGCTGTCCATGAAAATTTTGCAATACTGGATAGTCGGTTTCAAATAGGATTTGCGATAACAATATATATGTTACAGTTAAAACCAGTTTTTAGATAGAACGCGTTTTCCCTAGTTAGAACTACTTTTCACTAAATGCCTTAATATATGATATAATATTATATATATATATGTTTATATTGCTATTTTGTCGTGGACACAGTTCGATAGTCTCGTTAATATTCGTGCCCTTTCATGTACACATTATTCATGTACACAGGTTCTTCTTCTCTCTCTCTCTTCACGATCTCACGACATGGCGTGGTGACTTTGCTCCAAACGTCACCATTGCTAAAAGAAATATGCGTCAACCGTTTGTTCTCTGTGAGTGTAACAGGTCTTTAATGAGCAAAAAAATTGAGAGTCCTCAACTTTTAAATTGATTTTGCTTCATTGCAAAGAAGGTTCGGTTCGTTTAACTTATTTTTAATTAAATGAGGGGCCATCTAATCGCGCCGGCCTGTCAGGCTTTTTATCATTTTCATAGCGAAAAAAAATTTGCAGAGCTTTTGAAGACTCCCTAATTTCTACTAGAAACGGAGTGCCAATGAAATCAGCGCGGCTGACACGAGGGCTCTAGAACTATAGACCAGCGGCGTGCACAGGATTATGACACTGGTTATGCGGCGGAGTACTCGGTCACAAAAACTTTATCTTTTATAGATTTTTAGCATAGCCACAGCCACGCGACGGATCTCTAAGTCGGAAACCATGCCAAGAAAACAAGTCTTAGATGTTATTTTTAATTTTTAATAAACACACATTTTCAACACAAACTTCACAATAAAATAACATTTAAAAAAATCAACAAACGCACTAGTAAAAGCAAATCACTACAATTATTATAGAAACTCAGTAATAAACTGTTAAATGTATGTACACACTTTCAAATGTTAAAATGAAAAATCTTTTAAAAAAACTATAAATATACTGGCGCAAACAAAATAGTAAGCAATGATTATCACATGAAAAAAGCAAAATGGCCCCCGCGAAACAAAACATTTCTGCTATTTAAACAAATAAAACCTTACTAAACAAAAATGCATAATGTGCACACGTGATTTATTAGATTTCCGTCTATTATTTTTACTCGGATTATAGGCAACGAACATTTCCGATTACTTCCGACAACTGCCGAACTTCCGTAGCCTGCCGCTGAGTCGCGGCTTTCGATATTCATGGGTGTGTGCGTTTGCGAACTGTGCACGGACACCAAAATTACTACACACATGCAAACAAACGGCATGACTTGGTTGATTAGGTACATTATTGTGCAGCGCCGCTTGCTTGTCGCCAAACGCCTGGCAAACATAATGTTTGTGTGCTTACAAATAGGTGCTATTTATAAAATATTAGGCGTTTTTATGTTATTATATTTTGTTTATTCATTTATTTACTATTAATTAAAGTCATCTAAAACGTACGAACGTTTTATTAAAATATCTGTGAATGACAAGCAAAACACTGCATTTCTGCCTACAAGGAGCGCACGCCCCTGCTATAGACAAGAAAACTGGCTAAATGGTCATTGTGATTCTCAATGCCGGTGTAAGAGTAATAGTTTAAGACCGGACAACTCGTCGTGTCCCGTCATGATTCCATATAATTTTATTGATACGTTTCATTGAACAGGATCAATACGGTCCATATAATTAGAACGACGTGTTCTGTGTAATTGGTTCGAGTTGTTCAATATAATTGGGTTGATGTTCCATATAATTGTGTAATATAATGAAAAAATCTTGTGGGAATCTGAGTGCTTGAACAATGATAGAGATGAAAATAATCTTCATAACCCGTGTTTCGTAGAAGGACGTTCGACTGGCTGTCATACGAAAATAGTCAAATATATTTCACGCACCGTGATGTTTATTATAGTGAAATATTAATAGTAACTTAATATTCACAGTGGTTTAAAAAGTATTTAAATTTAAAATAACATTTAATGGACTATATTACTTTGCTCGAAAACTATATATATATAACATTTTCGTCAATAATTTGTTTTTAATTACATTTCTACTTTTCTTAATATTCCAACCTGTAGTTATAAAAATAGTGAGGAGGGAGTCATAGTTTTTAGGCAATTATAGGGTATCTCAAAAATCGATTTGGACTATGATAGATTTTTTTTTGAACACTCAGTCAGAAAAATTTGCATGCCTAAATTACATGTATAGAATTCAATTTATTATGTAACAGTTCAAAGAACTCGTACTTCCCCAAATTTATTAATTACCGTCATTCAACTTGTGGGTAAACGGCTGTGACATACGGACATTAAACTCGGTTTCATTTTTGTCATTTAACTCCAAAAGCCTAAAAATTTAAAAATAAAAAATGTATATAAATGTAAAAACATTTATAAATGTCGACGCAATATCAAAAATTTAAATACCTATGTTTCAAGTGACTGTATTTTTCTCAACAACTCATTAAATAGTAACAGAAATGAACCATAAAAGGCGTACAAGCATTCTCAAAGGAAATCGCATTGAAATGAAATTGTCAACGACTGCCGACTCCTGGAATAAGTGGGTTAATAAGTCAAAATCCGTGAGTTTCTCGTTTCGAAAATGAGCGGAAAAATCTTTTCGAGAAATGCCACATAGCCTTTATTTTTCCTATTTAAAGAGCGTACCTAATTTATTTCTGTAGCTTTTCTCTCGACATATAATTAAGGTAAAAATTTCGGCATCACACGTTTAGTAATATATGCGGTAATTAATAATTACAAAGATAGTGTTGAATACATATTTTTCATCCAGCAAGTTCTACCAGGAATGGACAAAGTGCGACTTTGGCGTTGCACATTTTTTATCGTTACGAGTACATGAAATATCTTTTTGAGGCCGAAACCCCCATACTTATACGTAAATAATGAACGAGATAGAAGTTGCTTTGACATATTTCCTCATTTTTAGAACTCAACAGATGTAACTGTGCACAATCCATCTTAATATTCAATAATTAGTATGGTCTTTCAGCCTTAAAATCAAAGACAGGCAGTCAGAGAGTTCAGCTCCACTTCCAGGATACAACTGCAGTCGCTGAAGCATGGAGAACGAAATCACTACATATGTACACATAAGTTAAAAAGCAACATATTACATTACACTGAAAAATATTCTCTTTCTGCTCTTGTTTCAGCAAATAATCTCTTTAACGTATTACTGCTTAAATTGCGTTCTATGAATTTGGAACAAGTTCCCTCTTAAATGTTTCTGCTGAATGAATGTTTAATCAGACCACTCGAGTCTGTCTGTCGGATATATTTTTCGAGCGTTAATTAAATTAGCGTAAATTTCATGCTTCGTACGTAAACACGTGGACACGTTTTAAGCGTGATGATATACGAGTATCATCTATGTGTGAGTCATAAGCAATCGTGATAAATCCATGATAGTATGATATGTCTGGGTTGTCTGCAACGAGACAACTTGTAACAAAACTGTCTGACGAGCTTAAGAAGTATTCGTAACACTAAGGCGTATCCTGCAATTCAAAAGTAAAAGACAGAAACAACTTTGGGTGCGATTGGGAGGTACTTGGATGACCACTTGTAGAAAAAAACACTTAAGTGCTTCGTAGAATATGTTAAAATATCAGTACCGGTAGCACAGTAGTATATATCAGTACAGGTAGCAGACATTAAACCATGTCGGAGGTCTTGGTGAACCATAAAATCTTCTGACACTTGGAAATTGACCGCATTGACATTGCCACTAATCCACATTCCCATTTATTAAAATCCACGAAGAATTGAAATGAAGAATATTAATTATTCCTAAAAGTTAATATCTTAATATATATATTGATATTTCGAGGCCCGATTGCTTTAACCCAAAATATCGTCCCTCGTTCTTATTGCGGGTTACAGAAACCCCTTCGAGTTATTAATTCAGCCTTCAAACGCTTATGTAATATTAAAATACATTTTTACGGAAAATATTCCGTTACACCTGGTATCCATATTTATTATCAATATTTAACCTTCATATGGGCTTATTATAGTTTGATAGAATTTGTGGAAACTGCCTTCTTTTTTCGGGATGTTGTCGGAAAGCAAATATAAGAGTCTCCATATATTCTCAACTTGAATTAACACTTACCTTGGTGTCAAACTGTATCATTGGATTTACTATCCTCTCCAAATTAATCGTAAAGATAAATGTGACATTTTAAAATTTAAATCTTTTGAAATATATTCAAGTTGTCTACAAAACTGCTGATATCAAGTGACTACTGCAGATGTTAACCATATTGTTATCTAGCAACGAGTTAAAAGTCAAGAAGTGTGTGTCTATGGAGGTATGAATGTTTAAAGCTACTGGTGCAACCACGGTGATATTTTGGAACAGAATTTAATTCTCAAAATTCCGCACGCGGCGCGCGTGCACGTTGCCTTGCGGTGCAAATCTTTGTTGATGCACATAGTGTGATTTTTGCATTTTTTTTCGTTAGCAGTGTATTTCATTTCGTTCCTGTCAGTTTTTTACTTTTTATCCTTTCCGAGTTTTTAGGTTTTCGACGCGCACTTGTCCGCTTTTCACAATGAAGATCGACAGTTCGGTTTGAAAGAGAATTTTGTTTAGTCTTTTTACACGCGATCAGATAATGTATTATGTATGTTTTATATTTTTTTGGAGCGGCTTTATATTTTTTGTATTTGTATTTGTAAAATTTTTGTATTTGTAAATTACATTTTTTACGAATCAACTAATATAACAATTAAGCACCGTTATCTGATTGGTTATACATGAACGATAAAATTCTATAATAGATAGGCAGTACAGTAGAATACTTAAGCATCATTTGCACATGTTGTGTCTTGTGGAAGGGGGGGAGACACCCGCTATTTCTACCGTAAAACATTACCTAAAGAAACGTTGTCGAAGCCAGTAACATGTTTAGGTGAAATAGTATTTCACATAGTTAAAGCCTAAACATCAAATTTAAGGCTCGAAAAACATTTAAGATTGCGGTCATTTAAGATTGTAGATGTTAATTCTTGGGTACTTATGTCCGTGGGCTGCACTAACAGTGGTGTTATGTGGGATATCAGATGGACTGCCGTTTAAAACTTTTATTTCAAATGTATTTCTCAAAAACTACTATTTATATAAATAAAAAGAGGACTTAACCCAATGTAAATCTTGACTGAACTGAAAAAATTGTCGTAAGTCAGTGTCACCAGCGGCGTGACGTTAGACAGCAATCGTCTTGTATACAAATGCCCTTAAATCACTATTTCTTTGGTCAATCCGCTACGAGACGAGTAGTTTACAACAACGCCTGTTACATCCAATTTTGTACACAAAGTTATTTTGGTTCTTTTACGTTCCTGCTTTTTTACCTCAACAGGGAACTTTGGAACTCGGTTTGTTTGTCTACTCGTGTTTTATAACACTAAAATAATAGATATTAATAATATAAAATTACCATTAGTGTTACATAAGTAGTTTTAATTGAAATTTCGTTGTATTTTTTTATATTATTACAATTTTTTCACTTTATGGAATTTAAATTGAGTATACTTATCTTACTGTGACCTACTTACTTCAAAAAGGAAGAAATTAAAATGTATTTAATCCAGAGTCCATCTAAGAACATCGCTCATTTCAAGTATTTTATCGATATTGTATCAATGATGACATTACTATCAAATATATGTGCGAAATTTAAAAAAAACACTAGAAATCCGATTTTAATGTAATATAAATATGCTGTTTATAGCTGAACGGTGAAGTTAAACTAAATTCTTTAAATATTTAAATTACATATTAAGATCGTACATAGAATTTATCACTTTATATATATTCCAAATAATTTTCCAAGTCAAATTTCATTTCAACTTGTTCTAGCATGTGGTCTCCCGCGCTGTTCTTGGCTAGTTCGTTCGCAGTTGACAGCGCCAAGCCTACCTTTTACCTGTGTGGCACGCACCGAGCTACTGTCAACTCTATCTCAAGAGAATAAGGTGCAATCAATGTTAGCATGGAGTTAGTTTAAGCTGCGCAGGTGAAACGGACGAATTCTATGTCCTAAGGAAAGGGAGCAGAGCGTTTGCTACAATATATTGTTTTGGTGTACAATAAAGAGAATTTGATAACATACAAGAACACACGATAATAGATCACAGTTAACTAAATAGTTAAATAATTTTATGAGTAATTTATAAATACGCCGGATAAAGCAAATTTCATGAGCGGCATGCGCATGACAAGCTATCAATTCTGCGTACTACACTTAAAAAATACAAGTTAAGTTTTTTGAAAGGAATTTGGTCAGCAAAAAATTAATGATACTTACGGCTAGAAGAGCTTTAACTCATCTACATATTTAAATAACAAAGCGCAAACTTTAGAATTAGAGTTATAGAATAATAAACCTTAATACCTAAAAGGTTGGGTTCCTTACGTAAGTAATCCGTGGATAAGTTGTTTCATTTCCCCGACACTAAAACAGGGTATTTTAAACACTAAATACAAACAGAAACAAGAAATAGGCATAATTTGGTCACGTCTCCATATCGTCTTCAAAAGGTTCGGCGTTATTTTATGGGGCTTGGAGTTCGTTTTTACAATAGGGTTCCAAAGGTGATACGTGAGTTGCCCATTTGAACTTTTAAGCGATGTATTAAAATATAGCTTATAGGCTAAGGATATTATAGTATAGATGAATATATTAATGACAAGGACGCCTGAAAATAATAGTGTCGAAACCAGTTCCGCACAGGTTCAAACTTTTGTAATTACCATATGTTGTTTAAAAGATGTGCTGAGGAGTTTCTTTCGCCGTTTCTTATCCCCAATGTTAAAGCACCTTTTCGAAACGGTAGTAGAAACAAAAACAGAAACAAAAAATGTCGTTCATATGTGTATTTACAAAATACCTATATGATTAAATGATTTTGAATTTGAATTTGACTGGTCGGCTTTATCGTTGCGCTGTAAGTTTGTTGCTTGTGGCTGTAAGTCCTAAAGCTAGCGCTAAATTGTGGAGCATAGCGGCCGTGCCGGTTACCGCGATGGACGGACGGCCAGGAGCCAATATGTTATGTAAGATTCCTTCAGATATTTATCCTAAGTGAGGGCTGAACTATTCACATTCTCCAAACGTAGAATATATATACGTGAAACAGTGTATTATATACTATAACATTTTCAAAACTTAAGTTTGTACGAATAGACCTCTCAACCTATCAGAAAGCGTGACGACGTAATCTTTGTCAGTCCGAATTCAAAAATCAACACGATATAAACTATTCACTGGAGATAAACATACTAGTAAGAGAGACGTATGTAAGAAGCCTGTGTTCAATAAATAGGCGATGAGTTCTCAACGTACTAATGTTCTAGAGAAAAACGTATGTGTAGTGGTAAAGAAGTACTCTGCAAAGTTAGAAGTTATGTAGATAATAAAATAATTAAATTCAATTTAGTGACGATAAAGGGGTAAGATTTCAGAAAGAACCTTAGCGAATAACATGAATAATTAGAAAAATTAACATAATAAGGTATATCGTATCCGATGGATTTGGAAAAGTAAAAAATGCAATGCAAAATGCAAGCTTGAGAGATAGATGTAATGATGGGTGTTAAAACGGGCAAAAGTTCACCTGTAGTGAAGCCATTCCTATAGGCCACAGCCCCTGTAACATCATAATATAGAAATGTTGGTGACTTCGACTCCCTCTAATTTTTCCATTCACAGTTGGCTAATACCTCATTACAGTCATATCAAACATATCTCCCCTAGCCTATTAGACCTGAAACAATGGCCCAGTAAATTATTAATCGGAACAAATGGTCCGTAAAGATAATTGCCACCCTCGGGGGAATGTTGCACCCTCGGATAGCTGCTGTGTGCGAGCTTGGTATACTCGCAGTTTGTGCTGGTTCATTCGATTTTTGGAATTGAATCTTAATTCAAATTCAAATTCAAATTCAAAATCATTTAATCATATAGGTATTCAGTAAATACACTTATGAACGTCATTTTTTGCTTCTACCACCGTTTCCAAAAGGTACTTTAACAATGAGGAGAAGAAACGGCGAAAGGAACTCCTCAGCCCATCTTTTAAACAACATATGATAATTACAAAAGTTTAAACCTGCACGGAACTGGATTCGACACTAATTTTGTCCAGGCATCCTTGTCATTAATGTACTCATCTATACTATAATATCCCTTGCCTATAAGTTGTGTTTTAATGCGACGCTTAAAAGTTCCAATGGGCAACTCGCGTAACGACTTAGGAATCTTATTGTAATATCCAAATATTGCACATTACAGCTTTAAATTCATGTCATATTATATATGTCACAGTTTTGAAAAGTGGGCAGTTTTGAAATTTGACGACCCCATAGCCCAGTTGGTAGTGACCCTGCCTGCCGAGCGTGGGGTCCCGGGTTCGATCCCGGCCGGGGCAGATATTTATGTGACAGATAAATGTTTGTTCTCGGGTCATGAGTGTTTGTGATGTGATAATTGTGTATGTCCATGCCACCCGCAACACAGGGAATCCTAGTGCGGGGGTGTGAGTGTGGAAACGTTTTTATTATTATTTAATAATTTTAATACTTTGTTGCATAAGTGAAATAATTAACAATGATGGTGGCAACCACTCATAGCTACATATGTATCCACGGTGAAATACATGGCTACAAGGGTCACTGAATCCTTATAATATTTATTTTGTACTTAGTGCCTGCTTATGAGGATTAAGATAACGCACAGGACCATGATGCTGATTGTAGTTTGAAGATTCACTAAATAAAAATATTTTAGATGATGCACTTTCATAATTACAGAACCAGTGAGATACTAAGTTATTGTAATTGAGGTTCCTTCATCAAATCTGAATGCCCATGTCACATTCCTCTATCGCTTATCGCTTAATCACTTGTAATAAATATATATTATTCACAAATCGTTCCCTAACCGTACCATTCCCGTGTTTTATCCCATTTATATACATATTTACATCAAGTATAAAATTACGCAGTTCCGTGACCAGTTATTTCAGTAATTATGACCAACTTATAATTCAACAATTAGATACCTTACCCCGAGCCTTATTAATTCTTTGTTCATACCCGCTCAAAGTTTCTCGGATATTTAGAGAAAAAGAAAGTTTCTAAGCAAGATAAAGGTCTTTGTTCGCTCATACTTTATTCCTTGTAAAATTTTTAAACACAATTGGCTAATACTACGGAATAATTAAAACCTAAAAATATATACCGTGACTTTCTAAAGTAAATTAATTTTTTCTATAGCATTATTTATAATTTACAGCTCAGTGACGAACCCTGACGACGATGGGAGTTTCACCATCCTTATAGTTCTGAAAGTAATGGTAAAAACTTTAAGAAGAAATGTAATTGGCCTTATTGTGCTGTTTATTTATCTCCTCGCCAGAGTTTACCCTGTTTAATGATCTTTAGTGAGAATCGAATTGATTGTTATCCAGTTAAAATTATGTAAATTATTAACAAAATAATATAAATGAATCGCGTGGCCGGTGGGGTTATCTAAGTGTTAATGCCAATACAATATCAAGCGATACTTAATTACTAACTCGTGGTTCCGTGGGACTGCAAATTACTAAACTAATACCTCGCATAGTCAATTCAACTTCTAACTTAAAATCAATCTTTCATTAAGTGTTTTGTAAATACTTACGTTATTTGTTGTTCCTACTATCGTTTTGAAAAGGTGCTTTAGCGTCGCGGAGAAATACGACCGAAGAAACTCCTCACCAAATCTTTAAAACTGATATAATTATGACAAGTATAACATTTAGTCTCGCAGAACTAGTTCCAGACGTCCTTGTTATTTACATATTCATCTATACCATATCATTCTTTACCTACAAGCTGTATTTTAACGTAACGCTTGAAAGCACCAAAAATTAAATTAATTTCACATTGGAACTTATCATCAATACAAAGTGAGCCACATAGAGGAATACTGATCCTTTTATGGGCGATGCGAACACGTAACAAAGATATGGCTATTTCTTATTTCATGTTTGTGTATGACTTACTTGATTGTATATAGGTATCTTTTTTCTTGTTAGTAATAAATTACTACAAATGTATTATGAGATTTTAGAGAGCGCGCATTTTTTCTAATTTTCCCGCAAAAAATCACACATGATTTTAATATATATTCGAAGATGACTTACAAACACTCGTTAAGTTCGAATCGGACTCGCAGGGGAGAGGTATTTTCCTATTGAAAATTATTGAAGCATGTAGCTGCGGTTTCTATTGATTTTTTTTAACCTTTATTTCGAAAATCGAATAAAGATGAATATATTGCAAGCTATAAACGTCAGAATCTAAATTAAAATTTTGTTTCTTTTAATCCATCCTTTTACTTGATATGTCGTGATCTAAATTTCCAACAAAAGTTTCTTTTTAAATTTTGATTTACCTCTAAAGTATCCCCTAAATTTTACCTCCATAATCAAATTTAGTTTCTTTATCCTATGCCTGTCTACAAATATACATATATTCAACGAACAGAGACAGACTCGCGATGCTTTTTAGCCATCTCTTAATTAACGTAAAAATACATTATTTTAATCATGTGGAAAAAAACAGTCTGTTAAAGATTCAGATGTTAATAGACAGATTTATACTTGCCTAATCGGTGATGACAATGATCTGTGTGAATAGAATATGTACAAAACAGATATGTCTTTAAAATTATATTAAACAACGGCCCGCACCGGCTTCGCACGGGTGTATTTTTATTTTTAAACATTTTGGGATATATTTATATTTTTATCCTTATAAAGGACATATTCAATGTTGCATATATCGGCGCGTAAGGAGCGGACTGCGCGAATACCTATTTCATAGATGTTCCCGCCCCGCACTTCATGCCCCCTTCCTCGTCGCCTTGTCCGCCGACCTACACTACGGCTGCTTTGCGTGGGGCCACACTAGTCATTGCGCGGCGGCGGTGTTTATTTTCCTACATTCATAAAATCGTCTGAACGGAATGTCCAATTTGAATAATTCAAAAAATTATATTACATATATATATATATATATATATAGTATATAGTATTGAAATAGTTTTGAATATGAAATGATTTATTTGGATACGGATTAATACGAAGGTATGGTTATCATGGTCTGATTTTCGTCAGATTTTAAAATGTAAAAAGTGGTTACAGTGACATCACTACAGTAGTTGGACATATAGTATCGCGAAGTTCTAGAACATTTTTTTGTTCTATCATCAATAGTTTCCGCAGCGTATGCGATGAAATAAATTTTTAAGCAAATTTTTTTACACCTTGGTTCACGTTACTGAAGATTTAGCAAGGATCCCTTATTTTTCTAGTGATAGATATAGCCTATGTTACTCAGGAAAAGTGTAGGATTCTGAAGGTGAAAGAGTTTATTCGTTACAAACATACAAATATATAAAGGTTTCCTCTTTATAATATTAGCATAGATAGTAAATATATCTTGTGTGTACAGAATATATAAATACGGAATTAATTCTTTCAACTCTTTGGGGTCTTTCATACTGGTTTTGTAAATATCGTGAAACATAATTACAAATTAAGCGACCCTTTTTCGTCAAATAATCAATCAGCATTAATGTATGTAGATTTGGTAAGCAAATTGAATTTATTATGTCTACCGAGAAAATTGGCTCGACTACAAAGCTTGTACAATCTGTCCCAAAAAAGTGGAACATAATAAAGGCAATCACGAATCATTTTTATGGAGAATGAGTAAACCGGTCTCGCGGCGTTTCGGGAAAAATAATCCTTAATTATTATTGTTACCTGTACGTTACATACATAAACAGTTGTCCAATTGTTGGTATCCAATTCAGATTTTTTAAATGTTATATACATATACACATCATATACACACATATACACAATATATACATTATATACACATATACTACAATATACATTATACAATACACATTATATACATACACTTATATATGATCACAGACATTACATATTTTTACTGGAACTGGTCACGGGGAGACCATGTTCCCTTTATTGGTCGAAATTAAGTGAAAAACACAAAAATCGTGAGTACCCTGCTCTGAGTCTTACAATCTGCAGTGAGTCCAGGCAACAATATCGAGCAGTTGGTCATGTCTATAAAAAACACCTCGTGCCAATAAATTAAGTTCAAATTGAATAAATATGTACCTATATAATATCTTAATGGACACTATATATACTAATCGTTACAAATGTTATCACTTTTTCACAGACATAAAGTCTGTAACTGTCTGTAATCCTTAAGGATATCGAGATAAAATATAATCTCGAAAAAAATCATTAAAAGCGAACCAATGGTTTTGAAGCTTTATCGGGACAAAAAATGCAGACACGCCGGTACACAATAACTCTACAAAAACATCATTATACTTAGGTATCACACAACCAGCATATTGCACTTATTTTTGAAATTAATGTTAAAATTACTTAGAGAATCGATGGCGTTTAGCAAGCTATGTCCGTCGTGTTACAAGAAAATGAAGTAAGCACTACAAATAAAATTGTAACAATATAAATACGTCCTGACGAAAATATGTTAAAATCTTTTTTCTTATACGCATAAAAACATGAAAATTGAAGAAATGCAATTAAAGGGTACTGAAAGTACGACAGACTTCAATGAAATAAACAAGTGTGACGATAACAGAAATAAGTTTTATTATCTAGGAGGGTAGAACTAGAAACAATTTCATTTTTCCCACTATTCCCGGGGATTTATTTAGTTTCCTGCGGACAGAATCAAATTTCCGCAACACAAAGAGAATTTACTAAAGTATTTGTTTGATGATCTCGTCTCCAGAGTTCTGCTCGCTGTCGACTTGGAAAAATGTTGGGAGAGAAAGAGAAAAGTTTATTTGTCAAAGAGTCGTGTACAAAATAAAATCGAAACGTAGACACTAATTTTGCTTGAACAACGATACGTTGCAGATTGAGAACTGAGAAAGAACGGGTGTGATGGTCAGCGATATGAAGACATTCGGAATTTCCTTGATTTCTGAAGTAGCAACGCATTCACAAAAAGATAAACTAGCCAGGCAAATAAAAATTTCCCTCGTGATCCATCTAAGTGGTAGCGAGGGCAACAAACTTCAATAGGAGGAACCACATCGTATTACCTAGTCCGTTGTTTACTATGATATGATATATGATGATATGTTGGGGGCACTATCAGATCGGGATGAACGGCTAGGACTTAAGGTAATATGGAATCTCTTGCGCTCCATTACATGTGTATATTTGGCACTGTCTTTAAAATAACTTGTTTTTACCACACAGACCAAACAATACCTTATTTAAAAACCATGTATTATAAAGATTAAGATTATCCTGGAAAGGTTGAGCACGATTGCACCTTTCTTTCCCTTATTCTTTGTTCCGAACTTATATATCCGTAAGTGATTAAAAAACTAGTTCCGCTTGCGACATGGTCTGCGATGCAAAGTTAATAGCTTAGCCGTTAATATTGTCTGTGAGTGGCAATGACCACTTGCCATCACGCGGCACGCCTGCTTGTATGTCGGCTGTTAATTCTGTTGTGCCACGGAATAATTGTATGATTAGCTTGGAGTCATTACTATACTTTTGAACTATATCTCCAATTACGCTGTAAAGAATAATGTTATATTTTGTGGTTTAAATTGGGTTAAAAACTTTAGTTTTACTTTTGACTTTTGATAGAATTCTCCTTTTTGAAGTTAGTTATAATTTGCAAGATTACAGTAACTGCATAAATGTCCTCTATCCATAGAAATAATTGAAACATGTATCGAAGATCGTGGATTTCAATATCGATAAAAATAATGTTAGTGAAAATAACACAAACAATACTTACAGATAAACTTGTCGAATGTTCGAACGTTCAGCGGTATTGCAACGAGCACCTGCATGTAATTGATTCTAAACTTAGATTTTGTTAGAGGTAGTTGCAATCAAATTGAACTTTTAAGTATAATTAAAAACAATTTTAGTAATTAAAACATTTCGTTAGTTTTCGCCATTCGAATTCAAGCAATATATTTAAATTATAAAGTATTAATTCGTTTAAATTTAATCACTGATTTCGTTAAAATGTATGCTTTGTTTAATATTTCTTTAAAACGCTGGAAGTTTTCTATTATTAGTTTCAAATTTTGCTATTAAAATCTGTTCCCTAATGTTGAGACTATTATCAGTGTTATCCTTTTGCGTATTTTATTCGCAATCATTTATTTTCTGTAAGATAATTAATAAGGTAGAACTTTGGCCTATTTCTTAGGTTTATTTAAAACCATGTTCACTCTGAACTGATTATTTAAATGAAATTTAAATAGAACATGAAAAGGTCTTAGTTTAAGTTTTGCTTGTTATATTATATATTATGTCATCTGATTGAACCGATCGATTGAATGCTTTTTGACTAAGCTAAAGAAGACGACCTTATCCCGAATGGTGGCTCGCTTATTTTCTTCGTTTCTTTCTTTCCGTACGTTTCTCGTCTTCTTTTTCAATTAATTTTAACTTTAAACAAACAACTATCATAAAATACGTAATACCGCGATATCGCACTTATTTGAATTTAAGTACCTATCTACATTATTATAATAATTTAAGCGCTTGTTTCAGTTTGTGAGACAACGTTGAAATGCTTTGTGTGGAAATCTCCTAACCCAAGTTTGTCTCTGTCATTGTCTGGCTATTGTTAATTCAATAAAAAAATTACAAAATATAAAATTGTACATTTGTTATTCATATTTTGTTTAATAACATTAAAGCTTAAATAAATTATTTTATTAAATCAAGAACATAACTACATAAAGCAAAAAAGTAGCATTTGTTGATCAACGATACTAAAAGTTTATTAAGCATTACCTTGAAGATCAGGAGAATCAGGGCATCTAGGCAATTGAATATTTCTCCTGAAATTTTAGAAGTTTTATTATAAAAATAGCAAAAGCATAATGCAATTATGGATGTATCTAGAATGAGAGGGATAACCTCATCGTATTATAGTCAATCTTTTTTATTTCATTATTTGTTTTCACAAAGCTTTACGATATAAAATTACATTCACCCCATTTATAGATTATGAAAACATCAAGAAAGGTTTGCATCCTATCGTACATAGCGGAAAGCATCGGAAAAAGTCAGACATTGGGAAAATTCGAGCACTGAAAAAAATCCAACATTTTGTTCGTAGAGGTGAAAGGTTCTTGCTGGGTTACAATTCCGCGCGCTGCCTGCCATCCAATTGGATTGAATCACTGCAGAAGATTGTCGCCTTAGTGGAGAAAAATAAAAAGAATGGTCAAGCACGAATGAAGAACTCAGAAGGGTAGTTTAGGGTTCAATAAAGTTACACGAGTCGCCACTGAGTTAATACTTATTTGTTATTGCGTCAAATATCTGATTTAAGTTATCCGAGCGGATTCAACAAGTATCAATAAATTAAATTCCAAATTAAATTAGTACTAAGTACTGGACTAAATTAGTGTCGAAACCAGTTCCGCACAGGTTTAACTAAACTTTTGTAATTACCATATGTTGTTTAAAAGATGTGCTGAGGAGTTTCTTTCGCCGTTTCTTCTCCTCATTGTTAAAGCACCTTTTCGAAACGGTGGTAGAAGCAAAAAATGACGTTCATAATTGTATTTACTAAATACCTATATGATCAAATGATTTTGAATTTGAATTTGAAAATCACGCTGTATAATGTTTTCACTCGTACCAGTGAACCTTAAGTTAAGTCTCCCTGGTTCTTAGCGCTTTATTTTTTCCAGACCCAAATAAAGTTTAACGGATTTCAATCTCCGATGGAGCCGGTTTATGTAACAGATTAACATTAGTTACTAGGTCTTGGTTAATTATGTCATCATGCGTACGTTTTGTGAGTCTCCTTGCCGAAACAAGAACTTAATATAATCCTACTTGAAATCACAAATACATCGCTATTCATTCGTAAGAACCGCTGACACAACATCTTCCAACATATAGGTATACGTAATTCCGAACGCTGAACCGACGAACCCTAAAAAGCAATACGAATCAGGAGAATGGATTCGCGCTAACGGCGGGGATTCTAGGAAATTAATGTATTCAGACGGAACATAACTTCAGTCTTCATACTCAGCTATTTCCATTGTCGGTTCGTGTTCATTTCGCTAATAGCCCCTGTCTTTGTCTCCTATTTGACAGATGTCTATTGCGATATCTTTTTGTGTTAGAATTTTACGTTGAGAAATATTAATTTTGTACCTTGATATAAATGAGCTTGCAGTCCCATATTAACATTATATTCAGTATACAGCTCCACAGCTCAGTCGCTAATGATGTCGCCGAGTGAAGGGTACAGATCTTATTTAGGGCAGGGCGTATCTCATGTGTGACGTATCTCATCGTAATTGCATCTTGGTTTCCTTGTACTCGTATCGCCCGCCTCAATGATAGTACACGTGACGCCAAATTACGATAAAGAAGTACGAAAGTGTATGTGTGTTAGCGCTCATTTATTATATCCAAAACTCAATAATAACGATAGAAGGGCAACTCGAGGATCAGTTACAGATGTAGATAAATATTATTACACTCGATTAACTGAATAAAATTATAATGAAGCTCTCAAATCCATATGGCTTATGGAAGTCACAGTCATATATCGTAGTCGACGTATACAGGATTTATAGGCGTTGTTGTTCTTGCGAGGGCCGCATAAGATTATAATGTAGTTCCACTATTCAATAACAGATGGCGTTAGGTGTTTGCCTGAATCACGATAACAAAGTTATCCACATTTATTGCATATATACCAGTTCTGGGATGCTTTGCAGATACCACTTCTTTATTTTAGAAGTGCTTAATTAATTTTTTCATGTACTATATCCATTAGAATGTATAGTGTTACAGTCCTATAATAGAGCATTTCATTAATTACTACGCCAAAATGTCAAAATACACCTTTCCACTGAATAATTAACAAGGCATGAACATCCATTAACAATATTAAACGTTGATAGAATAGCACGACCATTATGTGTTCATATTGAATTGATGACGTCCACGTGCTCCGATTAGAATAATTTATTACCAATGCAATTGTTCTAAACGACAGGAGTCACTCACAATATGATTAATTAAGGCGGAGTGCGGTACTTCGCTTCGTCGTGGTACTTTCGCTTGTCGCTTGATATCCTTTGAGACGCTGAGTTAAAAATATGCTTTCTTAAGTTAGATTAAAAACCCGGAGTCAAACCGACAACAATAATATGACATTGGTTATTCCTGGACGGCATAATTATAGTACAATGTGGGATATATTATAAAAATACGTAAAAAGTTTTGTACAATGTAAGTTATATATACTAATTGTAGTAATATTGTAACAGTATGCTTAAATATTGTTTGTAATATAAATACATTTATACAAAAGTGTATATAGGTATATTTGATGATCTATGATAATCCATTAAGACACGTTCACGCTCGAAACGACATTTCTTTTGTTAAAGCTACTAATAATCTTAATGGCCGGAGGGGAGAATCGGATTCCATTATGTAATGTGATTGGGGTTCGAATCCGGTGACAATTGTGTAAAATGTCCCATAAATCCGCTTTTAAAATAATAATTACAATTAAAATGAAAGTAATCAGTCTAGCGGCTTAAAGTTGTTAGTCTTAGGAGGCCGGTCTAGATTCAAGACAAGAGGAGAATGTCATCCCTTTGGTTTGAGTAACACTTTTACACATTATCATGAGCTCAGTGGTCAATTAAGAAACAGTCTTACACCACAACTAAAGTATTTATTGTTCAATTATCTTCAATGTTAGATACAGCCTAGATACAATTTATAATAGGAGTAGCTGACCCGACAGACCCACTGAATTATAAATGTAAAAATATTGTTATTATTATAAACATAGAACTCTTTAACTTCATAGGGCACAACATTCAGTATTTACGTAATCACTAACTTCTTAACGATAATTTTTGAGTTATTTGTTTTCTTCTTAACAAACATTAACTCATAACACCATGAATACTGGATCTCTGGAGACAGAGCTCTCCGATCCGAATCCTTCCTTCCATCCTAGTCAATCTCCGTTCTGCAACCAATTTTCCAAGTCTCATTCAACCATCGGATCCTTTTCATGTCCCAAATAGGTACGTGCAAAAGGGAAGTATAATAATAACTATACTCCTCAAATTCCCACTGTCGCGGGCACCGCACTCAAAATGCTCATTTCACAATATTTCAAAGTTGATTTAATATGTTTCATGTCACGTTAGCTTATCGTCCGGCCGTCGGCCGTCGCTAAACAAAATCCAAGCTGTCGGTGTAACGAACCACATCCAAATTGTTTTCGTAACAAACCCGCTCAAATAAATAAACTTGTGCTCCGATTGACAACCGCGATTGCATGTCGCACGATGTAGATTCGTTGTTGTTATGAGAAACAGTAATCTAGATAGTGTGTCTGATTATCGCATCATCTGAATTTGGTGTTGAGGCAAGTCTTGGTTGAGATCTACACAGTATTCCAGCGCGCTACTCCCGCGTGGATTGGACGAGGGGTTAGTATCTAACGGAAGCCACACGGAGCGCTACGATATCATTTTACGAGTACTGAAGATAACTGAGGACGGATAGTTCAACGAGCCAGGCGAAACTACCGACTGCGCCCAAACCGAATGATACAAACTGAAAATATCCCAAGTACGACTGTCACCTAGATCTGTTTAGTGGTTTTTGCATGATAATATATATGCACAGCCAGATAGCCAATAATACTTACCGACATTAAAATTTGCAAAATAATTCAATATACTCCACCACGTTATAGTTTTGGTATTAGTATAGATGTGTTATTGAGGTTTTGCGCCGCTTCTATTGAAGCGATGGTATAAATATGTAAATTTTAAAATATAAAATCGTCATTTAGTCAGGAAAATAATAATATGAGACTAGCATGTCCTAGAATGACTTTTAACAATAAATAACAGTAAGCCATTATTCTCCGTCTTTTTATAGGAACAGTTAGGTTTGAATTCGGTTTCACCATCAGAGGTTGCAGTGGCCACACAAGATAAATTGTATAAATGTATAATTGCTGCAGTAAAAAATGTAGTAAAATTCATACATGTCTCGAAAACATTGACTTCGTTGATCTCGTGAAGTACGCCGCGAAGACTAATATTATAATCATAACAAATATTATAACCACAATTTATTTCATCCTTATCTCATAACTGTTCGTAATATGCAACCGATTATAATACCATCAAAGAGTCGTTCGCGGTCCGGGATTTTAATAAGTCCCGGGCGGGATGCCGGGTCGTGTGATTTAATAACGGAGACGGGTCACGGATCCGGCGCTGAGGAAATTTTAATCCATAAGAGAAACTATTTAGTTGCGTTTTCGTGTTTGCGGAAGTTTCTGAAGGAATTGTAGCGTTTAATGGAAATAATAAGAACATTTTAAAAGCTTTATTAAGCTGCCGACGATACGCGGTACGCCGGTGCGCGTCCGCTCGCTGAACTAACGATGTCAATTCTTTAATATTGTATTCTATTATAAATTACATGGAGGAAATTATTTAAATGCCTGTTTCGTCTTTTCGGTAAAGGACGTCGCATTTAAGTAAAAATAACGACTAAAGCAGCTAATATTTTTTAATATTAAGGAAATAATCTACAAATCTCTCCATAAATTTGCACTGACGTCTCAAACCCTCAAGAGACAGAAGCGAGAGGCGAACTCAGTAATAGTCGAGAACGGGTTGTCGCCAAAATGTAATTCTCGTGTAAAAATTCTCATTTCAGCGTCACCAAAGGAGGTATAATGCTCTGTAGTATTTCCCTCTGTGACCTGTATAATTGGTGTCTGAGCGAATCTATTATCGATTCAAGTGTCATCCGACGATCCAGGGCTACGACTGAATGGGACTCGATTACAATGGAGATTCCATTCGGAATAAAATTGAATAATTATGATTTGAAGTGTCTCGATTTTCCCTGTATATTCCCTGTAATAAATTCCCCAATACAGTGCGTCATGTCTACGTCTAAACCATGGAACTAAATTACCATCAATAACCCGCAGTGCTATGACTTTCCTTCCGTGCTTCCGTTTTTCCCTGCAATACATCGCGCGCAATGATCATTTACCATCGAGTGATCAGTCTATTCGTTAGCTTGTTTAATAGAAAATGTAAATAGATTCATGAAATATTCACACATGCATGTGGTATTTTAAATTTGTAAATAATACAGGAACTCATACGTAACACAATAATGGAACAGATCGATTGTTCAACACCATTTTTTTATTTTCTGTTTATATTGGGACTAATTAACAGCCGTCGTTCCGGGTCGCCAGTCGCCACAAATGTGTGCCAAGTGCAGTTTAGTATAAACACTCGGCAAGTTTATCCTGTTAACCCCCCGCAACTCGGCCCGGGTCGCCGCCACTCAACCTGTTCCACTTTCACCAATGGACCCAAGTGGAACAAATTCCGAGTGAATTCTGTGCCGCTAACACTGTTAGCCTAATTGATGCAATCGCGGTTGCAAATTAGTGTTTGTGAGTGCGACGCTTGAACTTTCTTTTGTAATACACAAGTGGCTGTGTTTATGCATGTTTACATTCCAGTTGTTTGACTTGCGGCCTTCCTAACGGCCCTTCCAAGGGTTCGAATCCGTTTGACACATACAAACATGTCACCTCATCTCATTCAAATCCAGGCTAGTATCGAGCCTGAATCTCTTAATTGGGTCTTTAATCGTGGTTACCGATTACACCGATCAGTTTGGTAGTTGTCAAAGGGGGTGGTGACCAATTAATATGAGATACACTGTTTACTCCTTTGACGAGTGTGTTCTATTCATTCTATTCAAAATGTTTACTTATAAACTATACTGGTGACATATACAAATTGCCTATTTTTTATGCAGATTGAATTACTTTCAATAGGATTTATTGCATCAATTTAGGAAGCTAATTTTAATTAAGCTAGACGATTATTTTTCGTAAAATTAATAATTAATCATATTTTAGTAATTAATAACCAAAAAAGTGTAATATATCACATATTAGTACTGTGTTTGGAAATAACAGTTGCTGTAAAAAGTAGTTTAGTAAAAATTGTCATGCCCGAAATTAAATCAAGAAAAGAATGAAAATCACTTCTAAGAGTATTATTAAGTAATTAGGTATGTAATTTTCACTTTCAATACGGAATACACAATATGAATAATAATTAATTCACGTTCACATATTAGAACACAATTAATAATTTCTTAAAGCATAATTAATAAATCTGTCGGAAGAGTCTGGCTTTCAAATTTCCGCCTCGGTTGCACACAAATATGTATTTTGAAATACATTAATAGAGGGAGGAGGGTGGAGGTGAGG